>CAUYUJ010000274.1:16543-56543 GCA_963575745.1 Prorocentrum cordatum
CTTTTTCCTTCCACCATCAATCCCGTTTCTTGCCCCTTTCTCGCATCCTCATTCCCCCCCCCCCCTCATCCTCCCTCCTCCTCCTCCTCCTCCTCCTCCTCCTCCTCCTCCTCCTCCTCCTCCTCCTCATCCTCTTTCCTTATCCGTCCCTTCTTCTTATTCCTCCTCCTCCTCCTCCTTTTCCTCCTCCTCTTCCTCCTCCGTCTCATCGTCATAATAATCATCATATCCACCACCAGCATGGTCATTATAACCGGGCGGGCTCACCATCATCATCATCACCACATTTTCATCATCATCATCATCATCATCATCATCATCATCATCATCATCATCATCATCATCATCATCATCATCATCATGATCATCATCATCATCAGCAGCAGCATCAGCATCAGCAACACAATCATCAACATCACCATCACCATCACCATCACCATCACCATCACCATCACCATCACCATCACCATCATCATCACCATCACCACCATCACCATCATCACCATCATCATCACCATCATCACCATCAGCATCATCATCATCATCAGCAGCAGCGTCAGCACCACCATCATCATCATCAGCATCAGTATCGACATCAGCATCATCATCTGCACCATCACCATCATCATCTGCATCAACATCAGCATCAGCATCATCACCACCATCAGCAGAAGCACCATCAACATCAGCATCGGGAGCAGCTTCATCATCATAATCATCATCATGGTCGTCGTCATCATCATGATCATCGCCAGCATCATCCTCACCATAGTCTTCTTCATCATCATCATCACCATCACCACCATCCTCATCGGTTTCATCACCAGTACCATCATCATCCTCGTCACAATTATAATCATCATTATACTCACATTATCCTCATCACCGCCACCATCATCATAATAGCTATGGTATTAATCCGCATTAGCAGCATGTTTATAGGCAGCAACATGAGCACCAAATGCAGCAGAATCAACATCACCATCATAATCATCACCACCTCCATCATCAGCAGCATTGGCATCACACGTCCTCGCACGCATCATCGACAACAGCACCATCATCACCACCGCCACCATCATCACCACCACTATAATCACCGTCATCATCGGCATCAATATCATCACCATCACCATCATCTCACGATCACCACCATCATCATCACAACCACCACCCTCGCCATCACCAGCAGCATCAGCATCAGCATCAGCACCTCATCACCATCGGCATATTGCTACCGCCATCGTAATCATCGTCATCATCCTGGAAACCATGATAGCCCCGACTCGCATCATATGTATCCTCGATGACATCGTACGTGCTTCGAATATGTTGCCCACGATCACTTTCATCAATATTGTCTTCATAAATGCCCCTGCCAACATAATCACAAACAACAGCAACAGCTTTCGTGGTTGTGGCCATACTAGGCACTTACCATGTCAACAGCCCGTCCTCGTCATCAGCATCAATGTACATCAGCATCCTCGTAACCATCATCGTCATCGACATCACCATCGTCGCCGATATCATCGGCACCAACCGCAACATCATCACCATCAGCGATCAACGAGGAGGCTGTCCGAAGGCCCCCAAAGAGCAGAACCGAACGCCCGTCTCGGGCAGGCGAAACACGCCCTGGCACATAACACTGCCAGAAAGTCTCCCTTTGAATCGGACACGCGTGCACAAAAGGAGGCAAGCACAAGCCGAATCCGTCCTCCGGCACCCAATTATTGGCTAGGCCCCCATAGCGCCGGAAACGGCGTGCTTTAGAGGGGGAAGCCAACAATGGGAAGCAACGGGCAGGACCCGAGCCTTGGACCAGCGACCGCCACCCCGCAGGGTGAGGTCGCCCCCCAGCCCCTTCCCCCGAGCCAACAGGCGGGGCGGGAAAAGGCTCCACCGGAGACGGGGTCGGTCCAATGGTGGGCCAACCCAACAAGCCAACACGGAGCGGTACCCAGCGCCAGGAGGAAAGAGATTGAGGTAGAGGAGGAGGGCGACAAGCAAGGAGGGAGGGAGAGGAGGTCGAGGGTGAGGAGGAGGTGACAGAAAATGGGGAGGGCGAGGGCGAGGAGGTGGTGGCAGAGGAGGAAGGGGGATTCGGCCCCAAGTGGCGTGCTCTTCAAGATGAGCGCCTGTTGCACGTTGTCATGAACTATATATTTCATATGGTCTTGGCATTTCAACTTACACATGCTCATTACCGTCACCCGTCACCAGCAAGTCGTCATCAACAACATCTCGTCCCCCTCCTCTCCCAATCTTCTCCTCGTCATTATCTTCCAGCTTTTTCGCTATCTTTAGCCTGAACCTCCCGCCCTACTGCTCCTCATATTTTCCGGCCCACGTGGATGCCGTACTTCTCCCCCTCCTCGCAGTCGCATACCTTGTTCCCCCCTCCTGCACCTCTCTCATCCTCCCCCGCCCGCCTCCCTGTTGCTGCTCGCCTGATCCTCCCCCCCTCCCTTGCACATCCCCCTCCCTCCTTGGCCCCTCCTCACCCCAATGCCACTTTCGATCGCAGCAGGAAATGCAACAACGCCGCATATAGGTCGTGCACACTTCTTGCGCAGATGTATGAGGCTCGAAAGGTATGTCCGTTTATTTTCCCCTTCCTCTTTCCGATGGCTGGTATTTCTGGTCATGCATCGCACCCTCCATATTTGTTAATGGTTGCAAATAGTTACGCCATGGAAGTACCAACGCGCTGCCCCAACATTTACGCATAGGGACCCGCACAGAGACACACACGGGCGCTTGGGCAGAGACCCGCAGAGAAAGCGGTCACTGTGCCTCGAGGCACGAAGCAGGAGTGTCCTCGGGCGCAGGATGCATCAGAGGTGGACGCGCTGGGCGCGAGCGCCCGTGGCCTTACCTCTGTCGTCGTTCTGGTGGCCCGTGGCCCCGTAGTGACAGCGACAACGGCCGCCGCGTTCAGGCGAAGTGCCCGCAACCCCGCGGCCCAGAAGCCGGCGGCGGACTGCCCTCGGGTCCCTTACAACTCATCTCCTCCTCCTCCTCCTCCTCCTCCTCCTCCTCCTCCTCCTCCTGTGGATTAGGTCGTGTGCGGGGCCCACGTCCCCCAATGCTTGGGCGCTCCTGGGCGCTCCCCGGGGCTTCCCGCATACCCCTGGAGCCCTGTCGCGAGACTCTCCCCGAGGCTAGATGGCCCCGAGACGGGCAAAGAGGGTCCCAAGAGAGCACCCCAACACGGCCCAGGAGGGCCCCAAGGCAGCCCGCGGGGGCCTCCAGGACGGCCCCACCAGGCCCCGAGTGGACCCCCGAGCGGCAAACGGATGCGATGCGCCAGCCCTCTCCCCCTCTTCCTCCCCCCCTCCCCCGGCCCCCCGTCGTCGGAGCGTGCGGTGGAGCGCCGGGCGAGCGGCGGGGCGGGCGAGGCCGAGCTCGCCCGCCTCCGGGCGACGCTGGGAGCCTGCTGCGCACCCCCCCCCCGCGGGGCGCGCCCTCCGACCCCGTGCGCAAACACGGGCTTGGACTAGCCTCCCGCTCGCGCGGCGCCCACCGCGCGTTCCCCCCCGCCGCGCCGCGGGGGGCCCCCCCTCCTCCTCCTCCTCCTCCTCTCCTCCTCCTCCTCTCCTCCTCCTCCTCCTACTCCTCATCCTCCTCCTACCTCCTCTCCTCCCTCCTCCTCTCATCCTCCTCCTCCTCCTCCTCCTCCTCTCCTCGCGGAGCGCTGCCCCCCGCCCGGGGGGGCGGCGGCGGATCGCCGATGGAGCCGTACGCGAGGGACAGGGCGGTGGAGTCCTGCCGGGGCGCGGGGGGGGAGGGAGGGACCCAGGCGCGCGGTGCCTCCTCCTCCTCCTCCTCCTCCTCCTCCTCCTCCTCCTCTTCCTCCCACTCCTCGCCCCCTCGCAAGAGAGTGGCCCTGGGCAGAAGTGGCCTCTGGTGCGCGGCTTTCTGGGGTCCGCGGGGGGGGCCAGACACGGGCGCGCAAGGCGCTGCCATCGCATCGCACTCGGCGATCGGAGGACCCCAGTGGGCCCGCACCGAAGGGCACTCCGGCGAAAGGTCACTCTTAAGTCTAATCGATCAGATTGAAGGGGCCCCAGGACACACAAACAAATACACACAAAGAAAAATATTCCCTTACATTTTCCGATATTTTCTGGGTTTCTGTCTTCCCCCCCACTTCCCATATTTTCCCATAGTTTCTAGGGAATCGAGGATTAATTGTGTCTGTGTGCTTCTTTTCCTCCTGACAGATCCTGGCGTGACGATCTTCTTCGCAGCGGGGCGCGCTCGCCGGGCTTCGGGCCTTGGGGCCCTCACGGATCGATCCGGCTCGAGAGGTGGCGCAAAAAGATGGGGTGCGGGGCTCCGGGCGCGATGTTTTGCGATGTTGAATTGTCTTTGCAACGTCGGGTCTCAGGCGTGTCTGTCGGCTGAACGCCAAAGGTGACCCTGGGCAAGACCTTTGGTTGCACGGCGTTTTGGGGGCAGCGGGGTTACCCAACACTAGGCGCACGAGGCCCTACTATCGCATCGTTTTCGGCGATCGGGTGACCCCAATGCGCCCGCACCAAAAGTCACTCCGGCGAAGGGTCACTCTTACGTTTGGTCGATGCTTTCACTTCTTCAAGCGCGGCCACTGGACGCCCCAGCCTTTTCCAGAGGCTGGCGTTGTTGTTGGCGTTTACGACGACGTGGAAAACGATACGAACCGAATGCTCAACTGGTGGATATGACCACGAGTGCGAGGGGTGTGGGGCACCCCGAACACAACACCGTAACCGTGGACTGTACAAGACGCGCCCACGGTGGTGAATACGATGTGTTCGTCGATGCTTTAGTTCCCGCAAGATACCTGAAAGCCTAGCAATGCACGGTGCTGCATTGCTGGGACCAAACATCCGTGCACACTCGGGGGCGACCCTGACAAGCTGGCGATCACGGTGAGTTCCCTGACGCCCCCCTCGGGATTTAACGCCCCAAATCTGACTGAGTGCCCTCGGGCATATGTAAGGTGATTCTATCACACTTGAGCTTTCGGCTACTCGATTCAGTGAACCGTTATGCGGCTTGGCTTTGGCCGAAAGATCATCACGTGAGGGCCCTTGAAAGCACCCATTACGATCTCTCCCGGAAGGCGAGGGAGGTTACGAGCGAAGAATCTATTCCGAGGGGGAGGGGCAAAAGGGGGAACGGAGAAACTCGGCGGCCGGTTGCTCGGCATCGCCAAGTGCATCGTGAACGGCGCGCTCAAGCAAGCTGCCACGGAGGGTCGGCTTTTCATCGTGGCTCGTGTTTGGCGGCCTCCAGGGGGGGGAGGAAGAGGAGGGGGGGGAGGAAGAGGAGGGGGGGAGAACTGAAGAGGAGGAGAGAGGAGGGAGGGTAGATGAGGGAGGGAGGAAGGAAAAGGAGGAGGAGGAGGAGGAGGCTCTGGAGGCTCTGGATGACGATGTGTGCCGAAAACGATGCACCAGGCCAGAAACGATAATCATAATGATGGGGGAGAGATGACCGCCACCGATCGCCTCGAGCGAAGATGGGTACAGGCTTTTGGAAACCATTCCCCACCTTCTCGCCAGACGGACCCCGCCCCTGGATGAGGTACCCACGCTTGAAATGACTCGCAGGTCCCAGCAACAGTCTCCAAGGACAGGGTCCGGATGTCAAACAGGCAATCGAAACACACCGAACAGCACACTTGAAGCACCAAACCATGGGACGGGTGCGTTTCATGGACCCCTTTGGGCTCCCCAAGACAAGGCACGAGAGCCAGATCCCGAAGACGAGCACGGCGATCCCCGCACCATCCGCACACCCACCACCCCTGGAATCGCTGAATTAAGTGGTCCCCGTCTTCACTTAGGACCAGACTAGGGCCACGCACAGGCCGTCCCTCAGTCACTTGCTGCACGTCCTTCCATCCTCCTTTTCTTTTTGGCAAAGCCGGAGGATGCGAACCACGCACCTCAGGGTCAGCGGGCCCGCCGCCTCCCTGAGCTCCCGCAGTTCCTCTTGTGGCCGCTGACGGGGGTGGCAGGCGGCAGCGAGCTTGCCCTCGCCATGCGCGAGGGGATCCAGACTATCTTGATCTCCGAGACGCCAATGCCGAGCACGACGTCCCAGAAGATGATCCACAACTCCATGCGCTGCTGCTTGGAGCTGCAGCCGCACGGGCAATATTCCAACCATGCCTGCTCGAGGTCTGCGTGGCCCGTCACGATCGCGACGCGCCCCTCGGCCTTATGCTGCAGTGCATTGACGACGGCCCAGATCTCACCAGCACCTCAGGCTTCCCAAAGGTAGGGCGCGGGCCCCGACGCAGCGGCCACCGCGTCACCCACTTCAATGGCCATCGCGAAAGACGAGCCAGCACGAGCCCGAACTTCACTATGAGGGCATACGAAGCTGCCGTCGGCACACACACACACACCAGTCCACTGATCCAGCCACCGACTGCGCACGCATGCCAGTTGAGGAGGTCCTCCGCGGTCGGCAGAGGCGAGTCGAAGGTAGGATCAGGCATAGGCCCCTTGCACGTGAGCACGGCGATGGGATGCTCCTGTCCGTGCACACGCGTACCCCGCAACAACAGCCTTCGCGCCTTTGCCGTCCAGCTCTGCCTCTCCACTGCGCGCCAGTCGCACCTGGAGGTCCGATGGGAGCCCGCGCCGCCCTTAACACCACAAATCGCACAGATAGGGCTCTCCACTGCCCCAGCTTTGAACCACCGCGCCTGCCATACAAAAACAAGCAGCTAACCATGTCCTGACCAGCCCAGCCCTTCTGAAATCGCCTCGCCGACGCAGCGCGCCGATGAGGTCTTTGGCAGGCTGCAACAAGGCTGGACCCATGAGCCCCTCCATGCCACGACTCCTGGGGATCTCAGCCAACAGGCGCCCCCGGGTAGCTTGATTGACAATCTTCTCGAGCGCAGATGGCCCTGGGCCATGCAAGTCCAGCGCCACTCCGCGTTCAGTAATCCTGCGATCCCAAGACATAGCTTGCCACCCTAGCCTTTGCCAAGTCATGGTGACCGCACCTGCTGGCCCTTGAACTCCGCCTCAAGACTGAATCTAAGTATGCCCGTTCATGAACACCAAAGCCATCGCTGTGCGCCGTGCCAATTCCCCATGTAGAACCAGCCAACGCACCAGTGGGTATTCTTCCGCAACAAAGGCGTGGTCAGCTCTTGGGCAGCGAGCAAGCTGAAACTCCATTGCACGGCATCTCCCTCTGGCAGTTCCAAGCAGCGCGTGTCCAACAATGGCCCTCGCCTGCGTGAGCTGCGCGTCCGCCATGCCTTTCACTTTGATTGCGTACGGAGCTGAAAACAGCCCTCCCCCCCCCTCCCCGAAAAGATCTGCCCAACTGCCCCCTAGCAAGTGCCACTCGTCGGTATGTAGAAATCCTCCTGGATGTCTCTTTGACCCGTGCTCGCTGCATTGACTCAACGCGCAAAAGTCTGGCAGCTGGGGCGATCGTTCTCAAAACTGGTTCGTGAGATCCTGTTGCTTGAAGGCTGACATCAAACACCCGCGTGATGCTGGGAGACGGCCATGTCGCATAGACTTGATCGCAAGCCCCAATCGCGAGTAACATCATCATCGTCGCGGCGAAAGAACATCCAGCAATGACGCCGTTGTTCGTCGTAGCGAAGTCAAAATCCAAATTGCCGAATCTCATCGCCCATCTGCCCGCGTGCGGCTTGCGAAGCAAAGCGAATCTCGAGCGCTTGACACTTGACTGCACCCAACTCCCCGCAGCATCGCATGCTACAGCTTCTCAAAAGCCTTCCTGAGATGCCGCATAACCGTGGCAGTACACGCCGGTCGGAAGAAGTCGGTAAACATATGAAGTAGGAAAGCGGATCAAGTAGGTTGGGTTCAGGTCCTCCCAGAGAATTATAAAACACAGCAAAAGCATGCCGACTCTTGCACTAGGAAGGCGCTTGAACTAGATTGGGATCTGGGTGGATGCCTTTTGAACGCAAGGCCTGCATCGGCCAGGACGGATTGTGCCCAAACCGCCTGCTCAAAGCTCCTCCCCGCTGTAGCAGTGTGATAACTCGTGACATGTGCTCCGAGCCACTCGTCCTGGTCCCGCTTGTGGCACTTGCTGTATACTCCCAGCGTGTCTGTGAGCAAACCAACGAAGTGATGCCCACATCGTGGCTTGGACAACCTGGGCATGATGGTTGTGATCATCTGCGGTGGCAGCTCACCTATAGCTCAGGGCTGAACCTGAACGGTGTTGTTCGTGTTCGTTTTGTGTTCGTGTTCCCTCGCTTTTGTCTCGAATTCCCTCTTTATAACGCAAAACGAAGTCGAAACGAAAACGGCCCACGAAATCACCAAAAACACCGTTTAGGTCCAGCCCTGCTATAGCTTCCGCAACCATCATGATGTCAGCGAAGGCCTCCAGCGAACCACCTGACAACAGCGCCATGCTCCGCAGCCCGAGGTTGTCCATCCCGGGGTCCGTACCACGCTTGAAACTGCTGGCCACTTCCCTGATCTGCCCCGCATCTAGCACCTGCACCTCTTCCAACGGCATCTACAAGCGTAGCCCAACACCAAAACCCTCTTTTCCATCGCATACTCCCCGTGTCTCCTTCCATTCCCCCATGTCAGAATTCAGCTTGGAAGCGCGAGATTGAATCTCAAGCGCTGGATGGAGATCAGCCTGCTGCCAATATGTAGGTAGCTTCGACCAGCTGTGTGCTTGATCGCCGCCACTCTTAACAGCCTCAGAAACTAGCACCTCCACTGTCGTACCCGACTCCTGGCGAACTATTGCTCGATCCTGGTCGCTTCCATCGATGCACTCCAACTTGCATCTCTGAGCCAGTCCACGTCGCACGAAAACTCAATAGTATCTGTAGCAGCAGGAGGAGGAGTAGCAGGAGGAGGAGGGGGCAGGAGGAGGAGGAGGAGGGGGAATAGGAGGAGGACGAGGGGGAGGAGGAGGAGGAAGAAGTAGACGGACGATAGAGAGGGGGGGGGAGGGCGAAAACCGTCAAGCCAGCTCGAACGTCGATTCTCCCCTTTCTTCTCATGCGTGTTCTTTGGACAGAAGGGTGGTCTGCAGGCAGGCCTCCGGAAGCAAGCGGACATCGACGGTCGGACTCGGAGGACCTCTGGCGCCACACGCACACACACACAACTTAGCTTGCATGGGTATAGTATCCTCCTGCCTCCTGCCTCCTCCTGGATCCTGCCTCCTGCCTCCTCCTCCTCCTGCCTCCAACTCCTCCTACTCCTGCCGCCTCCTCCTATCTGTTCCTCCTCCTGCCTCCTGCTCATTATCCTGACCCCCCTTTCTCCTCCTCCTCCTCCTCCTCCTCCTCCGCGTCTTCCTCCTCCAACTCCTTTTTCCCATCCTGTCTCCTCCTCTTCCTCCTCCCGCCATATCCTCCTGTCTCCTTCTCATCGCCGTCGTCGTCGTCCTCCTCCTCCTCCTCACTCCGCCCGCTTCTCCGCCTCCTCGGCCTGCTCCGCCTCCTCTCCGCCGCCTCCTCAGCCTCCTCCTTAATCCTTGGGCTTCATGCTTCTTCCTGGGCCCTCACGCCTCCTGGGGGCTTCCTGCTGCCTCCCCGATCCTCCTGGGGTCTGCGGACCGAAGCCTCCAGAAGCCTCCTGACCGAATGTATGATCCTGAAGTTTGGAGTGTGCAACAGCTTGAAGGATACAGGGCGGCCGGCTTTCGAAATGTAGCTCTCGCCTTAGCGCCGCGCGCAGTCGTCTTGAATGAAGGCAACACCTGCAGGGAGTGAGGGCAGCTGGCTTCCAAAATATGGCGCTCGCCTTAGCTCCGCACGCATTCGTTTCAAACGGTTGCAGCATTTTCACGGACTCGCAAGGTTCAAGTGCCAGGACTGGTGTTCTGACACGGTTTAGGATTGCCAGGACGCAACAATCACGCTAGCTCGCGGAGATAACGTCCAAGGGATTGCGTGCTGACGCGGATTAGGATTGTCAGGACGCAGCGACCACGGTGAAGTACCAGAAATTAAATGTTGGCACGACTGTAGACGCTTGTCCTACGATGGGGAACGTCCCGCAATGGAAGCATCTTCTAAGTACGAAGAGGGAGCTTTGCTGATGTCTGTATCGCAACATTGTTGGTGCATCTTGGATTTACACTGGTCCTCCTCCTTCTTCTCCGCATGATCCTCGTCCTAGTACGAAGAGGGAGCTTTGCTGATGTCTGTATCGCAACATTGTTGGTGCATCTTGGATTTACACTGGTCCGCCTCCTTCTTCTCCGCATGATCCTCGTCCTAGTATCAGTAAGAGTAATAGTATGGCGGTGATTATGATTATGAGTATGATTATGATGCTTGATGTTAGAATTCGCACTCTTATGAATAATAGTGTAGGTAGTATGAATAGTCAGATCCTTACACATATCGGTAAACTGATTACCAATATTTATTTCATGTCCTTGGCATTAGTATTGGCATTAGCAGTATGAGTAGTATCATTACGATGGCTGCTGATAGTATTCGTGTTCTTATTACTAAATCGTATCATTATTCCTTCTCGTCCTCCTCCTCAGCCTCGTCCTCGTCCTCGTCCTCCTGCTCCTCTTCCTCGTTGCCCCCCTCCTCCTCCTCCTTCTCCTCGTCCTCCTCCTCTTCTCCCTCCTCCTCCTCTCCCTCCTCCATCCCCCCCCCTCCTCCTCTTCCTCCCTCCCCCTCTCCTCCCTCACCCCTCCCCCGTCCTTGTCCTTCCCAGGGCGCCCCCTCCCCCCCCCTCCCCCTCTCCTCCCCCCAGGCGGGCTCCCCGAACAGGGCAGGGCTTGCTCCCCCGCCGACGGGGCGCACGCGTGCGCGGGTCGACGTTTGCGGGACACACCGCCCGCGGCGCGGAGGACGCGCCCGGTCTCCGCGCGGGTCGTCGTCGTCGTCGTCGTCGTCGTCGTCGTCGTCGTCGTCGTCGTCGCCGTCGCCGTCGCCGTCGCCGTGGTCGTCGTCGTATGGAGAAGGGGGGGGAGGGAAGGATCAGGTGGGAAGGGGGAAGATGTGGGTCGGGGGGAAGAGGTGGGGGAGGAGTGAGTGCGAGGAGGGGGAGATTGAGAGAAAGAAAAGGAGCAGGAGGACGAGGAGGGAGAGGCACGAGGATCGAACATCTCTGGGGTCCTCGGAAACCTCTGGGCACGAGAAGACTTCTGGTCGTCGTTGTCGCAAATGTGACACACGAAGGCGTGATGCAATGATTTCAGAGGCGCCACGGTTGGGCGTCCCTCTTTCACACGCGCGAAAAGGAGTACGGCCATTCGAAGGAGGAGGAGGGGGAGGAGGAGGAGGAGGAGAAGGAAGGGGTGGAGAAAGGATGACGACGAGGACGGGAAGAGGGACGAGGACAGAGGTGGAGGAACACGAGCAGGAAAGAAGATAGAGGTCTGACAAAAGAGGAAGAAGAGGGGGAGGAGGAGGAAGACGCGGAGGAGGAGGAGGAGGAGGAGGAGGAGGAGGACGCGGAAGAGGAGGAGGCGGAGGGGGAGGAGGAGGAGGAGAATGATGAGGAGAGAAGAAAAGCAGGATGAGTCGCGAGGACGAGGGACAAGGAACGGGACGGGGGGGAAGGAAGGAACCAGGAGAGGGGAGGTGGGAGGAGGATGACGAGAAGGAGCCTGGCGCAAGTGCATGACGGGGGGGGGAGGATGACCAGCAGCAGCAGCAGGAGCAGCAGGAGGACCGTCGGGAGCAACGCCGGCGAAGAAGGGCGGCCGACGGGCCCGCGCACCCGTGGCGGTTGCCGCGGGCTTTTGCGCCGTGGCGCGGAGGCAAAGACGCTGCCCACGGCTGGGCCCTTTGGGCCCTCGCCGGGCAGCTTTCCCTCCTCCTCCTCCTCCTCCTCCTCCTCCTCCCCTCCTCCTCCTCCTCGTCCTCCTCCTCCCCCTCCTGCTCCTCGTCCTTCTCGTCCTCCTCCTCCTCCTCCTCGTCCTTCTCGTCCTCCTCCTCTTCCTCCTCCTTTTCCTGCTCCTCGTCTTCCTACTCCTCCTCTTGGCTGGCTGGCTAGGTGGCAGGTTGGCCCCTCCTCCTCCTCCTCCTCCTCCCTCCTCCTCCTCCCCTGCTCCCCCTCCTCCTCCTCGTCCTCCTCTTCCCCCTCCTGCTCCTCGTCCTTCTCGTCCTCCTCCTCTCGTCCTTCTCGTCTCTCCTCTTCCTCCTTTTCCTGCTCCTCGTCCTCCTACTCCTCCTCCTGGCTGGCTGGCTGGGTGGCAGGTTGGCCCCTCCTCCTCCTCTCTTTCTCCTCCTCCTCCTCTCCTCCTCCTCCTCCTCCTCCTCCCTCCTCCTCCTCCTCCCGTCCTCTTCCTCCTCCTCTCCTCCTCCTCCTCTCGTCCTCCTCGTCCTCGTCCTCGTCCACGTCCTCGTCGTCCTCCTCCTCCTGTTCGTGTTCCTCCTCCTCCCCCACCCCTCGTCCCCCTCCCACAATTGATCGTCCGTTCCGGTCTCCTCGCCCACCACCTCCTGTTCCTCCTCCTATTCCTCCTCCTTCATCCTGTTCCGTAGTGTAGCCAACGTGGACCCCGAACAGTGTGTTTCTAGCAGCTCACGTTGTGCAATCTATGTGGTGCGATCTATAGTGTGCAAGCACTCTCTGTTCGCAGTGAATTTGTCCACGCCACTGCTCGCGCAAGCACCCCACCCACCCATCCAAAGCTTGATTTGCAAAGCCCATGCGACGGAGATTGCGATGAACTAGCCCGCGCACGTTCGCGCGCGCAACGGACATATGGTTTGGCGCTACGATCGCGGCCGCGGTGGCGCTGACCGCTCGGCACCTCCCAGCGGGCATTTCAGTGCGAGTCGGCAACTTGGGCGGGCGCGGTAGCATGGCTATGTCGACAACGACGACGGCGAGGCCAATGACGGCGCCGATGCTGACCACGCCGATAACGGTAACGATGTCTTCGCGTCGGCGATGAAGGTGTTCGACATGCGCGCGCGGGCGACGCGCACGAGTGGCCCGCGGGTTATTTGACACGGATCGTGCCCCCCTCCCCCAGCACGCGAGCAAGATCGTTTGAATGAGTTCGACATGCGACGCGAAAAAATCCGTTTGGCAGAATTTGATGAGCATGTTGGAAAACCTGTGGTTTTCTTAAGAACTCCTTAGAACGCGGGCGCAGGGTTCCTTCAACACTGATGCTGCAAGACCATGTGTTTGATATGTTTTCGGGACACTCGGTTTTGAAATTCCTGCGAACCAGAAAAGGTTGTTGACGGATTCTGGCATTCTAGCGCGACCACACGCGCGTGCGCACGTCGTCCCGTTTTCTGCCAGGGATTCTTGCGACAGCACGCAAACAAGGGCGTTCGAACGATTTCGACACGCGCGCGCGAGAGGCCAATTTGAAAGCATGTCATTCAAATGTTTTGTTTGAATATTCGTGTTGCGAATCTATGTGTTTTCTTTGTTTCCGTGACACTCGATTTCGACATCCGTGCGAACCCTCAGGCTTTCGAACGATTCAGGCATGCGCGCGCGACGACGCTCGCGTGTGCACTTCGTCATATCTGTTGCCAGGACTCTTGACAAGTGATGACTTTTGATAAACAAGTGCGCGCGCATAAGATTTGCTGCAAATGAGGAGAGGGGAACTCCGATATGGCCAAGATGGTACGACTTCATATGTAGAGTGGGCGATGGAACAGAGTCGTCTGTAAATTGCAATCCGAAAAGGTGTACCGTAAACCCTGGGGGGAATCCTCATGTTAAAAAAATGTGTTGTGCGACGTCTGTTGTGCAGTTTCTGTGATCGGGACTATGAGGTGCTCAACACGTGCGAGGTGGGTGGGAAGTGGCAGCGGTTGATGCGGCTGCTGAGCATCCTGAGGGATGCGAAGCTAGCATCAACCGTCGTCGCCCTACCTGTCTGGAGCAGTACGTGCGAAAAGGACGAGCAGTGGCAGCAGGCAGACTGTTTCTGAACACCGAACCTTGACCCCATCTCCTAAGAGCGCTGGTGCCGGCGCGTGCGAGAAGGGCGAGCAGCTTTGGACTGTTCAGTCACTGCTGAGCGCACTGTGGGAGCCGAAGTTTGGGTCGAACGTCTCCAGCTACAACGCTCGGAACAGTAGGTGCGAGAAGGACAGACATGAGCAGGGAAACGCCGCTGCTGGGCGAGATGGCAAAAACGACGTGTGAGCCGAGCGTCGTCCGCTACAAAGCCCGGACCAACACGTGCGAGGGGGCGAGAGGTGGCAGCGGGCACGCTTTTGGTTGGAGCAACCCGCGGTCCCCTCGGCATGTTCCCAACCGTTTCATTGTATTCAATCAGCTGGCCTGTCAGCGTCTAGTGTCAGCGGCCCGTCGGATCGCTCTCCGCTGCTGCGTCGCAATGGGCAAGTTTAGAGGTGTGCCTGGGCCAAGGCTGGAGAAATCCTTGCGCAGATTTCCCCGAGCTCCGTGCACAGTGCCACGCTTCTCCCACTCGCATGGTACCGGATAGGTGTTGCTTCATTTCTTCGCAATTTGTTTACGCCGTACGTCGTACGTCGTACGCCGTAGGTTTGTGGATGACACGACAATGGGCACCCGAAGAGTCCAAACATTGAATGTTCATTGTGTTGAAAATACGTAAACATGTTCTTAAACAGTCAAACATGGTTTTTACACATTTACATGTTTGAAACATATTTTCGACATCTGGACATTTGGCACCATGCTTCCTATCCATTAGTCGACTTCCACAACCTAGGTCGCATTTCTCCTTGGTCTATTCGCCGCACGTCCATCCGATACTCGTGGGTGTATTGGCTGGTGGCGACAGCCACCTGGTGGGCAGCGCGTGCAGAAAACCTGTCTGTACCGGCGACTCGTTTCCTCATAATGCTACCGCTTTTGCAGATGTGTGCGTTTGCGTCGCTGGTGGGAAGGCGTGCAATTCAAGCCTCAATGGATCCTGGTGTGAGGTACTCGTGCGAGGTATCGATTTGTGCATGGACAGAACACCTGGGCGGCACAACCCGAAGGGAGGTGCCCAAGGTGCCTGCATGAATTCACATGCAGCCAGACCTCGCAACATGAACGGCGGCACAGACCCGCCCCAGGCGTCACATCTGCGCGTTTCCTGGTCCTGCCGCTCAGTTGCAGGACTAGGCCGTGGTGTCCGCCTTCCCGTTCGCCTTCTCCGTCGGCAAACTCAGGGGGGGGGGCGCGTGGTTTCCTTGACATAGACACCGTCATGTTGCTATTCCTATTCCTCCTGCACCTCCTCCTCCTCCTCCCCCATCCGCCTCCTTCTCCCCCTCCTTATCCCCCTCCTTTCCCCCTCCTCCTCCCCTCCCCCTCCTCCTTCCTCCCCCTCCTCCTCCTCCTCCTCCTCCTCCTCCTCTCCTCCTCCTCCTACTCGTCCGTCCTTCTCCCCTCAACTTCCCCACCTCCTCTTTCCTCTCTCCTCTTTCCTCCTCCTCCTCCTCCTCCTCCTCTTCGAACATCCGTGCTCTTTCCCATTGCCCCTCCACTTGCCGAGCGTCGTGTGAGTGCCCGTGGAAGGCGAGGGGCGTCAGACGGGGAAGTGGAGGGGGATGGAAAGGGCTCCCGAAGAGGATGAACCGAGGGATGGACAAGGGGGGGTTGAGGGTAGGTCGACAGCGGGCGAACGGGGGGCTGAACGGGTGGCATTGCTCCTCCGTCTTCCTTCCTCGCGCTCCATCCCCCCTCTCCATCATCCCCTCCAGCGCCCTCCAGCTAGGCCCCTTATCGTAGATACTCGTCCCTCTTACGCTCCCTCCTCCTCCTCCTCCTCCTCCTCCTCCCTCCTCCTTCTCTGCCTCCTCCTCCTCCTCCCCATTAATATTATCATCCTCCCCCTCCTCCATAATGTCCTCCTCCTCCTCCTCCTCCTCCTCCTCCTCCTCCTCCTCTTCCTCCTCCTCCTCCTCCTCCTCCTCCTCCTCCTCCTCCTCCTCCTCCCCCACAATGTCCTCCTCCTCCTCGTCCTCCTCCTCCTCGCCCTCTCGCCCCTCCTCCCTCTCCGCTGGCGCGGGTGAGAATGCCTGAGCATGCTCGCGGCCTGACCCCCCGCGGCGCCGGCGTCACCACCCTGGCGGGACAATCCTGCACACGAGGCGGGAGAAAACGGCGGGTGAGGGCGGGGGCGGACGGGGTAGGGCAGGGGGCGGAGGGGTGAGGGCCAAGGGGGGGGGGGGGCAAGGGGGGGGGGGCCGAGGGGAGGAGCACGGGGGAGTGCCTGAAGGGGGCCGTGAGGGGACGTGAGGGGGAGGGCCGTGCCGCTCGGGGCCGTGCCGCTCGGGGCGGAGGGGACAAAATGATTGGTTTCTGCGTGCCCAAACGTTTTCATCTGCGGAGCTGGGCGCCCTGGCGCGAGCGGCCGAGCGACCCCTGCAGCAGGACGCTCTGGCAACGCGGCTGGCCGCCACAAAGATCCTCGAATTGACGCTGACCGCGCAGAGGCGCCCGCGCAAACGCGGCGACGGCCGAGCAGGGGGAGGGCAAGGGGGGGGGGGCCGAGGGAAGGAGGAGCACGGGGGAGTGCCGGCAGGGGACATGGGGGAGGAGCATGGGGGAGGAGAAGGAGGAGGAGGAGGAGGAGGAGGAGGAGGAGGACATTGTGAGGAGGAGGAGGAGGAGGAGGAGAGGAGGAGGAGAGGAGGAGGAGGAGGGGAGGAGGAGGAGGAGGAGGAGGAGTGCCTGCAGGGCGCATGAGGGGGGGGGGGGGGACGTGAGGGGGCGGGCCGTGCCGCTCGGGGCCGATCCAGGAGATCCGCGCGCAGCTCCGAGAGCGCATGTCTGCGCAGCTGTTTGCTCTTCGGCTGTCGTCCTGAGCCACTGACTGCCAGTGGACAGAACCCCCCTTCTTTCACAAAACGTGGCTTCGTGAACGCGACCTCGGGCCCGAACCTGGCGGGCGCAGGCCTGGACAATGACGGCCGCGGCACCCTCTCGAGGACCGAAGACGGACAACTCACCAATCGACGTGCAGTGGTGGGGGTCCTGTTCACCCCCGACAGCCCCGAGGCCCCGGGAGGGCGCAGGGAAGGCAGGAGAGCGGCAGGGTGAAAAACCTCCGGGCGCGTGGCCCTCTGGACCCGCCCGCCTCCTGGCGGCAGCCTCCCCCCCTACCCGCCGTTTGACTACCTACCAAACCACCCCAACTCAACCCGAAGACCCGAATCTCGGGTTGGGGGGGTACGGGCTTCATGTGTGTGTTCTCAACGTTCCCCGACCCCCCCCAACTGGAAATGGAGGGCAAATTGGGGCCTTCGGGTTGGATTGGGGTGGTTTGGTGGGCGGTGACCGTTGCCCCCGAGCCCTGGGATCCAACGCTGCGAAGGATGGCCCGCGGGTCGGAAGCAGCAGGCGGAAGCATGAGGCGGGAAGGCAGGCAAAGTAGATTGGGTTGGGCCCTGCCCAAGGAATAACAGGAACAGCAGACACACATCGAAGTCTCGAAGTGAAGGGGCGCTTGAAACAGATTGGCATTCGGAGATCCCCGAATTCCTGCTTTCAACGGCCTGCGTGTACAACACTCGCGCGTTCATTCGTGAGGGGGCGATAAGTGGGCGGGGGAGACTCGAGTAGCTTGTGCCCCTTTTTGGCCCCCAGGGGCCCCTTTTCGGGCCCTTGTAGGGTACAACAGGTGCACCTCTCTTCCCCCCCCAACAAAAAATGTGTCGCACCTCCACTACTCGACGCGCGAAGCATCGCAGAAAATCACGACCGGTGCCCTATAGACCCCATCTGTCTGCGGCGTCTTTCGAGCTGGATCGAGCTGTCACGGCCCCGAGGCCCGAACCCGCGCGAGAACGCCAGGTGCGCAAAAGCATGCAGCGCCCAGCGCTCTCGAGGAAAGCTTGCCGCCGCCGTGCCGCGGAGCTCCTCCCCCACGCTTGCCACTGCGCGGCCGCGCTGCCCTGCACCTCGGAGAGGGGCGAGCGGAGACAACTCCAGACGTGCGACGTCTCGATTGACTCAATGCGGGGTCCCCGGAAGTCCCCCGGGACCGGCGTTTCATCCTGAGCTGTTTCTGGACGGTCCCCAGGCCCGGCGAGGGCCCCCCGAGGCCGAAGACAGCTCACGTCCTGATTTGCTTTCGGCGGTGGGACGGCAGCTCGGAATCGGTCCCCGGGATCCCTGCCAGGGTCCAAGCGCGCCAGGTTCCCGCGCTGCGCCCCGCCGCGGCCACTGAGGGCCCCCCCCCCTCGAAGGCCAACTGCCGCGGTCTCGACTCGTGGGCGGCTTGGAGGGGGGGGCGTCCCAGGGGGGGGGGGTCGCAAATCACCCAAAGATCCGACGCTCCAACAAAAACTGGAGCGGCGGGTTTTTGGCCGTTTTCGGCCTTGGGGGCCCTCGCTGGGCCTCGGGACCGTCAGGGACCGTCACAAACCGACTCAGGAGGAAAAACCGGCCCCGGGGAAGTGGTCCATGCCTCCAGGGCCCACACATCGACAAGAATTGGAGCGGCAGGACGCCTCTGGGCAGGGCCCGAGGGGGGGGCCGCGCCCGAGGCGGGGAGCAAGGAACGCCATGGAAGAAGCAGAGGGGACCCGTGAGATCCTGGGAGATCTCATGGCACCAGCGACGGTTTCCACTTCCCCATTGGCCTCACCGGTGGGGCCCGAAACGGTCGGCTCGGCAGCTCACGCCGCATCGCCGACGCATCAACGATGCAATCGGCGACGCCGCATCGAGCCGCGACGCCCCTGCATCGGCGATGCGGCGCGATGCCCCAACCCCTAGGGGGAAAACAAACCTACCTCGCTTTTGACCACCCTCGCTTCCAAGAGATACCAAACGATGCCAAATTGCAGCCTGTACTGGTCAGGCCGCTTGACGAGGAGGCGCGTGGTATGGCTTGGTTTTGCCTGGAAGCGAAAGCGGGGTAGGTAATTCACGCTCTGAACCCCGCCTCCTCCGACCACATCTCGCAATCAGCCCCCCCCCCCAGAGCAAGGACCGACCTTCCCGGCATTCCTGCCGGCCTATTATATCACCAGGTCCTGTTTCGGGGGCGGCCAAGAGGGGGGCGTCCAAGAGGGAGGGGCGCAAATCATGGCCGGCGGCATATGCGCGGCCCAGGGGGGGCCAGGGACGTACGGCCTGACCTGAGGAACGATCAATAAGGAACGAAACCCCTTTTTGTCCAAGTAAGTCTACGAAGTCCGAGGGAACACCAGGGGGGCTCGCCGCCAAAAAGGCAGCGGAGCGCATGCAAACCAAAGGAAAGATCGAGCTCCTTTTGGAAAGAAAGTTGTCCTTATTCAAGCCGGACCCTGTGGGAGGATAGCCCCTGACAGAACAGAAACGAAACAGGACACTGGGGCGGAAGAGAAACAGAACGCGTAGTGTGAGCGAGACCTCAAGCCTTGTTCGGAGAGAATGTGCAACCTGTTGGAAGGGGAGGAGGACAGTTAAGTACGAGGAGGAGGAGGAGGAGGAGGCTGTCATCTGATCGCTTGGATTCTGCCACCGTGTAGGACATGAAATATGCGTGACGTCGTGACGCTTGTGACGCTAGATACGGCGTCCAGTCGGTCGTTGCTGCGCCTGTTGGATCCTGTGGCCAGTCTGACCTCGGCGCGCTCGTCGCGTAAAAGTACGGTCTAATATGCTATAGTATTCCTCTTCACTGATGTGGTCCCTCCTGTTTAAATATGCTCTGTTATGTTCGCATGTGTGGCTGCATGCTTTCATATGGCATGGTTCGAGAAGCTCTCTGAGACCGTGAGATGGCATGATATGTTGAGTCATCTTATGCTCGAGCAAGCTCATTTGCTGTTTGAGTGGTGCTCTGTTCGTTATAATGTAGTATGGCCTGCTCTCCTATGACATATTGTCTAAGAAGATACATTATATAATGATATATAAAACGAGTTGCCGCAATGGCATCTGTTATAGAACACTAATGTTATGGTACACGTGTTACGTCAATGTGCGATGCTGTGCTATGTTGTCGCATGGTTGTATGCTGCAAATGTTTAAAACTATACGATGCTATAATACGCTCATCGCCGCCGTGGTAACAATGATAAAGCACGCCCAATACGTTTTGTTACGGCATGCTAGGCTGTCCTCTACTATGTTCTGCTATGGCATGATATGCAATGATATGTTATGTTGTAATCGGCCATGCGGTCCGTCATGCTCTGCTACGTCATGACATGTTGTGGTATGGTCTGTGTTGTAATGTGTTATTGTGCTACACCGCGCCGTGCCACGAGATGAGTTGCCGTGTTATCGAATGCTAGGTGCTATGGTGTTGTGGTGTGTGATGTTATGTGCTGGCATGTTATGTTGTGTCATGCTATGGTATGATATGACATGGTCTGTTCTGCTATGAGTTGGTACGCTATGGGCTGGTATAATATTTTGTCTATGATCCACTCTGTCAGTGCATGCGTTGTTATGCTGTGCTATGATAGATTATGATATGACCTGGTATGCACATTTGAGATATGGTATGCGCTGCCATGGTATGGTATGGTCTGTTATGGTATGGCATCATGCTCTGGTATAATGTGGCATGCTGCGCTCTGCCATGCCATGGTATGGTAAGTGGTTATATGTTATGGTATTATATGGTATGCCATGGTATGATTATGGCATGCCTTGTTGTGTTGCGATGCGCCTTGTTGTGTTAAAACGTATAGTGGTATGCTATGTAGTAGTGTATGAATGGGCTGTCATTGTATGCGTTGGTATGATGTGGTATGGCATGCGATGGTGTGTGATGGAATGGAAAAGTATTACATGTTATGGTACGTCATGGTTTGATAGTGGATTTCATGCTATGGTATGAGGTGGGGTGCTACGCATGATGTGCTTTGTATGCTCCACTCTGTCACTGTATACGTTGGTGTGGTGTGCTATGTTATGATATGGTATGTCATGTGATGGTATGGCATGTTGCGGTATGGTACTATGATACACTATGTCCTGCAGTGTTATAATACGGTATGCCGTGTTATCCCATGGTAATATGTTGCCATGGTATGAACTGATATGGTATGTGATGTTGCGTATGCTATTAGATGGTATGTGGTGGTGTGTACTATTCTGCTATGTCGTACTATGTTGTATGATGTTATGATGTGTGGTGTTACGCTTCGCTCTGTCAGGCTCTGTCGTGCTCGTCGAAGGGGCGAGGCGGGAGTCTCGGGGGATTCTCAGTTGACCTGGGGATTTGGCGGCCGCGGTATGCAAAGTGGGCGGGTCGGCGCGAGGCGGGAGTCTCGGGGAACCCTCGGTGGACCTCGGGATCTGGCGGCCGCGGTGTGCACGGTGGGCGGGCCGGGAAGTCTGTTCTAAAATCTAACGAACCCGACCTGTCAGATGGGGAACAGGTGTTCTTAGAACACAGACCCGATTGGATAACACAAGACGATCTCAGCCAGAAATGTCCCAAGAGCACTGCGTGCAAACCACACACGGCTCTCAGAGCATCCTCTGGTGGGCTCACGGGCAAGCCAGGACGCCTCGCCACTGCTTGACCCTTGCGGAGGAACCAGAAGGTACCGATACCGCTACTCCCCGGACCTCTCCCCGGGTGCGTTCTGACCAGGATCTCGAGGCGAATCCAGCCGTCGCGACGAGGGCCGCCCAGGAGGCCGAAAAAGGGAATGAACGAGGGAAGGGTAGCGTTGTGAGTACCTTCCCAAATATCCGACGTCATGACTTTGTCATGACATCGACCCCACAGAGGTCTCGACCCTTCCCATTGTTTTCGCCCCGAGTCCTTTTTTTTGACGGCCCCGAGGCCCGGGAGGAGCCCCCAGAGGCCCAGAATGGCGAACGACCTCCCGTCGCGGTTTCCCGTTCATGATTCGAGGGGGCCTGGGTGTTCCTCTTAGGTCGGGCATGTCCTTCTACAGGCGGATCTTGGACGAAAAATCAAAAACATTTAAACATCGCCCCCTGACTATGTCTTGACTACTCTTGAATTGTCCTCCTGTAAAGGATGTGCCCGACTTAGTACTCCTCATCTGTATTGAGCAGGGACCGACCCTCCTGGCATCTCTATAGGCCTACCACGAAAGGTTCTTAGAATCCAAGAGATGTTCTCATAGCAAAAAACAATGGCCTTAGAACATAAGCCCGACGCGATGAAACAACAGACTCCGTCAGAGTCAGAAACGTTCCAAGCACATGCCGTGGCAACCTCCACAGGCTCTCAGAACCTTGCTTGGTAGAGCGATAGGCCCCAGACTATTTCGGGATTATGTTTGGAACATGTTTGCATTATTTTTGGACTACTTTTGGATTATTGGGGGGGGGGTCTTTTTGGACTATTTTTGGATTATCTTTGCACTGCTTGTTTTGACTATGTTTGGATTCTTTCGCGTGTATTTTTTGTTGCTCGTCGACAGTCCCCCTGCAGGGGGACACGCCCGACTTCCCGGTAGGGCATATGGGCACGCCAGGACGCTCCGCCGCTGCTCCGCCCTCCTCCTCCTCTCCTCCTCCTCCTCCTCCTCCTCCTCCTCCTCCTACTCCTCCTCCTCCTCGTCCTCCTCCCTCCTCCTCCTCCTCCTCCTCCTCCTCCTCCTCCTCCTCCTCCTCCTCCTCCTCCTCCTCCTCCCTCCCTCCTCCCTCCTCCTGCGCACCTCCGCCCGCTCCTGCCTCGGGCGCCGCCGCGCCGCCGCCGCGCGGGGCCGCCGGCGGGCCCGCGCCGAGGGCGGCCCCCGGGGGCCCCGCGGCGGCGGCGGGCGGCTCCCGGCGCAGCCGCCCGGGGGGCGGCCCAGGGGCGGGAGGGCGGCCAAGCAGCGGCCGCGCGACGAGGCCAAGCGAGAGAGAGAGGCAACGCACTGGGCAAAAAATCAGGCGCGGAGGCTCTGCGCACCCTTCGGCCCCGAATATATAAGGGGCCCTCGCCGGGCCTCGGGGCCTGGGCAAGAAACGACTCGGGGAGAGAAACGGGTCCTGGGGAATGGGTCTGCAGCCTTCCGGGGACCGCGTGCTGCAAAAATCACGACGTCGGATCTCTGGGAAGGCGAGGCCAAATTCGGGCGAGGGTACCTCGAGAATCTCTGAGGTCCAGCGGCTCTGGAGGATGCCTCGGGCGCCGCGGCCTTCTCGGAGCGCCTCGGAGCGCTCGGAGAGCGTTCCGGAACGCTCTGGCCTCGAGCTGGATCGGCCCGTGAGGGTCCCCGGACCCGAAGCCCGGATCTGAGAAGGCCCGTGCCTCCTCATGCCCAGAGATCCGACGTCGTGATTTTTTCAATACGCGGTCCCCGGAAGTCTCGACCCATTCCCCAGGACCGGTTTCTCTTCCCGAGTCGTTTTTTGACGGTCCCGAGGCCCCGCGAGGGCCCCTAGGGGCCGAAATCGGCGAAAAACCGCCGTCGTGATTTTTTCAATGCGTTGGATCTCTGGGCGGCTGTCGTGGCGACCGCACTCGCCGCCCTCCCGAGGGGCGTGGCCGGCGGGCGGCGGCCGCGGCGGGGCCGCCCAGACGCCCTGCGGCCGCGCCAGGCCCGCCGCGCCCGCCGAGAGGCGCGCGAGGAGCTGCCGCTCGCAGCCCGGCTGGTCGGCGGCCCGCAGCCGCCAGTGCTCCCCGCGCAGCGCGCCCGCGAGCTGCAGGCCTCGGCCAGCGCGACGCTCTGCGGCGGACGGCCGGGCGGCGGCGGCGCGCAGAATTGAAGGGGCCCTGGGACACACACATAGATACATACACACAAAAATAAAACTATTCCCCGTGTTTTCCTCTATATCTTCTGGGTTTTTTGTCTTCCCCACCACGTCCCATGTTTTCCCATGTCTCCTGGGGGACCGGCGACTCATCGTGTCGGTGTGTTTTTTTTTCCCTCCCGAATGATTCGGGCCGGGCGAAACGGGGGGGGAGAAAGCAAAGGGGGGGGGTGAGGATCAGCTCACGTGTACGCAGCTGACTTTCCCGGCGCCCTCCCGGCGCCGGAGCCGGCGCCCGGGGCCGGCCATGTATATCGAGGAGTGGGCCCCTCGGTGGGGCCGAAACCAGCTGCGTGCCGCAGATTTCGTAACCCCCCCTGTCCCAATCCCCCCCTTCGTTCCCAGACCCCCTCGAGTAATGAAAAAATCATGACGGGAGGTTTTTCTCAATTTTCGGCCTCCGGGGGCCCTCACCGGGCCTCGGGAGCGTCAAAAAACGACTCAGGATGCAAAGCCGGTCATGGGGAAAGGGTCGGGACCTCTGGGGGTCGACGTAATGAACAAATCATTACGTCGGGGGTCTGGGTTCGGCCCGAGCATACGGCGGCCGACGGCCGACGGCAGACGGCGGCGGCGGATGGTCCCCGAGATCCGACGCAGCGAAAAAGTTGCGCGGCCTCGTACAAAAATCACGCCCGGAGCCCTGTAGGCACCATCCCTCTGCGCCGTCTGTCGAGCCGGGTCGATCTGCGAGGGTCCCGGGGCCCGAGAGACAGGCGAAGACGCCCAGCTCCGCAAAAATGGGGACGCCGGGATCTCAGGGGCGGTGGCCGACGGCCGACGACGGACGGCCGGGCGGTGGCGACGACCGACGGCGGCGACGGCCGACCGAGCCGACGGCGGACCGCCGAGCAGCGGCGACGGCGGACCGCCGGGCGGCGGGGACGGCGGACGCACGACGGCGGACAGCCGGGCGACGGCGGCGATGGCGGACGGCGCACGGACGGCGGCGGCCGGCGGCGACGGCGACGGCCGGCGGTGAACGGCGGGCGTCCCCTGAGATCCCAGCGTTGCAATTGTATCACAACGGGCGTTCTCGCTCCACTTCGGGCCCCCCGGACCCTCACAGATCGCCCCGACTCGAAACACGACGCAGAAGGATGGGGTCCGCTCCGGCCGTGATTCCTTGTTGCGCTGTTGCCTTTGTTCTGCAGCGTCGGGTCTCAGGGGGCGCCAGCGACGATGAGGAGGAGGAGGCGGAGGAGGACGAGGAGGAGGAGGAGGAGGAGGAGGCGGAGGACGAGGAGGAGGAGCAGGAGGAGCAGGAGGAGGAGGAGGAGGAGGAGGAGGAGGAGGAGCAGCAGCAGGAGGGCGGCCATGGAGCGGCGGCGGCGGCCTCTGTCCCCCCGCAGCACGTCGCCCAGGTCGCGCCCCCGCTCGAAGGGGTCCTCCACGTGCAGGCCAGGCCCGGGGCGGCTCGACAGCTCGGGGAACTCGCGGAGGGGCCTCCTGCGCAGGGAGGGCGCGCGCGCGCGAGCCGCCGCCGCGCCCGCCGCGGGGCCACGGCGGGCGCCACGGCACCGGCGCGCGCGCCCCATCCCCAGACATGATCGCGTCGTGGATCGTCGCCGGGAGGAGGAGGAGGAGGAGGAGGAGGAGGAGGAGGAGGACGACGAGGAAGGAGGAGGACGAGGAGGAGGAGGAGGAGGAGGAGGAGGAGGAGGAGGAGATGCAGGATGAGGAGGAGGAGGCGGAGGAGGAGGCGGAGGAGGTTTTTGGTTGTTTCCGGCCTCGGGGGGCCCTCGCCAGGCCTCGGGGCAGTCAAAAACAACTGCGGATGACAAGCTGGTCCCAGGAGGACCAGGACTTCCAGGCCCCGCGCACGGAAAAAACAAGACGTCGCATGTCTGGGTCCAGTCGGGGGGGCGTAGGACTCGGGCTCGGGGGGCTCGGGGTTGGCCTGACGGGGCCGTAACGAAAACGACGAGGCCCAGTCTGAAATTTGACTCGGGCTCCCGCTGCAAACATCGCACGAGCACTGAACCGTCGAACTCCAGGACGGGCCCGTCAAACAGCGCCGACGGCGAACTCTAGAAGAAGTAACACCCACAGAAATCTAAACGTTTGGCGCTCCGCGCGGATTTCTTGGATTCCCGCTGGACCCCCCCTCCCTGGCGCGCTCCGCGCGCCAGGGGCGGCGCCGGAGGCGCCGCCAGGGGGGCCCAGCGCCGATCCAAAATATCCGCGCGGAGCGCCAAAAGTTAATGGTTATGTGGTTGATTCTTCTTCGAGAGATCGAGGACGTGGTTTCTTTATGCTTTTTGCGCGTGTGTGTGTTTTCACGTTCGAGATTATGTTTTGTGTGGTTGTTTCTTCTTCGAGAACTCGAGCCTGACGCTCGAGAAACTCGAGAAATTGGTTTATGTTTTGTGTGTGTGCTTTCTTCTTCGAGTCTGACGGTCGAGCTTATGTTTTATGTGGTGGCTTCTTCTTCTTCTTCGAGCCGGACGTTCGCGCCGATGTTTTGTATGTATGTGTTTCTTTGTTTGTTTTTTCTCCTTCGAGCCTAACGTTCGAGCTCATGCTGTGCGTGGCTCGTTTTTCTGCTGCGAGAGCTCCGAGCCCTACGTCTTCCCGATCAGCCTTAGGTCGGGCATGCCCCCATACATGCGGATTCTGGGCGACAAACATGCGAGCACCCCAAACATGCCCCAGACATACCCTCAAAATGGTCCGAAAATCGTCCCCAGACTATGTTCTGACTAGTTTTGGAAATTCCTCCTGCAGAGGGACAGGCCCGACTTAAGATTCGGGAGCGGCCAAGAGGGGGGTGTCCAAGAGGGGGGGTGCAAATCATGACCGGCGGCATGTGCGCGGCCCAGCGGGGGGGCCAGGAACGCAATGAAATAAGAAGAGGCGCCATGAAATCTGGGGAAATATCATGGCCCACGCCATGATATCCACCCCCCCCTAGTCATCACCACCCTCTCTTCCGCCCCCGACACAGAGCCAGGGGGCCCAGGCCTGGGCCGGCACGCGCACACATCTAGGGCCCCCCCCCACCCCCCCTGCGCGGGTCCTGCGCCCGAGCCGCACGGAGACCACCTCAGGAGACCGCCCAGCTGTGACGTCCCACCGGTCCAGCGCATTAAAAAAAAAAAACAAAAAAAAAATCGAGACGGGGGTTTCTCTCGCATCTCGGCCCCAGAGGGCCCTCGCCGGGCCTCGGGGCCGTCGAAAAGCGACTCGGGACGAAAAACCGGTCCTGGGGAATGGGCCGAGACTTCTGGGGACCGCGTATTGAACAAAACTCCCGACATCGGATCTCCAGGATCGGGGGATCTTCTGGGTCAATCCAGACCCGGGTCAGTCAGGCCTTGCAGAATCCTGCAAGGTCCTGCAAGATCCTGCGCGCAAGCCCGGGCCAATGCGACCCAGGCCCGGGAGGATCCTGCAAGGTCGGGCGCTCTGACTGACCCCGTTTGCATTGACCCCCCGTCTCCTGAGTCCCGACTTGAGCAGGGACCGACCGTCCCGGCAATCCTATAGGCCTACCACGAAATTTTCTCCGAAACCACGTCATGTTCTAAGAACCAAGACAGCGTTCTTAGAGCATAAGCCCGATACTTCAAAACAAGGCAGTCTCAGCCAGACATGTTCTGAGAACAGTTCGTGCAAACCTCACAAGGTTCGTAGACAATGCTTGGGGAAGCTGATAGGAAAGCCGAGACGCTTCGCCACTTCTCGAGAAATGGGGCCGGAGGATCGCGCTGCGTCGACGATGCGAAACATCGGGATGGAGAAGACCAGCGCCCGCATCGAGTCGCGTCGCCAATGCATCGCCGATGCGGCGCGATATACGCCGGCCACCCATGCCTTGGCGGCGGGGGGCACGGGGGGGAAGTGAGAATGGGGGCCTCTCAAGGGCGGCGGGGCTTCTCAGAAGGCCTTAGGGCCTTCTGAGAGGCGTTCCAGGTCTTCGGGGAAGGTTCGGAACACTTCTTGGGAGGCCATGGGACACTCGAGCCTTCTGAGAAGGCCCGCCCCTTCTCGCTTCACCTCCGTGCTCGCCGCCGGCTTCTGGCTCCGTCTGGGAAGCCTGGGTCGCCGAAGGCCTTCGGGCCACAGCTCGGGCACCTGGCGGCCCGGCGGCCACTCGGGACGAGTCGGGCACACCCGCAACACTGCCTCGACGGGGCGCAGCCGATGAAAACCACCCGGTCCCGAACACCTCGGAGAGCCACGGAACATGTTCGACGCCCCTGCTTAGGGCGACGAAATCTATACATATCCACTGCTCCCTGGCCAGGCCCATCCTCAACCCCGCAGCGGTGTATACGCCACGCCCTCCTGGCTTGGCCAGGAGGGCGCATACACAGCTCCTGGGTTCAAGATGGGCATGGTCAGGGAGCAGTGGATATGTATAGATGTCGTCGCCCGAATGTTCGACGCCCCTGCTGGAACCTCCTCCTGGCCCCAGCCGTAGGCATCGGCGTAGAAGCGGAAGAACCCGCGGTACAGCGCCGCGGCGGTGGCCTTCGCCGGCCAGGCGCCCTCGCTCCGGGCCCTCTCCGCGGCCGCGGCGTCGTCCTCGAACGCGGCGTCCAGCTCGCCGCCCCTCTGCGGGAGGATCGGAGAGACATAGAAGCCAGGGCGGAGCCTCAAACAGTGCGTTTCGTCTTCGTGCTGGTTTCGTGCTCCCTCGTTTTGCCTGCGCTCCGCCTCGACTGGAGAACGAAGCCAGAACGAAGACGGCCCACGACATCGCCAAATCACCGTCTAGGTCGAGCCCTGATACAAGCCTGTTCTTCGGACGTTCCTTGCCAGCCGTGGAGTCGGCGAGCTTCCCTCAGGACCGCAACGGAGGGCTCCCAACTTCGCGCTCCGCGCTGCGCGAAGCGCGAATTCGCCGGCCCAACGGGCCAGAGGCGTGCTAAGATCTCCGGCAACTACTTAACAATCTTTCTAGCTCGCGCGCGCGGGGCGGCCCGTGGGGGGGCGGCCCCGGACGAGAAGTACCCTGGCCGATCCCCGGCTGATCCCCAGGCGATCCCCAGGGGGGGGGAGGCTATTCTTCGCCACCCCTCACGGGGATCGTGGCCTCCGAGGGGGGGGGGGGCTGCCGACGACTACCCCCCCCTCCCGCCCCAGAGGGCCCCCAAGAGCCCCCCGAGAGGCCCCAGGGGAGCCCAATGCGCCGCCAAGGAGCCCCTAAGACGCTCTCAAGAAGCCCCCAAGACGGCCCCAAGACGGCCCCAAGAAGAAGCCCCAAATAGCGCTCCACGGCCGGCGGAAGGAGCGAGGAAAGGGAGCCGAAGCGCGAAGTGCGCAGCGCCAACAACTTCGCGCCCTCGAGGGCGGCGAGGAGCCAGCGCCGCCCCCCAGGCGGCACTGGTCCGCCGGCCCCCCCCGGTGGTCCTCGGAACGCGTGTCGGCGCCAGCGGCGTGCTTGCCCACCGGAGCCCCTCCGCGCGACGCAAGCGGCTTTATGAGGGCGGGCACGTGGACCGCGTGCAGCTGAGCGGGGCAGACTTAGGTCGGGCACGTCCTCCGAATTCCAGGGGGATTTTGGGAACAAAATCAAAATACCCAAAACAAAAACTCAATTGTTTTAATATCCCCAGACTATTGTTCGACTGTTTTTGAATGTTCCTCCTGTAGAGGGACAGGCCCGACTGAAGGGTAGACACATACACACACACACACACACACACACACATACACACTGAGCTGACCCAATTCCCGAGGATCTTGGCAGGAGCGAGCCGCAAATGGAACCCTGTGTGGTGCCACGGGCCGGGGCTGGAATGCGAGACTCCCGAGACGGCTTCTCCGGCCGAACCGAACCAAACCACCACATCATCGGACGTCTGTCCGGGTCTGCGAAGACCAGGTAGGTGAGGCCATGGCCTCCTTTAGACATGCAGACATGCACAGGAACTGCAGGGACTGCTTCTCGGACTGCAGGGACATGATACAACAGAGAGAGAGCACGAGCCACTCGCTGCCGGGAGCGGCCCCTCGCCGGCAGCCAAGAGGGGCTGCCTGGGCGGACGCCGTGCATGGGTGGTGGAGCCTGGGGCCTGGGGTGCATCCGAACACGAGCCGATCACGATCCCGCCGGCCCCCCACCCGGGGGCCAACAGGCTGCGAGGGGCGGAGGGTTGTCCGGTCTCCTTTGGGTTTGGGTTAAGGGTTAAGGGTTAAGGGTTAAGGGTTGAGGGTTAAGGGTTTGGGTTAAGGGTTTGGGTTAAGGGTTTGGGTTAGGGTTTGGGTTAGGGTTACGGTTTGGGTTCGGGTTCGGGTTAGGGTTAGGGTTTGGGTTCGGGTTAGGGTTAGGGTAGAGCTGCTCTCGTCTCGCTCCGCGGCAGCCACGACTGACGGCCGCGCGAGGGGGGGGGAGGCCCGAGAGGCGGCCGCCGCCGACCCTGCCCAGATCGAGTGCTGTGAACTCCTGGGGGGGGGTCCCGGGACACGTGCGGTCGGGCCAAGGCCAGAAGAACAGCATCCCCCAGCACGTGGGGCACTCCGTCGGCCAAGACAGACAGAACATCCCCGGGTACCCTTCGGGGATGGACAGACCCCCCTTTAGTAAAACGTGGTTTAGTGAAAACGACCTGAGGCCCAAACCTGGCGGGCGCAAGCCTGGAAAATAGCGGCCACGGCGCCATCTCGAGAACCGAAAACGGACAATTCACTAATTGACGTGTCACTGTTGGGGGTTCTGTCCACCCCCGAACCCTCCCCTGGAGGGGTCCTGGGACACGTACGGTCGGACCTTGGCCAGAAGAAGAGCACCCCTCAACACGCGAGGCACTCCGTCGGCCAAGACAAGCAGAACATCCCAGGGTATACCCTCCCCAGGATGCACGAGAACATCCACCCAACACGAGCAACACTGGGTACCCGCCCCGAACCGACCTCGATCTTGTACCTCGGTCCGACTGCAAAAGTGCATCAGGGTCGTGCTCCCAAGGCCTCGACCCCTTCTGAGTTAGGCCAGATTCGAACTTCCAGACCAGAATCCCTTGCAGATTACGCCAGGTTCGCGCCCACCTTCCGCAGTTACGCTAGATGCGCACTCCCCAGGCCACAACCCCGTGTAAAGTACTACGGATTCACGCCCCCGAGGCCACAATACCTTGCAAGTGACTGCAGTTTGGCGCTCCCGAGCTCACACTCCCCCTCGAAAATAACGCCAGGTTCGTGCTCCGTGCTCCCCAAACCGCACTCCGTTTTCAACGTATGTTGCATCAGACTCTCGCTCCCGAGGCCACAGCCCCTTGCGAATCAGCGCATTTTGCCACGCTTCGGCGCTCCCGAAGCCACAATCCCTTGTAAAGTACACCCTCTCCATCGCTCGGACGTCCATTCCCTGTGCATGTGTCGATTTCGCGCGCGTATTTTTTCGCGTAGAGGGTGACCCACAATGCTCCTCGATGGTCCCCGCCGAAAAAGTGCGCACGCCCGAGCGATGCCAAGCACCAGGCTCGCGCTCCCCAGAACAACCCCTCGTACATCACACCCGCGTGGCGCTCCCGAGGCCACGGCCCCCCCCCAGAGAGTGTGCGGCAGAGCTGCGCCGCCAGAAGCCGCCCTCCCCGGACGCCGCCTGCGCCGTGGCGCTCTCGAGGCCACAGCCCTGGGCAGGGCTGAGCCTAAACGGTGTTCGTCGTTTTCGTTTTGCGTTCGCTGTCTCTCGTTCCGTCTGCCATCCGCCCCTTTGTACCGCAAAGCGACATCGAAACGAAGAAGCGGCCCACGAGATCGCCCAACACACCGTCCAGGTCCGGCCCTGGCCCTGGGCGACTGACGCCGGCCTCGCGCTCCCCGAACCTCTCGCCCGAGCCAGCCGCTCACGCCTGGATCGAGCTCCGAGGCCACGGGCCCACCCAGCGGATGCCGCCCGGGAGCGCCCGCCGCTCTCCCGAGCAGAAAGCTACCATTCTCTGCCTTGGGATGATTGCCTGGGTCGCCTAGGAGTGAAGTCGGGCCTGTGCCCCCACAGGCGGATCTCGAAGGAAAGATGCAGAATGACCAAAACATGTGCGGGAAGGGCCCAAACATAGTCGAAATATCGTCCCCGGAGTGTGTTTTTGCCTATTAGGGGATACCCTTCCTGTAGAGGGACAGGCCTGGCTTAAGCATGTGTCGAAGATCGACAACGCCCCTGGCGACGCCGACGACGCACAGCACACGCGAGCCGCGGGGGGTGGAGGGAAGGGGGAGGGCTTCTGAGCAGGAGGCTGCTTCTTACGAGGCGCCGGCTTTACATCTATAGATGCGGCCCGCGCCTTCTAAGAAGCATGGGGGCTTCTAATAGGCCCCCCCCCCCCCTCCCGCCACCCCCCACCGCCATGTCCACGTCCACATCAACCGCCCGGGAAGCGACGCCCTGGCGCCCCAGCGGGCGGTGGACATGAACATATCTTGACCCCGGGGGCCCGAAAATGTCCACATCCACCGCCTGCCGAGGCCCCCGAAAACTGATCCTCTAGGCGGCGATCGTGCGTAAATTCCCGCGTCGGGATCATTTTCGCGCCCCCGCCCCGCGGGTGTGCGCATTGGGAGACGACCGAGGGGTCAATCCTATACGGGCGTCCGCAGGTAGAGGCAAAGAAAATCCCGGGGCGCCGCGCGGAGGGCAGCGCTTTGTGTCTGTGTAATACCTGGGCCGACGCAGTAGCGGTATGTAACAATATAATCGGGATATGAGCGGACTTCACACACACACACACACACACACGCACACGCACACGCACACGCACACGCACACACACACACACACAGACACAGACACAGACACACACACACACACACACACACACACACACAGACACACACACACACACACACCGTCTCGAGACCTGCTAGCTCCGAGATGGCCTCGGGCCCTCGGGAGACAACGGCAGGGTTCGGGACCAAAGGTGTGAGGTCCACTCACATCACCGTCATATCGACCGCACCTCCAAACGAGGTTGTATCGACTAGGAAGGTGACGAAAAGGCCAACCCCGCCACACGGTGTGCTTAGGGGAGCCTACACGCTTTTGGCGGGCCCAGGGTGCGCCCCCAATAAACGTTTCGGCACACCTGGACGACTCCCCGTCACCACAGGTGACGAGGCTGGGAGAGCAAGGGAGAGAATATCAAAGGGAGTGCACATCCGCATTTTTCGATGCGGGTTTCTGCACCGACGCACAGTAAGAGTGCGCAAAGTGTAACGGATCAGAGTTGTGACGACAACTCGATCTAAGTAATATCTCCAGTACAGGGGCTTTCCAGGCCCAAAATATTGGTAGGGCTCTCTGGGCCCAAATTCACATCGTATTGGGACAACTGCGATAACAACTGATCTCTGCTAGAATAACATGCTGATTGCGAGGCACTCCAGGCCTTAAGAAATGCGCAAAATAACAGTAAAACGCAAAATCAAGAACGTGCATATCCTCAAAACAAATATCTCCAGTCAAAAGTGGCGACGCAAACGTAGGCACATTTCATGAGAAGTCGTACTCTGTGGCTTCCGACTTATCATGAACATGAAACATGTTTAGTCCGATAACATTGTTGTTGCCAATACACAAATGGTATGAAGGTAAGATGAAGTGCGCAGTGAATCGCAGAGAACAGTTAACAAGATCAACCAATACGTGTAACACTATAGTCATATCTCAAGATGTCACAGAACGGGCACAACATTCAGTAATGCAGTATTCTCAAATACTCCCCGATGGCCCTCGCCGAGAAATGGCAACACCCCGCCCCCCCCCCAAACAAAAAAACACCCCGCCAGAGCGATGCCGAGGAGTGGGAAGGCATGAGAACAGGGGAACGACAAATGGCAAAACCATAAAAACTCGGAGGTCCGCGCGGATTTCTCGGATCGGCGCTGGACCCCCCTCCCTGGCGCGCGGAGCGCACCAGGCGCGGCGCCGGGGGCGCCGCCAGGGGGGTCCATCGCGGATCCCAGAAATCCGCGCGGACCTCCGAGTCTTTTTCCCGGAAAGGGCTTTGGCCAAGGGTTCTCTTTTAGTATGTAAACATATCCCCCCGCGCCCAACTTGAAGGAGGCCGGCGGATTCTTTCCCTGATAAATATCGAGGTCGAAGGAGGCCGGCGGATTAAAATTTGAGGATGTCTCAGGCGAAACGCTTGTTTTTGAAATCCCGATCGATAAATCACAGGGTGCGGGACACCTCAGCACGACCACACCCCAGCACGACCACACCCCAGCACGACCACGCCCCAGCACGACACCCCAGCACGACCACACCCCAGCACGACCACACCCCAGCACGCACGACCACACCCCCCACGCACCACACCCCCACGACCAGCATCACGCAGCACGACCACACCCCAGCACGGCACACCCCAGCACGACCACACCCCAGCACGACCACACCCCAGCACGACCCCACCCCAGCACGACCACGCCCCAGCACGACCACACCCCAGCACGACCACGCCCCAGCACGACCACCCCCCAGCACGACCACGCAGCACGACCACACCCCAGCACGACCACACCCCAGCACGACCACACCCCAGCACGACCCCACCCCAGCACGACCCCACCCCAGCACGACCCCACCCTAGCAAGACCACACCCCAGCACGACCACACCCCAGCACGACCTCACCACAGCACGACCACACCCCAGCACGACCACGCCCCAGCACGATCACGCCCCAGCACGACCACGCCCCAGCACAACCACCCCCCAGCACGACCACCCCCCCAGCACGACCACCCCCAGCACGACCACCCCCCAGCACGACCACACCCCAGCACGACCACTCCCCAGCACGACCACACCGCCTTGGTTGAGTGGTTGCCTGTCGTCGTGGAATGTTTCGTGGGGTGTCTCGTGGAATGTTTCGCGGGGTGTCTCGTGGAATGTTTCGTGAGGTGTCTCGCGGAATGTTTCGTGAGGTGTCTCGTGGGATGTTTCGTGAGGTGTCTCGTGGGATGTTTCGTGAGGTGTTGCTCCGTTGGGTATCGTAAAAACGTGCCCATGCTCCACATGTCTATATCCCTTTCCGGGTTCGTGGGTCCATCATGTTTTATGTTTATGGCATTCTTCGCTCCCCTTAGGGAAGGAGCAGGGCGTGCGGAACGACCACCCCCCAAACTCGCAGACTTGGGAGGCGCCTCGCTGGCTCGCCGCGACGAGCCCTCTCTGGCCCTCCTCGCCCCGCCGCGGACCGACATCCGCTCGAGATCGGCTCCCGAGCCCCTTCCTGGCATCCTCGGAGATCTACAGTCGAAACGCTGGCATGAGGAACCCCAGATAAGGCACGAGGCCCCTCTTCGTCCATGAGTTTGACTGCGACTTCCCACCGATGCCCCCGAGGAGGCCCTCGGACAAGCTGTGAAAAACAATGAAGGGGCACTGAGCCCCTCCCCGACGAAAAAGGGTTCCTTCTTCGGCGGCACGACTGCACTGGCCCGGGTCAATCCGAACCCGGGACAGTCAGGCCTTGCAGGGTCATGCAGGATCTTGCAGGATCCTGCAGGGATCCTGCAGCCAAGCCCGGGTCAATGCGACCCTGGCTCGAGCTGCCGGGTCCTGCAAGATCCGGCGCTCTGACTGACCCCCATTTGCACTGACACCCGTCCCTGAACCCCGAAATCCGTCCTGCCCAGCCTTTCCCGCTGCGTCCAGTCGAGGCCACGAGAACGCCCATGGAGACTTTGGAGAGGGCCAAAGCCAAAAACGTTCTCCGTCGAGGTTCATGCCCACTCTGCCCTATTTTTTTTTAGGACGCGGACAGCCAATGATCAACTCACCACTTGTCACGTCGTCAAGTGCAGGTGCAATGCCAAGGGGCCGAAACTCGGGCCACCGTTTCGGAGGAGGGGGGGACAAGGAGGAGGACAGGAATGACAGGAGGACAGGAGGTCCATGCCCACTCTGCCCTATCTGCGCTGGCTGCGCCGAGGCGTGGCCACGAGGATGCGGGCTTCGCCCCACGCCGCCGGGCCCCTGTCTTGGATAATAGGAGATGCAGAAACTAGATCATGAGGTCTGGGCGCTGCCGTGAAGCAGTGTCGGGACCTGCTTGTTTTTCGACCCTGACCCTACGGATCTGCGTGAGGGGTGCCGCCGAATTTCAGAAATGTCGCAAATCCCCTGCGATTTTGGACCCTGACCCCACAGATCTGCGTGAGGAGCGCCGCCGAATTTCAGAAATGTGGCAAATCCTCTGTGTTTGGGACCCTGACCCGTGCCGCCGAATTTCTCAAATGTGGCCGAATTTCAAAAATGTGGCAAATACCCTGTGTAGTTTGGACCCTGACCCTAGGGATCTGCGTGAGGGAAGCCGCCGAATTTGAAAAATGTGGCAAATCCCCTCTGTGTTTTGGACCCTGACCCCGCCGATCTGCGTGAGGGGTGCCACCGAATGGCAGAAATGTGGCAAATCCTCTGTGTTTAGGACCCTGACCCGTGCCGCCGAATTTCTCAAATGTGGCCGAATTTCAAAAATGTGGCAAATCCCCTGTGTGTATTTGGGACCCTGACCCTAGGGATCTGCGTGAGGGAAGCCGCCGAATTTGAAAAATGTGGCAAATCCCCTGTGTGTTTTGGACCCTGACCCCGCCGATCTGCGTGAGGGGTGCCACCGAATTTCAGAAATGTGGCAAATCCTGTGTTGTTGGACCCTGACCCCGCCGATCTGCGTGATGAGGGGTGCCGCCGAATTTCAGAAATGTGGCAAATCCCCTGTGCGTTTTGGACCCTGACCCCGCCGATCTGCGTGAGGGGTGCCACCGAATGGCAGAAATGTGGCAAATCCTCTGTGGTTTTGGACCCTGACCCCGCCGATCTGCGTGATGAGGGGTGCCACCGAAGTTCAGAAATGTGGCAAATCCCTTGTGCGTTTTGGACCCTGACCCCGCCGATCTGCGTGAAGGGTGCCACTAAAATTCAAAAATGCGGCAAGTTCCCTGTGCGTGTTGGACCCTGACCCTACGGATCTGCGTGAGGGGTGCCGCCGAGTTTGAAACATGTGGCAAATCCCCTGTGTGTTTTGGACCCTGACCCCGCCGATCTGCGTGAGGGGTGCCACCGAATTTCAGAAATGTGGCAAATCCTCTGTGTTGTTGGACCCTGACCCCGCCGATCTGCGTGAGGTGTGTCAATTTTCCCCACCCCAGCAATTCAGAGCACGCGTTGTAAAAATGCCTGTTTTGGGCCTCCCCCCCTCGCGCGGTCCATCAACAAGGAACAGTAAGCAGCAAGAAGCAGAACTGTAACAGTGGAAACTGGAAGCTGCAAAGAAGCAGAACTGTAACAGTGGAACATGGAAGCTGCAACTGGTACGGGAAACTGCGAACCTTAGGCCTACAGCCTGGTGGCCCCAAAGGGGGCTGGCGGATTCATGCATGATTATAGATGCGCACGTAATAGAAAAGACCCTGACCGACGACGACGACGACGACGAACACGACGAGGACGAACTCGACAGCAACCTCGACCACGACGACCACTCGCTCTCGGCGACGGCAACGGCGGCCACAACGATGACAAACCCAGCGTCAAGCGCCGACGTCACCACGACGACCCCGACGACCTCGACGATCCCGACGAGCTCGACGACGACGACGACGAAAACGAGGACGGCGAGGACGAGGACGACGAGGACGACGACCACGACAAGCCCCATGACGACGACGAAACGCGACGACGACGACGACGGTAGGCCTCTGCAGGCTCGGCAGCGGCGGGTCGGCGGCCACTTGCAGGAAGTAGACAACCATCAGAGTCAGCGCGTAGGAGGACAGGTGCCCCGCGTGCGCGCCGCACAGGTGGTGCTCCCGCGCCCAGAGCTTCACCTCGCAAGGTGCGACCCCCTCCTCCGCCCTCCTCCGCCCACGCCCGCCCTCCTCCTACTCCTCCTCCGCCTCCCTCTCCCTCCTCCCCACCACTCCCCACTCGCCCACCGATCTCCTCCTCCTCCTCCTCCTCCTCCTCCTCCTCCTCCTCGCTAATTACCTCCCTCCCTCCCTCCCTCCCTCCCTCCCTCCCTCCCTCCGTCCCTCCTCCCCGCTTCCTCCTCGCTTCCTCCTTCCCTCTCTTCCAACCTCCACCTTCTCCTCCTCGCATCCACCGCCGCCTCCTCCCCTCCACGTCCCTCCCCGTCTCGTCCACCTCCGCCGCTCCCCCATCCTGGGGAGTAGAGAAGGGAGAGGAGAGCGAGGAGGGCGAAGCGAAGAGGGAAGAGGGGCAGCGGGCGAAGGACCAGGAGGAGGAGAGGGAGTGCAGGGGAAAGCAGGGAGCAAGCAGGAGGGCGAGGAGGGGGAGGCGCGGGAAGGGAAGAGAGGGACTGGCCAGCGCTCGGACGCCACCTCCCCGTGCACGTGCCGATGTCGCGCATGCCTTTGCTACTGCTCGATGCTCCAGGCTGCTCCTCGGGGTTCTGCGAGCCCCCCCCCCCTTTTGTGTAGTCAGGGCCATCCACTGGCGCGCTCTCATAAAGACTCGGAGGTCCGCGCGAATTTCTCGGATCGGCGGTGGGGCCCCCCGGCGGCGCCTCTGGCCTGCCCCTGGCGCGCTCCGCGCGCCGGGGAGGGGGGTCCAGCGCCGATCCGAGAAATCCGCGCGGACCTCCGGGTCTTTATGCCCATGCCACTTTTTGTTCCCCCATGGTTGGGTATCCGACAAGTGTCGTCCGAAGGGATCGGCATCGTCGGAGTTGCGCACAGGTGGTGCGTGGAGTGCGCTTGGCCTCTTCTGGGGCCCGTCTTGAATCCAGCGGTTGTTCACTACATGCGGTGCGTGATGGGGCGAGCGCTGATCGGCAAGAGAAGGGCTGTGGAGATCCGGATCGGAACCAGCATCGCTGCCAACATGCTGCGCGATGGGCCGCAAGTGCGCGAGCATGTTCTCGGAGAGCCAAAGCCGGAGGCGGCATTGCCTCACGCTGAAGGAGGGAGGGATGGAAAGGGACGGAGAAGGATGAGGGATGAGAAGGAGTGCCGCAGGCCCGAACGGCAAACACAAGCCGTGGCGCCCACCGAGCGCGGGCCAGTGTGCCCTGGCCAAGCTGACCATCAACGCAACGGCATGCGTGCCAAAAGGGGGTAACAGGCACAGGCTGGGACTCGACCTCCGGCCACCTTTTCCTGGCTGGTGCCCAACAGCGCCAGTAACGCCGTGGCTCAGGGAGGAGGCCAAGACAAGGCTGCGAGAACCAGGGACCGCCCCACACCCCGCGCCCACGTGAAGCATGGAGCTTTTTGAGAATGGCACCCCTGGGACGAAGACGCTCTTTACGCCAGCGGGCGCAAGCGAGCCGAAGCGGGTGCAGACGCCAGTCGGGTTACGGGCGGGCCGCGCCAGGAACGAACGGAAGTACCGAAGGCGGCAATCATATGGGAACAACAAGTGCCATGGACATAAAGACTCGGAGGTCCGCGCCGATCCGAGAAATCCGCGCGGACCTCCGAGTGTTTATGAAAGCGCGCCAGTGGATGGCCCTGAATGCACAAAAGGGGGGGTTCCAGCGCCGATCCGAGAAACCCGCGCGGACCTCCGAGTTTTTATATGTTTGTGTCACTTCTTGTTCCCCTGAATCACCTCCTGGCGAAGACACCCCCCCCCCCCCCGAGCACGGCGACGGCGTGCCCGCGGCGGGGGGGGGCACTGCGACCAAGGCGGCCGCAGGCCGAGGGCCGCGGGCCAACCCCGCCTCCGCGGCGCCAGCTGCAGTGCACCTCGCAGAGGAGATGGACGGCAAAGGGGGAGAAGGAAAATAGTCCAACAATAATCCCCAGACTATTTTTGGACTATTGTTTTGACTATTTTTTGTGACATTTTTGGGGACATTTTTTTATTTTTCGTCGAAAATCCCCCCTGTAGGGGGACAGGCCCGACTTAAAAGGAGGGGCCGTTCTCGTCCTCCCTCCTCATCCTCCTTCTCTTCCTCCGCCTCGGCCTCCTCAGACTTCCTTTCCAACGATGGCGGCCACGGCAGAGAATTCGCGAACGACGACGCCGGGAAACGACGACGGCAGCGGGAGCGCCCACAAAAGAAGACACCGATTGCGGAGACGGGGGTGACGACCGACGACGACGGCGACGACAGCGAGCGACGACGACAGTCGACGACGAACGACGACGCCGACGGCGGCGGCGCCGCCGTCATAGCCATCGCCATCGCTGTCGGCGTGGCCGTATGTCAACGTTCGTCGTCGTTCGTCGTCGGCCGCCGCAACTGCCGCTCGCCTTCGTCGCCGACGTTCGGCGCCGACCACCAGCCGTCGCTCGGGCGGCGGTGGCTTCCGAGAACGCTGCAGCGGCAATAGAGGAGAAGAAAAAACCACACAACACACAGACTTCGGCGGTGTACAAACCTCCCTTTAGTAAACCTCCCCTCAGTGAAAACGGCCTAGGACCGAGACCGACGGACCTGAACCCGC
>CAUYUJ010000274.1:59043-71467 GCA_963575745.1 Prorocentrum cordatum
AGTAAACCTCCCCTTAGTGAAAACGGCCTAGGACCGAGACCGACGGACCTGGACCCGCAAAAATGACGGCCGCGACGCCCTCGCGAACCGAAAACGGCCAATTCACTAATCGACGTGTCAGGGTAGGAGGCCTGTGCACCCCCGAAGAATACCCGACCGACTACAGTCCTCGGCCTGATCAAAGGAACGATCCACCAGGAGCGAAGCGCCATTGTTCCACGGGATAAGGCATCAGGCACGGTAGAGAATGGACAGCACATAGGGGACGAGAAAGAACGCATGCAAGCCTAAGGAACGACCGAGCCCCTTTTGCAAAGGAAGTGTTCCGTATTCAGGCCGCTCACTGTATTCCGGCAGCCTGCGCAAGAAGCCTAAAAGTGCAGGCGCTGCTCGCTCGGGGAGTGCAAGAAGAGAGCGGTAGCAGGAGGAGGCGGAAGAAGGGAGGGAGGGAGGGGGGACGAGAGAGAAGGGGGGGAGGAGGGGGGGAGGAGAGGGGGGGAGGAGGGGGAGAGGATGGGGAGAGGAGGGGACATACAAAAAGAGAGGAAGGGGGGAGGGGGAAGACTGGATGACCAGCGGCGGTGCAGCCACGTCTCTGCTGAGCGACCACGAAGAAATGGCGGCGAGCACCACCGCAGACAGCGAGAGAAGGTCCGTGGAGAAGTCCATGTGAGGATGAGGAGGAGGAGGCGGAGGAGGAGGAGGAGGAGAAGGAAGAGGACAGCGACAACGACGGCGACGACTACGACGAGGATGACCAGAGTAAGCCCAAGATGTGCCAACGATGCTGCATCCAGGAAAACCAGAAGGTACCGATGCCGCTGCTCCCCAGACCTCTCCCGGGGTGCGCTCCGACCAGAATTCCGAGGGGAATCCAGCAGAGGCAATGAATTCCTTCCAGGGGGGTCCCGAAAGGGGAAAACGAGGGATGGGTACAGTGGACCTTGGACAGAATAACATCGTTCAAGAACATGAGACCCTCCGCCAGCCAAACTACGTTGAACATCCAAGGGTACCCTCCCCAGGATGCACAAGAGCATTCGACAAGCACGAAGACCATTGGGGTACCCTCCCCGATGCGACCTCGATCTTATACCTCCTGCCGACTGTACCTTCGCCTCTGAGCTACGCACCTGTCCGCCCCAAGTCTCCCCCTTCGCCCGTCCCTGCCGCGCACCTCTCTCAACCGAGCGGAATGCCACTTTTTTTGTCTACGCCGCAACGCGGCAGAGGCAGTCCGCACGCGCGCTCGGGCAAGCCGGGCGACGCACTGCGGACTGTCCAGATGCATAGAGGGGGAAGGCGGGGGAAGAGAGGGCGATAATGGGCATTATAGGGGGGGAGGAGCCAGGGGGGGGTATCTTGTAACGCCTCCCTTGTGCTTGTGCTTGTGCTTGCGCTTGCGCTTGTGCCTGCGCTTGTGCTTGTGCTTGTGCTTGCGCCTGTGCTTGTGCTTGTGCTTGTGCCTGTGCTTGTGCTTGTGCTTGTGCTTGTGCTTGTGCTTGTGCTTGTGCTTGTGCTTGCGTTTGTGTTAGTGTTTGTGTTTGTGTTTGTGGTTGTGTTGGTGGTTGTGGTTGTGTGTTTTTGTGCTTTTGTGTTTTTGTGTCTCGGCGAGCCTCGCGACTGCTGCAAATGCGCCGGGCCACGCGCGCGAGCAGCAGAGGACCGGAGGAGGGTGCGGGGAGTGTGGAAGAGAGGGCGGGCGCACCTCGGCAGAGGAGAGTAGAGAAGGGGAAGGGGAGGAGGGAAGCCAGGACAAATGGAGGGATACGAGGAGGACTCGGCCCCTTGTTCCCAAGGAGGAGGAGGAGGAGGAGGAGGAGGAGAGGAGGAGGAGGAGGAGGAGGAGAGGAGGAGGAGGAGGAGGAGAGGAGGAGGAGGAGGAGGAGGAGGAGGAGGAGGAGGAGAAGAAGAACACGGGGGGAGGCACGAGGGAGGAACCGCAGAGGTAGGGAGGGAGAACGAGAAGGACGAGGAGAAGGACCCTCCTCCACCTCATCGCGGGGAAGGCGGAGAAGCAGGAGCAGGAGCAAGAGCAGGAGGAGGAGGAGGGAGGAGGAGGAGGAGAAATATTCCCCTGCCAATGCTCGAGGACAAAGACGAGCAGCACCAGGAAGATGTGTAGGGAGAGAGGGAGGAATGAAGGTATACAAGGGTCCTCGTTTCACTATACACCCGAAGAGGAAGAGCAGGGGAGGAGGAGGAGGAGGAGGAGGAGGAGGAGGAGGTGAGGAGGAGGAGGAGGAGGAGGACGAAAGCGCACGGAGGGGGGAGGAGGATGTTCGCAGGAGGATGGAGAAGGAGGCGGCGGAGGAGGCGGGGGAGGAGGAGGCAGAAGAGGAGGGGAAGGAGGGAGGGGGAACGAGAAGGAGGAGAACGGAGGATCGTGATACTCCCTGAGGCTCGCTCCATGCCGTTTATGACGAACACTGGAGCGATCGCGCCGCCACGCGGCGGCCGGTCTGGGCGCCCGGCCGCGCAGCAGGCGGGTGTTCCGCAGCGGCGTCGCGTTGTGCACCGACAGGTCCACGTCCTGAGGGGAGGACTCGCCTCCGCCTCCGCCTCCTCGGCCTCCTCCTCCTCCTCCTCCTCCTCCTGCTCCTCCTCCTCCTTGTCCGCCTCACTCCTCCTCCTTCCCATCCTCCTCCTCCTCATCCTCCTCATCCATATCCGTCTCACACTTCCTCCTCCTCCTCCTCCTCCTCCTCCTCATCATCATCATCCTCATCCTCATCCTCATCCTCATCCTCATCCTCATCCTCATCCTCATCCTCATCCTCATCCTCATCCTCATCCTCATCCTCATCCTCATCTCATCCTCATCCTCATCCTCATCATCATCATCATCATCATCATCATCATCATCAATCGTCATCGTCATCGTCATCACCATCACCACCATCATCATCATCATCATCATCATCATCATCATCATATCATCATCATCATCATCATCATCATCATTCATCATCATCATCATCATCATCATCATCATCATCATCATCATCCCTCTCCTCTCGTCCTCCTCCTCCTCGTCGTTCTCCTCCTCCTCCTTGGCCACCTCCTCCTCCTCCTCCTCCTCCTCCGCCTCCTCCTCCTCCTCCACACCTCCACCCCTAATCTTCCTTCTCACACGCTCCTTACTCTCTTCATTATGTTTCTTTGGCCTCCTCCTTCTCCTCCTCCTCTGCCTCCTCCGCCTCCGCCGCCTCCTCCTCCCTCCCTCCTCCTCCCCGCGGTGCTGCCAGGGCCCCCCCCTTTCCCCCCGGGCGTCCAGCGAGCCGCGCACGAGCCGGAGGATGGGCACCCGGGCGCGGAGGACGACCTCGGCTGCGCGAGGGGAGGGGAGCAAGGAGGGGGGGGCAAAGGCAGAGGAGCAAGAGATCGTTTTTTTTGAATCGGTGATGACCCGGGTTATCCGGGGAGGAGGAGGGGGCCGACGTATAACCTAACCTTCGGGCTTTGGGCAACCCTGCATATTATGCCCGCGCCCCCCCACCCCGGACCTGCACAAACAGCAAGGTTCGGTTATCCCGGAGGGCGGGGGGGGCAAGCCCGATAACCCGGGTTATCGCCGGACCCAAAAAGACAGTCTCCAGGGGAGCGGCTCCGAAACTATCTTTTTGGGGGAGGGACGAGGTACCAGCATGAGCCCTGCAGCGGTCAAGAAGAGGAGGAGGAGGCGGAGGCTACAACCACACGCGTGCTCAATTATTCGTGGGTTGCGATATAAACGCCCGTCTCAAGTCTCTAGATAACAGTGCGTGAGCGCGCACCTCCCCTCGCCAAATAGTTCTTCAAGGTTGACGGGCAAGCAGCGGCCCCCGCCAAAGCGGGCGTTTATTTCGCAACGCTTCGCGCTCCCTTCCAGCGCGGGGGGATGGGGAAGAGGCAGCGGGACAGGGGAGCGGCTCCGAAACTGTCCTTCCGGGGAGGGACGAGTTTCAGGGGGGAGGCCTCTTGGAGGCCTCCTGGGCCGTCTCGGGACCCCTGGCCATCGCTCGGACGTCCATTCCCTGTGTTTTTGTTCATCGATGGTCCTCGCTGAAAGAAAGATGCACACGTCCGAGCGATGCCAAGGGCCCTCCTGGACCGTCTTTGGGCCATCTGAGGCCATCTTGGAACGCTCCTGGACGGTCTTAGGGTCTCTTGGAGCTCTCGTGGACCGTCTCAGGGCCGTCATCGACGCCTCTGGGGCCCCTCTTGCGCCCGTCTGAGGCCGTCTTGGACGCCTCTTGGGCCGCCTCGGGGGGGAAGAGGGACGCTTAGACCATCCCTTCCCCCTCTCGCCCCTCCCCTGGACCCCTCCTTCGAGGGCTTCGCCACACCACAACGTCATCACTTGTACCTCGATCTTCCCGTTACCTGGGCCAGCACGGGAACGGAAGGAGCTCTGCAGGAACTTGTCCGAGAGGGCTCATGGCACCAATCACTCTTGGGAGCCTTGGCGTGAAGAACTTGTTGCGTCATCGCTTACTGTTGGGAACCCTGATGTTCAGAGACTTGTACGTTGCCGCTCGCTCTTGGGTGCCTTGCTGTTCAGAGCTCTTTACGTCACCGCGTTCTGGGGAGCCTTGGTGTTCAGAACTTGTTACGTCACCGCTCGCTGTTGGGAGACATGGTGTTACTTGGCGTCTCTGGGGCTTCATCGGAGTCTTCTGGTGGCCCTGTTGGACCGTTTTGGGACTCTTAGGCCGTCTTGGGGCCAACCCAGTCCTCACACCGCCTCTTCGGGCCCTCCTGGGGCCGTCTTGGGGCTCTCGTGGGGCCGTCTTGGGGCCCTCTTGGGCCGTTGTGGGGCCCTCTGGGGGGGCCCTCTTGGACCGTTATCGGGCCCCTTTGGGGCCTCTGGGGCCGTCTGGGGACGATCTTTGGGACCTCTTGGGCCGTCTGGGGCCCTTCTGGGCTCGAAACAGCGAGAACCCCAACAACCTTGAAACACCTAAGGAACCACAATGCGTTTGGCCTCCTGAGGCCCTCGGGGAAGGCCGTTTTGAGGCTCTTGGGCCGTCTTGGGTCCAGCCCAGTCCCCACACCCAAGCAGCCCAGTCCCCACACCGCTTCTTCGGGCTCCGTTGGGAATCTCTTGGGAGCCTATCGAGGCCCTCTTGGGGCTCTCTTGGGATCCTATCGAGGCCCTCTTGGGACTTTTGGGGCCGTCTTGGGGCCCTCAGGGGCTGTTTTGGGACCCTCTTGGGCCGTCTGGGGGCCCTCTTGGACCGTTGTCGGCCCCTTTGGGATGCCTCTGGGGCCGTCTGGGGATAACCTTTGGAGCCTCTTAGGCAATTGTGGGCCGTTCTTTGCCCGAAAAGGCGAGAACCCGAAAAACATTCAAAAACCATTAAAAATCAATGAGTGTTGCCTCCTTGGGCCCTCTTGGGAGGCTTCTTGAAGCCTGTTGGGTCGTCTCGGAACCCTGTTGGACGGTCTTGAGGCCGGTCTGGGGGTCTCTTGAAGCGCTCTTGGGCCGTCTTGGAGCCCTCTTGGACTCCTCTTGGGTCCCACTTGGGCCGTCCTGAGCGCTTCTTGGGCCTTCTCGGGGGAAGGCCTGGCCATTACATCCGATCCGGGTCCGCCTCACCCCTCCTCTGCGATCCTCCCAGAGGTGAATATTCCTCCTGTAGGGGGACAGGCCCGACTTCACCGCACGTGGGGTGGCGTCGTTTGCTTGCGGTTCGAATTCTCGCATTCCAGCCCGATCGCACGGGCCAGCATCGACACCAAACCGAAATGGACCCTGGCAGGTGTGGAACCCTCCATGACTACCTACCAGACCACCCCAACCCAACCCGAAGACCCGAATTTGACCCGAATTTCGGGTTGGGGGGGGTACGGATACCATGTGTTTTTTCAACGTTCCCCGACCCCCCCCCACTGGAAATTGAGGATAAATTTGGGCCTTCGGGTTGGGTTGGGGTGGTTTGGTGGGTGGAACCCTCCACGGGTGGGGGACCAGCTCTTCGTCCCGAGCAGCTCTTGGGCGGCACCCTGGGGCCCAGGGAGGGCGCTCGGCTGCACGCGAGGAATGACCCCCTGCGCCGGGAGTGACCTTCGGTGCTGGCCCGCAGGGGTCCCCGCGGCACGGGGGGCCAGGAGGAGGAGGAGGAGGAGGAGGAGGAGGAGGAGGAGGAGGAGGAGGAGGAGGAGGAGGAGGAGGAGGAGGAGAGGAGAGGAGGAGGAGGAGGAGGAGGAGGAGGAGGAGGAGAAGGAGGAGGAGGGCCGGCAACGGCCACCCCCCCCCCCGCCGTGGCTTCCACTCGGCTGCACGCAAGAGCGGCCCCAGAGGGGAGAGTGGCCCTTGGTGCGCGGCTGCCGGCGGGCGCGGGGGGGCAGGCCCACGCGCGCAGCGGCCGCTGCTGCCGCACCGCAGCGCAGTCCGCGATCGCGGGGCCATGCGGCTCTGCCCCGCAGCCTCTGGAAGCGCGGTGGCAGATGCGCGTGGCAGCGCAACCTGCTAGTCTGGAATTGGCGAGCGGGCGCCCATGCTCGTCGTCCTCCTCTCCTCCTCCTCCTCCTCCTCCTCCTCTCCTCCTCCTTCCTCCTCCTCCTCCTCCTCCTCCTCCCCTCCTCCTCCTCCTCCTCCTCCTCCTCCTCCTCCTCCTCCCCTCCTCCTCTCCTCCTCTCCTCCTCCTCCTCCTCCTTCCTCCTCCCTCCTCTCCCTCTCCTCTCCTCCTCTTCCTCCTCTCTCCTCCCTCTCCTCCTCCTCCTCCTCTCTCCTCCTCCTCCCTCCTCCTCCTCCTCCGTCACCTTGGCCCCCTCCCCGAAGAGCCCCGGGCGGAGGTGGCGACGCCGCGGGGCGCCATCGCGAAGCAGCGCGAGCCGCTGGAACCCAGAGGAATGCTCCCGTGCCAGCCCATGCCGTGGCGGCCGGTGCGGCGAAGTGCCCCTGCGGGGCCCGCGGGTGCCTGCCTGAGCCCGCGCGTGCCTGTGAGGGCCCGACTGCTCAACGGCAGGGGAGGATGAGAGGCGGGGCGGGGAGGGGCAAGGAACAGGGAGGGCGGGGACGGGACCCCCTCCTCCTCCTCCTCCTCCTCCTCCTACCTCTCCTCCTCCTCTCCCTCCTCCTCCTCCTCCTCCTCCTCCCTCCTTCTTCGTTATCCTCCTCTGCTCATTCTCCTCCTCCTCCTCCTCCTCCTCCTCTTCCTCCTCCTCCCGTCTTCTCTTCCACCCTTCTCATCAACCTTGTTATTATTATCATTATTCCTCCTGCTCCACCTCCTCCTCCTCCGCATCCTCCTCCGCATCTTCCTCCGCATCCTCCTCATCCCCCCTCGCCCCACGCATCTTCCTTTTCTCCCATACACCCGTTCACCCCCTTCTCTCCCGCCCCCCCCTCCCCTTCTGCCCTCCTCCTTCCCCTCCTCATCCTCCTCCTCCTCCTCATCCTCATCCTCCTCCTCTTCGTCCTCCTCTTATCAATCCCTTTTCCTTATAAACAACTTCTCTCTGTCGCACCCCGAGGCCGGTCGAAAGGGCGGGCCAGGCGTTTCGCCTGAGACTTCCCCACCATTTATGACCCTGAAGCTTAAACATTGGCACCAGTTTCACAGGTGGAGGGCGGGTGGTTTTGAACATGTGGCTCTCACCTTAGCGCCGCTCGCATTCGTTGTAAAGACTTGCAAGAGCTTCACAGATTGAGGGCGGGTGGTTTTCAAAGTGTGGCTCTCGCCTGAGCGCCGCGCACATTCGTTTAACACACATTGCAAGAGTCTCGCGGATTGAAGGCGGTTCCTTTTCAAAATGTGGCTTTCGCCTTAGCGCCGCGCACATTCCTTCTACAAAATTGCAAGGGTTTCACGGATTCCCGTGGACGTACCAGAAACGGTGCTTGGAAAGATTCAGGATTATGAGGGTGCAGCAATTACATTGATTCGCGGTGTTGAAGTCCCAAGAATGGCGTTCTGGCACGATTCGAGATCGTCAAGACGCAACAATCAGGTTGATCCGTGGCAGTGGAATTCCGAGAATTCGCCGGCCCAACGGGCCAGGGCGTGCTAAGATCTCCGGTACCTGGTTAACAGTATTTCTAGTTCGCGCGCGCGGGGCGGCCCCTGGGGGTCCCCGGACGAAAAGTACCCCGGCAAGGTCCCGGCAAGTCCCCGGCAAGATCCCGGCAAGTCCCCGGCAAGGTCCCGGCAAGTCCCCGGCAAGGTCCCGGCAAGGTCGGGCCAGAGATGCCGGAGCCCTGTTACAGGGCCCCAGGACGGGCCAAGAGGTCCCCAAGAAGCCTCCAAGACGGTCCAAGAGGGCCCCGAGACGGCCAACGATCGCCCGAAGACGCCCAACAGGGCCCCAAGACAGCCCAAGAGGCCTCCAAGACGCCCCAAGGGCCTTCCAAGAGGCCTCCGAAGAGGGCCCCAAGAGGCCAAAATCGTTGATTTCCATTGTTTTTTCTATGTTTTTTGCGTTCTGGCTTTTTCGGCTTCCGGACGCTCCAAGACGGCCCAAGAGGCCCCCAAGACCGCTCCAAGACGGCCCACGAGGCTCCCCAGACGGCCCCGGAACGGCCCAGGAGGGCCCCCAAGACGGCCCAAGTGCCGCCCAAGACGGACCAAGAGGCCCCAAGACGGGCCCAAGAGGGGCTCAAGAGGAGAACCGAGAACTGAAAAATCGAGCCCTCCGCCCCAGAAGGCGCCCAGGAGGCCCCAAAAAGGCCCCAAGAGGCTCCCAAGAGGCCCCCAAGACGCCCCAAGAGGCGCCCAAGAGGCCCAAAAGAGGCCCCAAGAGGCCCAAAAACGGCCCCCAAGAGGCCCCCAAACTCGGCTAGCCCACAACGGTGCGACAATATGGGCCGGCGGAATGAGCGAAGCGATTAAATAATGTTGGAGTCCGCGTTGGATCCGGACGGTTGTCTTCCAACGAGGCAGTCCCCTCAGTGGAAATGAGGCCTGGCAGGTGCCCATGAGGAGGGAGCCTGGAGAGAGGGTGTACTCCAACACCGTTGACGCCTCTTGGGCTTCATCACCCTGGTCCTCCTCCTTCCTCCTCCGCCTCCTGCAACGACTGCGAACGACGAGACGACGTCGGCCCCCAAGGCCACCTCCTCCTCCTCCTCCTCCTCCTCCCCTCTCCTCCCCTCCTCCTCCTCCTCCTCATCCTCCCTCCCAGCCTCCTCCTCCTCCTCCTCCTCCTCCTCTCCCTCCTCCTCCTCCCTGCTCCCTCCTCCTCTCCTCCTCCTGCTCCTCCTCCTCCTCCTCCTCCTCCTCCTCCGCCTCCTGCTCCTCTGCTCCTTCCCCCCTCCTCCCTCTCCTCCTCCTCCTCCCCTCCTCCATCCTCTCCTCCTCCGCCTCCTCCTCCTCCTCCTCCTCCTGCCTGCAACGACTGCGAACGACGAGAATACGTCGGCCCCCAAAGGCCTCCTTCACCTCGAAAGGCGTGCCCTCCATCGAGCCCGCGAGCCTCCACAGCACGGCCTCCGCCCGCGCGGCTGGGGCGGCCGCTCTCCGACGATCGCCCGACGCCGACGCCGTCATGGAGAGGAGGAAGGGGAGGAGAGGAAGGGAAGGGGAGGAGGAGGAGGAGGAGGAGGAGGAGGAGGAGGAGGAGGAGGAGGAGGAGGAGGAGGAGGAGGAGGAGGAGGAGGAGGAGGAGGGAGGAGGAGGAGGAGGAGGGAGGAGGGAGGAGGAGAGGAGGAGGAGGAGAGGAGGAGAAGAAGAGAAGAGGAGGAGGAGGAGGAGGGGGGAATGAGGTTTGGGGGGGGAGGTGGGGGGGGAGGAGGCAGGAACAAGCGGGGGGAGGAGGAGAAGGGATCATCGTAGAGAAGGAGTTACGGACGCTGCGACCATGTCGCTTACTGAATCGAGCATCCCACCCTCTGATCACGACGGGGAACGCGAGGTCCAAGAAACCCCGCCCTAAGGCAGTTTACCATATTACATATGACGGTCATGCCCCTCCAAGTGCAGGTACCCAGGAACAGGATGCAATGCGCGAAACCAACGTACATCCAATTCAAATATTCGGAATGCTGCCGCAGACAGTCGTTCAAGAGCTCTTCCTCTCCTCCTCCTCCTCCGCAGCAGCAACAACAACAGCATCAGTATCATCATCATCATCAACACCACCACCATCAACATCAGCATCCTCACCATCACTATCACCGTAACAACCAACATCACCAGCAACGTCATCACGACCACCATCACCATCACCACCACCACCACAATAAGAATCATCATCAGCATCATCATCATCATCATCATCATCATCATCAGCATCATCATCATCATCATCATCAGCATCAGCATCATCATCATCATGACCATCATCATCATCATCGTCATCATCAGCAGCAGCATCACTAGCATCATCATCATCATCATCATCATCATCATCATCATCATCATCATCATCATCATCATCAGCAGCAGCAGCAGCAGCATCAGCAGCAGCATCAGCATCAGCAGCATCAGCATCAACATCAGCGTCATCAGCATCAACATCAGCATCATCAGCATCAGCATCACCATCATCCGACTAATCCCCCCTCCCTCAACTCTCCTCCCTCCCCTCTCCTCCCTCTCGCTCTCTCTCGGCCGAAGAGTCGTGCGACGCGGCCGCCTGTCCTGCCCCCGCCCCACGGCTGTACCCGGTGGGGCGGGGGGGGGGCTACTTAGGGAGAAGGTGAGAACCTGTAACTAGGGAAAGGCTAGACGAAAAACTGTGGGGCTCGCGGAAAAGGGCGCGGCGGAGGAAGAGAAGGAGAAGACGGAGGAGGAGGAGGAGGAGGAGGAGGAGGAGGAGGAGGAGTAGGAGGAGGGGGAGGAGGAGGAGGAGGAGGAGGAGGAGGAGGAGGAGGAGGAGGAGGAGGGGGAGGAGGAGTAGGCAGGAGGAGGAGGAGGAGGAGGAGGAGGAGGAGGAGGAAGATGGGGGACCAGGAGGGGACGTGGGAGCATGGATGGGGAAGCGAAGGAAGGAGAGGTCCTCGGGCCCCTGTTTGGCAGGGGGGGCGCCCCCGCGCCCCCAGGCACCTCCTCCTCCTCCTCCTCCTCCTCATCCACCTCCTCCTCCTCCTCCCAAGGTGTCGCTCTCGGGCGGCCGCCGTGAACGTGCGCGGTTGCCCATGGAGCAGGCAGGTGGCAGGGTGCAGCTCAGTAGACTCGTGGCTGTGGCATCGTTGGCACTGCAGGTGATCAAATCTCCGCGGGCCCCCCTTGTACTCAAGGTCGCCTGGGACGTTCCCTACGTTTCCAGTGGGGTCGCAGCGGGGGAAGCTCTGGCAGGCCGACAGGTTGCGCGTTGCTGGTTGCGAGCAGGTGCAATCATTTTGTTAGAGATTACATAGAGTTTGGTCGTTTCAGGGGGAACTTGCAGGGTGGCTGGGTGTTCCGAGGTGCAAGACGGAGCACAAGGACGAGACGGCGATTGTGGCATATGCACTGGTGGAGCCAGCAGGGGGACAAGGGCGTGCTGCTGCGACTAGCGTATGCAAAAGAGTTTGGGATGCAGTGGGCGGGTTGGCGAGTGAGCGCCCTACTAGAACCGTCCCCATCATGCTATTGGATGCGAACGCAAGAATTGGGTCGACTGGCGGTGAAGCAAGTGGGCAGTGTAATCCAGATCGGGAGAACATACATGGAGGTTGTTTCTGTTCAGAGATATGTTAGAGGAGCACCACATTTGCGCGCTGAACATATTTCATGAATACTCGCCGACGTACTACCATGGTGATGGAGTGTCTACGGCCAGGATGGACTAGCTTTGACAGACCTGTGCGGGCATGCGACTTCGTGCAGAGTGTGGGAGAAGGCTCGGGAAGCGCTGCAACTGATCAACACTCGAACTGGAAGAGATCATTTCCCTGTGGTCGCAATTCTTGAGTTCGATTATTCTCTGATCTGACATGTTTATATGTATAGAAAGATATATCGAGAGAGCGAGAGAGAGAGAGAGAGAAAAAGAATAACCAACGAGTTAGGGGTAGCAACAACATAAGCTGCGCCGCTCTGTTCGGGGAATGCAGGCATGAGTTGTTAGATGCTGTAAACAGGGCGTTGGGGCAAGTTGCGCATGAGGCTGAGAACATACCCTGACAGAGTTCCGATTCGACGTAGTTAGAAGTGTACAATGCTGCGAGACCTGTAGCGCTCGAATTCTCAAGACCCAGCCAAGGCACGTGGCTAGGCCAAGCGATGCTTCAGAAGCGCTAGAGAAGCGAACACAGCTTCGTCTGCATCTTCGCTCCTTACTCGTTCGGCCCCTGCCTTCTCTCCCCCCCGAGTCGCTCGGATCGCTCACGGTTGAGTTGCTGAATATACTTCTTGGAGTCACTGCGGAGTCGTTGCTCGAATTGCTCCCACTCGCTGCGAGTGGACATTTAGTTGAAACATGCAAGAATGTTAGTGCCTGCTTGGAATGAATGTGCGAACTGGCTATGTATATGATGCTGTGCTGCAAGGCGGACAAAGAAATCAGGAAATTCACG
>CAUYUJ010000274.1:71567-94067 GCA_963575745.1 Prorocentrum cordatum
GGCCAACCAGCGGCCGAATTCAATCTTCGGGAACACGCCCTTGCAGGCTACGCATTTCCAACATCCGCGTTGCACTCTCGCTCTCTCGGTGCAACGCATGCACTTCCGGTCCTGATCAGCCACGTTGGCCCACATGCGACCCGAAAAGAACTCGCGTGGTTGACATTTCCCGCACTCCACGCAAACTTTGGCATTCTTCCGCCCTTCCGTCAGCCGGTTTGCATTTGCAGCTTCGATGCAACGCATGCACTTGCGGTCCTGAGCAGCCACGTCGCCCCACATGCGACCAGAAAAGAACTCGCGCCGCTGAGACTTCCCACACTCCGCGCAAATCTTCGAACACTTCCTAGATTGCGCATTCCGCTCTGCAGCCTCGGTGTCGACGCACGCGGTACACACTACCGACGCTCTGTCCGTGTGGTCCAACTGGTACCTGGAAAACTCTGCCTTGTTCTTCGACTTCCCGCACTTTGAGCATACGACCGTTTTTTCAGCCTCCGCCCGCGCCTTCTCCTCCTTTCGCAGCAACTTCACACGCGCCTTGCATGTGGGTTCGTCGTTGACCCGTTCCGCTTTAGAAAACTCACGCGGCAGCTTCTGGTGACCACAGCGCGAACACTTCAGGTGCTTCTCCAGCTCCTCGCACTCCAGGCACATTCCCCCTTTACATCGGGAGTTTCCTGCCTTGTCCCACTGAAACTCCGCGAACGCTGCCTCGTACTTCCGCTCGTCGCACACATAACACATTCGCCTCTCGGGGCAGTCCACGCAACGCCGTGACGTCAACTTCGAGCTGTGGTGCTGGGAAGCGTGGAAAGCGCTCTCGCCCTTCCAATAAAAGCACTCCATGCACTGCCACGGCGTACCAATGCTCTTTTTGCCTTCCAAGCACACCGTGCACACGCGGAGTCCGTCGTCCCGGCTCCACTGCCCGCGCGCATACTGGTTCTTGTACTTCACCGACGAGCACACCGCGCACCTCCCTGCAGGCATGAACTCCTTCTCGATTGCATTCCAATCGATGGGGTCATTGGGATCGCCCCGCAAGAGCTGCAAAAGGTATCCGGGCCCCTTCCGCTCCTTCTGAGTGCACGGCTCGCGGTCGAAAGACCGGAAAATCAACATGTCCTCGCGGCGACGCACGCGCGTCAGAGCCACATAACTCGACAACGGCGACGTTCCCCCGCCAATCCTCAGAACCACGATGACGCCTTGCTTAAAAGTCTGGCCCTGTGCTGAGTGGGCCGTGACTCCAAACGCTGGGGCCAAGGGGAACTGCCGCCGCTTCACTTTCAGACGCGGGCACGGCCGGCCCTTGTCCACGAACCAATCTTTTTTTTGCGGAGTTACTGGGTGCAGGCCCGGCGTGGTCAGCCCCTTTATCGTCCACACGCACGGTTTTGCGTTCCCTGCCTCATCGAGACCCTCATCGAATTGGACAAATATCACTTTCGGCGTCTTCTGCAAGATAGTCTCCCCTCCCCGGGAGACGCGCCCTGTTCTTTCGTCGCCATCACATACCCATGAGTGCACGGTCCCCACGCGTCCGCGAAGCAGGTACTTGTCTTCGCTGCGGTCGATGTGATCGGTGAGGGCCACAGGCAGTCCCTCCGCGATCGGCAAAAAAACCATGCAGGTCTCCGCTCTCTTTGTCGTGGCGTTGCAGCCAGGCCATCTTTTGGTGTGGCAGATCTGGCCGCTCGCGCAGAGCATCTGGCGTCGGAGTGTCGCGCGCAGGGACATACACCATCGGCTTCCGGTGCAGTCGGGCATATTGCGACGCTCGGAGTTTGTTCACCTCATACTTGACGTCGTTATTCGGGAACACTCCGGGGGCGCGCCGAAACTTCTCCGCGTGTATGCGCGGGTCATCTGGTCCTGTGATGACGAGACAGCGCCGTGCGCGCTCATCCTTGCACGCCCCACATTCCTTTTTGCGGATTTCCGCCGGGGTCACTGCTGAGCGCCGACGGCGTGTTCCGACAGCTTCCCTGTGCGGGCCCTCTGCGCTGACACACAAGGCCCTACATTCTCGGTTCCCACACCCAACATCACCATGGAGCCAACTCCCTGGGACACTAGTAGCCTTCCCGTGCAAAAATGAATGTGTGTCTTCCGTGAGCTCTCCTTTGCGGAACTCCTCTTGCACGGATTTCAGCCAGGAATCGTCGCAGCGCTCGCACTCCACTAGCTCCGTTACTCCCTGCACGCCCCCCTCACTTCCCCCCCACAGGAGACTTTGCCCGTGTAGTACTGGCGGGAGCGACATGTACTTTCGAGCCTCCGCGATGCGCTCTGTTGGGACGTCTGCAAGGAACCCTCCGTCCGGTGGGGCCAGTTGCCAAAAATCTCCGCTCATCACGACGTTCAGACCGCCGAAGGGTCGCGTCTCTCCACCTTCCCCGCGCTTCTGTGTGCCAACGTCCCGAATAACGCTGCGAAGCTTGTGATCTACTTCGGCGAGTAGCCGGGCGCTGACCATGCTGATCTCGTCGATGAACAACCACCTCCACTGCAGAACCCGCTTCGCTGTTTCGTACTGAAGTTTCACATATTCTCCCTTGTCGTCGCCACGTCTAACAGCGGGAATACCGCAGGCGTGATGCATGGTGTCTCCACCGAGCAGCTGGGCCATGACTGCCTGGAAGGCCGTGATCTGAAAATGGACGCCAATAGTCCACTGCATGATGTCTTCGAACAGCTCCTTCCGCAGAATCCGCAGCACGTGTGACTTCCCTGTGCCGGGTCCTCCGTGCATGCACCACCGCAGTGGTTCGCCCATTTCCGCTCCCCCTCGCGCTTCCCCATCCAGCTCTTGCATCACCCTCTCTGCTACATGCTTGACCATTTCGAACTGCTTCGCGTTGACAACGCGCCGGCCTGTGTTTCTGTCAGTCCTGAACTCAAGCTCCCTGAGCCACTCTACCACCTGGCCGCATGTCGCCCCTGCCTGCGCCTCCACCTTCCCACGCTCTTCTTCCGCCGCCACTCTGTCAGCCATTGATTTTTCCTTGCTCCGGGACGCCCTGGCTGCGTCCTGCACGGCCTCCAGATCACAGCTGATGGCTTTCGGCCACGCGTTCCGGATTTCCCCAAGCGACTTTTCACTGGGGCGCTGGCCCCACACTGCCTGGGCCACGGCCATGCCTGCTTTCGAGTTCTGGCAATGGGAACACCCACCCAGACCACCCTCCGGCCCAACGTCTTCTTCTCCACTACTGCTGTCACCGTCCCCGTCGTCACGCTTCCGACCACCGACGCGTGACTTCAGAGCCTCGTCTAGCTGGTCAAAGCCCACCTCCAATTCCTCGTCGCTCACGTCCTCATCACTCCGCGCGTCCCCATGCTCCGCATCCCTCGGGCGCACGCGATACACGCTGAGAAAATTGCCCACGTATCGCGCAGCCTCTTCTGACTGCACTCCGCCGTCTAGCCACGACACCATGGCCTCCTCCCACGTTTTTGAGCCTCGCCGCAGTCCGCCTGCGAAGACGACGTGATCGTCTGCCTCTGACTGTCGCAGCGTCCACGGGTGGAAATAAGACATGACTATCCGCGCGGATCGCTCAGCTTCTCCATGTCGGCTGCGAGGCACGGGAGCCCCGAAAAAGGTAGGCGCCAACGGCCTCTTGTTCCTGACAAGAACCCACGTGCGCCGCAGATGCCGGCATCCGTCAGTGTCTGGAAAGGCAACCCAATCCTTTCCTGCGTCGCCCTTCACCATGTAGTCCACTCCAGGCTCTAGCTCTGCTGCCTGCTCCTGGTTCCGACCCCACGCCTCCACTTTCTGCTTCCCTGTCGCCGTCAAGAACGCGTGGTGCCTGTCCCGATCGGCGTCAGCGCCCCTTAAATTGGTGGGGTAGGCCACGAGCACCGGCCTCCAATGCGTCACGAATTCGCACGGCGACAGGTGCCACAGGCCGTCCCGGTTCGGGCGAAGCCCGTACAACATAGCCACATCCCTGATTGTGACTTTCCGGCGCCTCGGGTTTCGCATGTCCACCTCCGCGAACTGCGCTTTGCGCCCTCCTGTTATGCTGTCGGAAAGCCTCTCAACCGTCTCGACGTACTCGCGCCCATAGAAACTTGTCGTCTCACAGGTCTTGATCGACTCTGCCGATGTCACATCGATTCCCAAGGAATACGCTCGAAGATTCGCACACGCAACCTGGCCGCGAACGATGCCCTTCCCGTAGGCGTCGCTCATGATGCGCGTCGACATCCGCTTCCCGACGTAGTTTGCGTTCTCCCCGCGCAGCTGTCGGCTGAGCTTCTCGATTCCTCGGGAGCACTCTCTGACTTCATGGAAGGCCATGGGCTGCCGCTTCGTACAATAATCGCACGCATACCCTGCCTGGGCGTCCTGAGCCACCTGGACCACCTTGATGATGGCCGCGTCGTTCTGCTTCTCCGCACACCCTTTACCGCACGTGCAGCTCTCGTGTGTGATCGGCAACCTGTACGGTAGCTGCACGTCCGAGTTGAAACGCTGCGCGGCAAGCATGCATGGATGCGTCCCATTCAGACTCTCATGGTTCATGGGCCCATGCAAACTCCCTACGCGGTTCCGCCTGCCTGCCTTCGGCATATCCAGCTGCGTCGCCAGCCCTGGGCAGATCACGACTGCATGGTCGATGAGCTGCGCCGTTCGTGGAAAATCGGCCTTGCAGAGTTTCTGGTTGTCCTTCCGACGGCACGCTGGCAAGGGCACCCTCTCCCCCGTTTCTGGGTTCTCCAGATGCACGTGATTCTGCTTCCGCTCCTGAAGGTACTGCACATCCTTGTCAAGGTAGTCTCGTTCCCACGCACACGCCTCCTCTGCCTCGTCCACCTGCGGCACTCTCTGCCCTGCCCTGCGAGTCTGATACGTCGGACGGCACACCAGCCCACATTCCGTCTTGTACTCCGGCCACGCGGCCTCCGCTTCTGCCAGATTCTTTTTCAGACCATCTTCGGTGATACGCGCTGAGTATTCCTGCCGGCAGACACGTCGCTTGTACTCCAACGATTCCTTGACGAACTTCCTCCCCCATCCGTCCGCTTTCTTCCGGACGAGCTCGAAGATTTGGTCCAGCGGCGTGTGTTGGTGTAGACACTGCACGAACACCACCTGACAGTGCGCATGGAGCGCGCCCGTCGACTTCTGTGCTTCGATGGAGACATAGCACGCGTCCACCCTGCCGAACACCCCACCTTCCGGCGCAGCGTTACTACCGAACAAGTCCTGGCACGGCGACATCCGCTCACTATGGTTGCATCGGGGGCAGTTCGGACACGTGCGCACGCCGAACAGGTGCCGCATCGTCGCATCCACGATCACACGAAAGCCTTCAACGCTCGCCATCGGATCCCGAGCGAGTATCTTCCTGCGCTCCGCCCACGTAGGCACTTGCGGCAATATCGCCGCCAGCGGTAGTTCCAGGCGCACGTCGTCCGTTCCTGGACCGACCTGCGGCCACTCCCGACTGCCAGCCGCCCGCGATGCACCTGCGTCGTTCTCCGCATTGTGGACGGGGTCACGACGACGCGTGCGCGACAACCGTACCATGATGAGATTGTGCCCTTCGTCGGGTGAGAAGGTCACGAAAATCGGTACACCATACCGTACGCGGAGCGCGTTGGTTTGGAACCGCATGACCCGCCGCGTCTCCTGCGTCCCTGGTAGTCGTCGAGACGTGTGCTCGATGTTCGCGAGCAACTTGTGGGCAGCTCTGCCGAGTCCGGGGACGTAGCGAACTTTCGTCATGTCTCCCATGACTTTCTGCTTCTTACCGTTCACGTCCTGGTATTTCCCCGCCAATGCACGGTAGATCTGCTGCGCCCCTACGCTGATCTCCTCGGGAGTGATCTGCGCGTCTACGTCCTTAGGGTTCGCGGAGACATACGTAAACCACGTCTTGCTAAGGTTTACCGCCGAACGAAATACCAAGTTCCACGAGACGAACCCGAAATGCCAATCGCGCGACAACTGGCTCTCTACGCGACGACTCATGATGCGAACCCATAGCGGCAGTTCCACCCGCGGTGCCTCTTCCGAACGCCGATGCCGCGGACGCTTCAGGAAAGCTGGCATGTCGGGCATGCCTGTACAATACTTGAAAATGAACGCAAACGCCACGCCGAAATACCACGGTTCGAATTGATCCATCATGGTGTTCCCCGTACAGACCCGCAAACGATCCACTCCTTCGTTCCTCTCATGCGCCTCCGTCACCAATCGCACCTCTTCGCTCTCCTTCACATGCGCGACGTCGGGTTCTTCTCCTCCCCTGCCCCCGCGCGGGCGCTTCCCTCGGGGACCTTCACTCTCCGGCTCACTGTCGCTATCATCCGTGCGCTCGCTGGTTCCATCATGTTCGCATTCTGGCGACACCCTCTGTACAAAACTTCGTAAGGCTTCCACGCGTTGGGCATTGATATCCCCGTCATCGAAGCTGCTCTTCTCGAGAACCACGGCGTTGCCTTTCGTTGCTTCCAAGATCTCCGCCGCTTCGTGCAACCCATCCGGGCGCGGAACTGGCGTCGCCGCCTTCTGCATCTGGATCTTGTCCAGAGCGTTGTCTAAAGGCACCAAACGCATGATCTCGGGCGGCACCTCACCATCAGGAAGCTCCGCAGCCTTCTTTCGCACCTCTTCCATGCAAACGTGTTGATACGCTCGGTGCCCTCGCATTTTCGCCCCTTCGATCAACTTCACGACTACATCCCGACGGACTAACGCCTGATGTACGAACTTCCCCATGCTCGCTACCGCATCGTCGTCACCTCCGGACTTCAATATCACCGACACTATGTCTGCCAGTTCGACGCCTGTCCGCGGCAACGACGGCGGCCTTGCCTTCGACGCCCCTTCCTCCAAGGCGGTCAGCTGCGCGAGCACGTCCGTCCACGGCATCGGGAAGGACGTCGCGTTTCCGCGAGCAGCCATCCGACTACTCCCCCTCAGTTTATCTTTTCACATGCTTTGCCGCCCCTCTCGCTCGCACCGCTGCTGGTCCTACGTCTACGGGCAGCCTAGTGGTATCATTTCCATGCCTTCCGTGTCAAAGTCCCGGTATTCTCGTCACGCGCGACATCGATGGCGTCCACGGAGAAAACCAAGTCCGGCGTTTTCTTCTGGCACTTGCCACTGCACTGAAAGGCCTGGCAACTACGTACCGTGACACCGACTGCAATGCGCTCTGAGCATACGACCTTACTCTTCCTCGTGAAGTGTTCGCTCTCTTGTTTGGCGCTTATGTGCTGCTGCCGAGCGAAAACTCCTTCTTGCACGCTGCACACACGCGCAACGCTTCAACAGTTTGGACTCATCGGCCAAATCTTTCGCGGTGATGCTCCGCATGCCACCGCTTCCGCACACCACTCTTGCTCAATTATTCGTTCGGTGCCCCCCATTTGGTTGCGACCCTAATGGCCAACCTCCCAGCGGACACCCCGCCACCGGCCCCCAAGACCCACAGTGAAGACCCCACCTCGCGCAAAAAAAACGCTCCAACACGCACGAGATCGCATCCAGACAACAAGCGGCCCCCGAACCAAAGAACCCACAACGACTGCATTGGGGTCGGCGGCAGAGGCGGCAGCCTTTAGATTACAAGAACTTGTACTGATTGCGGATCGTGCCCCATTGAAGACAAGCATCTGAGAATGCTCAACCGTGTCAAAACAGCGCCCCTGGGATTTCAACGCTGCGAATCAACGTGAATGTTGCGTCCTGACATTCCTCAATCGTGCCAGGACGCCGTCCCTGGGACTTCAACACAGCGAGTCAATTCAACTGTTGCGTCCTGGCTGTCCTACGTCGCACCAGAGCACCATTCTGGCGACTCCAACTATTCGAACCCTTGCGGCGGTTGTAACACTTGAGACGCCTGCTCGTGGCGCTCAAGCGAGGGCAGCAGCTGGGAAAATAATCGCCCTAAATGCATCCTGCCTTGAAGCTGCCGCAACTATTCAAAACGAATGTCCGCGGCAGCAAGCCAAGAGCCACAGTTTGAAAAAGAGCCGTCCTTTACCTTTACAGCTATTGCAAACTTTTTAAGACGAGTGTGCGCGGCGCTGAGGCGGTAGTGAAAACGACCCCCTCATCATCCTTGAAGCTGCTGCAAGCTGTTAAGACGAATGCACGCGGCGATGAGGGGAGAGCCACATATTGAAAACCACCCGCCCTCCATCCGCCAAACTCTTTGAAACTTCAAGCCTAAGGGTCATAAACAGCTCGGAATGCGCGACATGCCTGGTCCGCCCAAATTGCAGACAGTGGGGGTGCGACAGGGAGGGGCGATCTAGAAGAAAAAGGAATGATGGAGGAGGAGGAAGAGGAAGAGGAGAAAGAGGAGGAGGAGGAGGAAGAAGAAGAAGAAGAAAGGAGGAGGAGGAGGAGGAGGAGGCGGAGGAGCAGGAGAAGGGGGAGGGGGAGGAGGAAGGGAAGGACAAGGAGGAGGAGGACGAGGAGGAGGCGGAGGAGGGCGAGGATGGACGAGGAGGAGGAGGAGGAGGAGCAGGACGAGGAGGACGAGGATGGACCAGAAGGAGGAGGACGACGAGGAGGAGGGCGCCTCGTCCTCCAGATCACCGCCAGCGACCGCCGCACGCTCCCCGCGCGGCATGCGCGCCGGCGCGGCCGCCAAGCGTGGGCCCCACTTCTTCCGAAGGGCCTCCCCGACCACGGCCTCCTCCGCGGCCTCTCGGCGGCGCGAGGGAGGGGGGGAAGGACGGGCCTGTTTCCACCACCACCACCACCACCATAGGTAGGAGAGGGAGGGGGTCCTGCTCCTCCTCCTCCTCCTCCTCCTCCTCCTCCTCCTCCTCCTCCCTCCTCCTCCTCCTCCTCCTACTCCTCTTTCTCCCTCCCCTCTCCCCCCCCCCTCCCCCTCCACCTTCCCCCTCCCCCTCCTGCCTCCTCTCCTCCTCCTCCTCCGTCCTCCTCCTCCTCCTCTCCTCCCCTCCGCCTCCTTTTTTCCTCCTCCTCCTCCTCCTCCTCCTCCTCCTCCTCACTCCTCCTCCTCCTCCTCCTCCTCCTCCTCCTCCTCCTCCTTCCCCCCTCCAACTTATGGTGGTGGTGGTGGTGGTGGAAAACAAGCCCATCAGGGAAGATTCGGGTTCGCGAGCGAGCGAGTCGAGGGGGGAGGTCGAAGGGGGGGGGGGAGGAGTTTCGGGTTCGATGTTTTTCTTACGTTTTCGTCGGTGTTCGGTAGTTTTCGGGCCTCGGGATGCTCGCCAGCAGCTGCGCTTCGCCGAGGGCGTTCCAGGGGTACCCGGATCGTCCCGAACGGCTGCCGGAGATCCGAGGTATGACTCAAAAACCAAGTTCGGCGGCGAGAGAGGGGGGGAAGTGAGAAAGGAAGTAAAAAAAAGAAAAAAAAAAAAAAAAAACCTAAAAAAAAGAAAAAAAAAAAAAAAAAAAAAAAAAAAGAAAGAAAAAAAAAAAAAAGAAAAAAAAAAAAAAACAAAAAAAAACAAAAAAAAAAAAAAAAAAGAAAAAAAAAAGAAAAAAAAAAAAAGTAAAAAAAAAAAAAAAAAAGGCCCTCCGATTTGGACGCACGCAATGGGTACGGAAAAAAATGGCCCGACGAAAAAAAAAAAACCCCGACAAGTGCTGTCCACACCGACAGCGGACCGCTGTTTTGTCAAGGTCGCTGTCTCCAGAGAAATCAACCCCCGCGCCGGCGCGAAACAAACGTGACGGCGAGTCCTGTGCGAAATCAACAGGAACCGGTCCTCCTCGCCCTCTCCATCTCCTCCTCATCCTCCTCCTCCTCCTCCTCCTCCTCCTCCTCTCCTCCTCGTCCTCCTCCTCCTCCTCCCTCCCCTCGTCCTCCTCCTCCTCCTCCTCCTCCTCCTCCTCCTCCTCCTCCTCCTCCTCCTCCTGTAAGCATCGTACCCATTCTTTCCGTACCCACTTCGACCGTCCCGCTTCTCGGAGGGCGGGGGGACTCCTCAGAGGCCCTCGCGCCCTCGGAGGGGTCTCTGCCCGTCTCCGGGGAAGGCTCCGCAGACTTCTCGGGAAAGGCCTCCCGAGCCGGCCGGGAAAGCCCGCCCTGGGGCTCTGCTCACCCGGGCCAGTCCAGGTTCAGATTCCTCCTCCTCCTCCTCCTCCTCCTCCTCCTCCTCCTCCTCCTTCCCCTCCTCCTCCTCCTCCTCCTCCTCCTCCTCCTCCTCCTCCTCCTCCTCCTCCTCCTCCTCCTCCTCCTTCTCCTTCCCCCCTCCAACTTATGGTGGTGGTGGTGGTGGTGGAAAACAAGCCCATCAGGGAAGATTCGGGTTCGCGAGCGAGCGAGTCGAGGGGGGAGGTCGAAGGGGGGGGGGGAGGAGTTTCGGGTTCGATGTTTTTCTTACGTTTTCGTCGGTGTTCGGTAGTTTTCGGGCCTCGGGATGCTCGCCAGCAGCTGCGCTTCGCCGAGGGCGTTCCAGGGGTACCCGGATCGTCCCGAACGGCTGCCGGAGATCCGAGGTATGACTCAAAAACCAAGTTCGGCGGCGAGAGAGGGGGGGAAGTGAGAAAGGAAGAAGGTCTTCTTGTTGGACGCCCGAAATGGGTACGGAAAAAAATGGCCCGACGACAAGTGCTGTCCAACACCGACAGCGGCCGCTGTTGGGCAGGCGGCTGTCTCCAGAGAATCACCCCCGCGGCGGCGCAAACAGCGAGTCCTGTGCGAAATCAACAGGAACCTCCTCCTCCTCCTCCTCCTCCTCCTCCTCCTCCTCCTCTCCTCCTCCTCCTCTCCTCCTCCTCCTCCTCCTCCTCCTCCTCCTCCTCCTGTAAGCATCGTACCCACTTCGTACCGTCCCGCTTCTCGGAGGGCGGGGGGACTCCTCAGAGGCCCTCGCGCCCTCGGAGGGGTCTCTGCCCGTCTCCGGGGAAGGCTCCGCAGACTTCTCGGGAAAGGCCTCCCGAGCCGGCCGGGAAAGCCCGCCCTGGGGCTCTGCTCACCCGGGCCAGTCCAGGTTCAGATTCCTCCTCCTCCTCCTCCTCCTCCTCCTCCTCCTCCTCCTCCTTCTCCTTCCCCTCCTCCTCCTCCTCCTCCTCCCTCCTCCTCCTCCTCCTCCTCAACCTTTCCTCCTCTTCCTCCTCCTCTCCTCCTCCTCCTCCTCCTCCTCCTCCTCCTCCTCCTCCTCCTCTTCCTCCGCTTCCTCCTCTTCCTCCTTCTCCTCCTCCTCTGGGTCAGTCAGACCTCGCGGGATCTTGCAGGAACCTGCAGGATCCTGCACTCGAGCCTGGGTCCCAGACCCCCGGCGTCATGATTTTGTTCACAACGTCGACCCCCAGAGGGCTGGACCCCCTCCCCAGGACCGGTGTTTCATCCTGAGACGGTCCCGAGGCCCAGGAAGGGCCCCTGGAGGCCGAAAGTAGCGAAAAACCTCTCGTCGTGATTGTTTCACATGGCGAGGAGGCCTGGGATATCTGCAGGATCATGTGCAAGCTCCTGGCGCTCGGACTGGCCCCCGCTTGCGCTGACCCCCGTCCCTTGCGCGCCCCGACCGCCCCTCCTCGCGTGCCCCCCCGCTGGGCTCGTCGCCGAGCCTGGGGGCGTCGAGCTCGGCACAGGTGGCGGCCGAGAGGGGGGTGTCCACGGGAAGGGGGCACGAGTCACGGCCGGCAGCGTGCGCGCGGCCCAGGGGGGGGCCAGGGGCGCAGGGAGAGAAGAGAAGGCGCCATGAGGTCTGAGGAAGCATCGAGGCCCCGGCCGTGAGATCCACCCACCCCCCGCAGTCCCTAGTCACCACCACCACCCCTTTGCCGCCCCCGAGCATCCCTCGGGGATGGACAGACCCCCCTTTAGTAAAACGTGGTTTAGTGAAAACGACCTGAGGCCCAAACCTGGCGGGCGCAAGCCTGGAAAATAACGGCCACGGCGCCATCTCGAGAACCGAAAACGGACAATTCACTAATCGACGTGTCACTCTTGGGGGTTCTGTCCACCCCCGAATCCCCTGGCCAGGCCCACCCTGGGCCCTCGGGAGCGGTGCGTGCGCACACGCCGCCTCCCCCCGCCTGGGCCGAGGGGCGGCGCGCGCGCCGCTCCCGGGGCGGCGGATGCTGGAGGCAGGCGGCGGGTCCGAGCTGGACGCGGCCGTGGAGCATCGATCAGAAGGGAACGAACGATACAATTGAAGAGGAACTGGGACACACAAATAAATACACACAAATAAAAAGATTCCCCATATTTCCCCATATTTTCTGGGTTCCTGTCTTCCCCCCCACCTCCCATATTTTCCCATATTTTCTGGGAATCGCCGATTAATTGTGTCTGTGTGTTTTTTCCCCTCCTGAACCATAGGCATGAAAGACTCGGCGGTCCGCGCAGACTTCTCGGACCCGCGCTGGCCGTGGCCCCCCCTGGGCGGCGCCTCCGGCGCCGCACCTGGCGCGCTCCGCGCGCCAGGGAGGGGGGTCCGGCGCCGATCCGAGAAAGCCGCGCGGACCTCCGAGCTTTTATGTTTATGTCATTGTTCGTTTCCCTAGATCATAAAAGGGGCCCAAGGACACACACATCAATGCACAAATTCCCATATTCCCCACAGTTATCCATGTTTTCGGGGTTTCATCATCTCCCCCACTTCCGCTCAAAAATCAATCCCCCGATCCATCCGCTCAAAAATCAGGCCCGAACACGGCCCTCGGAGGACGAGAAGGACAAGAGGCCATCTCGAACCCAGACCCTGGAAATTCCTCCCCCTTTCCTGCTGGCTGGAACCAGTGCTGAGCCACCTCCAGCCCGAGCCGACTCCAAGCAAAGAAAGGCCTCCTAGAAGACGGTGTCCGAGTAGATGGAGTTGGACGATCGCGCCGCCTCGGCGATGCATCGGCACCGTCGTCGTGGAGAAATCGGGCCCCACATCGAGCCGAATCGCCGAGGCATTGGCGACGGGGCGCGATCTACTCGGTCCCCATCTGTCGAGCAGGGGATCGGCCACAGAATTGATTCACCCCAGAACTGACTTTCTCGCCGAGTCCGACGTGAACAGATTCGCAGACCTACGATCAGGAGGGGAAGAAACACACAGACAGAAATGAAACGTCGATGCCCCAGAGCATCTGGGAAAACAGGGGCAGTGGGGGGGAGGACGGAAACACCCAGAACACGGGGGAAAACATGGGGCACATGCTGGTTCGTGTGTGAGCTTCTTGGCGTGCCCCAGGGCCCCCGTCCCCTGCGAATATACGCTCTGCACGCCCTCCTCCCGGGCCCGACGGACCGGGCCGAGACGGTGGGACGACTCCGCTCTCCGCCGCCGCTCCCCTGCTCGAAAAAATTCCGGGGCGAGGCCCGCGGGCGCCTCCTGTGAAGGGGCCCCAAGACACACAAATAAACAAGTGGCACGTGTGCCATAGCCCTTGCACAAAAAGGAATGGGGAGGAGGAGGAGGATGAGGATGAGGATGAGGATGAGGAGGAGGAGGAGGAGGAGGAGGAGGAGGAGGAGGAGGAGGAGGACTGGACTGGACTGGACGATCTGCGCATGGTCTATCTCTGGAGTCAAGAGCTCAAAGGGCGACCGCAGGGCGCTGCTGAGACGTTATGCTCATAGCGTTGTCAAACTTCCGAGGGACCCCCTCCCGAACGACTCGGGGACACCTCGATCGGAGAACGGCACAGGGTCGAGAAACCTGCACTCGTCTACGCGTAGACGGACAAAATTCGAGAGAGCTCTCTCACAGTGTGGAAGGACCAAGGGACGAAGGACAAACGAAACGAAGCAGGGGAGCAGAGGGAGGAGGAGAGAATCAAGATGCATATGCTTGAAACGTTGCTATTTCGTCTTATTCGAATAAGACGAAATCGTGGGCCAGGGAGAGGACAATCAGGTGCCTGCAGCACCTCCTCGTCGCCCTCGGCCTCTACCAGAACCCTTTCCTCGGCGTCCTTTGCTGGCGGAGCTGCGACCTGGATTCCACTCACCCCTGAATTGGATTCGACCGCGCTCAAGAACAGACCCACGGGGGATAGGAGGAGGAGGAGAAGGAGGAGGCTCAACGGGGACGAGGTGGGGGGGATTGGGTCCGTTCCCAAAATCAGCATTCGCTCGAGGCTCAGTCTCATTATGATTCACGCTCGCTTGTGGCGGGCCCCCCGGAGCATTTTCTCCAGGGAGTTCTGAACGCGACGCTCCGGATTCGACCTGGGGGGGGGGGACCATCTTCGCAACGCTCCCCAGACCGAGAAGAAGGGTAGATATCACAGCATTCATGGGAAGAAGCACTCCGTTGGGCCCTCTCGCCCAACTGTTTATGAAAAAAGTGTGCCTGACCATTTTCGGGGACCCCTCCTTCACGTAGGCCGTCTTGGCCCTCCAGTACTTGAAGACCTCCGCTACTACGACGATCGGCTGACCCTTGATCCACTCCAAGAGGCTCTGCAGGGCTTTGAGGCTGTCCGCCAGCTGAGGGTTCGACTTCAACGTCGCATGGTTGGCGATCGTGGTCAGGGCGGCCATCGCCACGCACACGCTGGGGGGGCCCATCTGGTGGTCGGGATCGCTCTGACCGTCTCGACGTACTTGGTTGCCGCTGCCACGGCTGGAGGGTTGATCGTGCACTCGCTCGGAATCAGGTGCGCCGTCAGGACCGAGCCTTCCAGTGCCCTCGTCCTCTGGGCCACATTCAGGTAGCCTTTCATCACCGCCTGAGCAGTCTCGTCCTCGCTGTCGTCGTCGTCCAGCGCCGCCATCGGAGCGTCCTTCCTGGAGTCTGCCGCCTGAGAGGCACCTGCGGCGGCATGCCCGGGCTGCTTTTGCCTCCTTCCGAGTCCGCCACCTGAGAAGAAGTTCATCTGAGAGGGATCTGCCAACCTCTTCTTGGCGGTCTCGAGCTCCGTCGGGTCCAGCTGAAGGTTCCAAGCCGCCATGGTTCGATGAGGCGTCAACTGCAAAAGAGAGAACAGCGTCAGAAAGATCAACGTGTGAACGCATGTGTATCTGAAGTGCTGTAAGTGTCGGGTGATCTCGACCACAAGCTGGGCATTCAAATGAGCACGGTTCCACGATAGGATGATGCGCAGGGCTACGATCACAATGACATATCTTATTCTGGAAAAGTCGACGTACATGTTGCCGTGAAATAGCATGTGTTGAATGAGTAGACATGCACCATGGACACTGATTTGTTACTGTTAAGATTTGGGATAAAGCTCGCTCTCCATGACTCCCCTCGCGGCAAAACCTCATATGCGCATACCGCCCCTGTTGTTCTGTGAATTCGAGCCCACAAGTGGTCCCGTTATCCAGAGTCTCTTGGCAAATCCACGTTTTTGGGGCCGGTGGGGGATCAGGGTCGGGAGCGGCATCAGCATCGGCACCGCCTCCTCCTTCTCCTCCATCTGCAGCAGCAGCAGTAGCAGTAGGAACCCGTCGACGCCCAAACTCATCTATCGCGTTCTCCCAGTAGAGCCCCCGAAGCCTCTGGAAATTGATCTTTTTGAACCTGGGGGCGAACTCCTCCTGGAAGATTTTTAAGTGGATGCCCCCCATGGCCTGCAAGAGCTCAGCACCACGATCCAAGAGTGTCAACATTTTTAGATCATTCAACACCTGGAGAGCCCACGGGTTACCTTGAAACTGTCCTGCGGCAGTGCGTACAAGGAGCCAGTCACGGAAGGTGGGCTCAGCCTCGCCAGTCATCTGGCCGAACATAGCGGCGAGCAGCTGACGGTTGTCTGCACGATGGTTCGCAAGTTGCTGAAGCCATCGAAGACGACGAATTCTCAATTCAAGCGGTGCGGGCACAAGTCCTAGACGTGTCCAGATCTTCTGAGTAGGCAGAGATACATGTTTGATACTATCATCGGGATTGTGGAACTTGGTTACTGCATCACCTTTAAGTAATATTCGTCCCCATTGTAAGAGTAGACTGTCAATCATGTTGTAGTCGCTATTAATCAATATGAAAGCTCCTAACCCACTTAGCCCCGCAGATTGAACTCCAGCTTGAAAGACAAGTAGGTGAATTCGACGTGGTACCCGATTCGTAAACCAGAAACGCCCCATGGAGTACCAAGCCTCGCGCATGTTTTTTTTTGGATGTGCTGGCGTTGCTGCGCGGTTGTGCCATTGCTATGGTATTGGACCCCAAGGTACGTAGCATGAACGGCGATTCGACCAGGAAGCGACGAAGTTGGGTTCGTGAACTGCCTCGATTGCTGGTTAGCTCTTCCACCCACAAACTTCGGAACCGTAACTTGTTTTCCTGCATCCAGGGCGCCCCCAACTTGCTGTAAATAGCCTGCGAAACTCGTAGATGCTGCAGCGACCTTGGCTGAGAGGTCGGCTGCAGTCGAGCCTGTAATCTTGCGCGCCGTGTCATCCAGAAAAACAGTCGTGGCAAGATTGACGGTGAATGTGTCGATGGCGTTGAGAGGGCTGGTACACATGAGATCCTTACCACCATCACACTCAGTGCGTTCAGCGAGCCATGGTTGGAGCACGGTGCGATCAAAGCTACGAATATACTTCACTGGAGCCGATTGATGTCCCTGGAGAACACCTTGACCGATTTGATAATGCCCCATGCCATCTGCACAATCAAGAGGAACAATATAGTTATGGTTACAATGTTGGCCAAAGAACAGATCATCAGGGTTCATGTGAATGGCGTCAGTGTCATCAAAAACATCAGTGTTGAGGCTGCCGAAGGCGTTCGTCTGGTCGTAGAAGATCGTGCAATGTGATTGTTGTAGCCGTTGGAGTCGCCAGGCAGCGATAAGTTGAATATTGATGGCACTCTCCCGTCGACGATGGCGAAGGCCTCCATGAAGGTAGTCAGCATATTGTCGTTCAGAATGGCATTCATCAGCACGATGTCCAAGATGTTTAGAATAAGCCTTGCTAAAAGGGCACATCCGATGCACCAGCCTGAGTGATTTAAGCCCAGTAGCAGTGGTTGGCTTGGGCAGGCAGCAGCCCCAGGAGCGATGCCAATCGAGAGGGAGGTGCGCGCTGCCACGCACATCCCACAGAATGCCTCGTACCCGTCGTGTGAGCCAGTTCATGGTAGGGAGAGACGCCTCAAACTGATCACGTTGGTCTTCACTAAACTTCCGACGGTTACGATGAGTGGGGAGTAAGATCATACGAAACACTTCCAGCGGCAAACTCCATGGTGGGGTACTCTTGCGATATTGCATAAAAATAAGCGCACGTCTGATGCCGCGGAGGTCGGTCCCAGCGTCGTCTTTGAAGCCGGGCGAGTAGAACCGATAACCTGTGCCAACATCATGTCGAGCCTCAGGGGGCCGAGAAACATCCACCACAGTAGCGCTCTGTCCGCCACAGTGTCCTGCTTGCCCTAAGAAATCACCCCACATCGCACATGTAGGTCGGTGACTGACTGGGTTGTTGAAGAAACGTCGTCCAGGGCCGACTGTAGTGCAAGCGAGTCGTCGACATAAACGGCGCACCAGGGACCAGCGATGTTCCTCCCACGCATCATAAATCTGAGCCGCCAAAGACTCGACGCGATGATGACGATGTTGGTCCCGTTTAGCTTTGATTTCTTTGGTGACGGCGAATAGTCTCTGCTGAAGACGACTGAGCTCCGAGAAAGCTTCAGGAACAGCAATGATGGGGGCAGCCGACGTGAGCTCAGCAAGCTGGGCACGAAGTTGGAAGCGTTGTTTTAGTAGCGTTCTTTGCTAATCACGTGCAGCAGCATAGACAGCATCAGGTTCAGTGTAACGTGCAAAATAGCCCAGGGCGATTTTACGGATATCCAAGACAAATTGCTCCCATGCTCGATCTGGTACTGCTTGGGCCTCAAGCCTAGACCATTCAGGGAACGTCCGAAAACATAGTTGCTCAACCTCCTCCAGGAAACGCTGCCTCCAAAGCCCATCAGAAGCCCCTTCGACGAGCCTGTCCATGTCCCAGAGTTCAGCCTTGGGGGCGCGGGTGTGCGGGAAGCTCAAGATGTATTTTACAGACACTTGCAGCGGCCAATGGTCCCAGCGGCGCACAATAGGCACAATTTGCAGTTGCCTCCCAAGACGCTCCAGGATGCGACAATCAGAAACCGAAGATAACCAACTTCGAGGAGCCCCAAAGTAATCGATTATGGATTTAGTTGTTTTGTTATAGTACGTATCTTGAACACCCACGAAAGTGTTAATCAAACATAAGCCAAATTGCTCCATGAACTCTCGAATTCGCTTAAGACAATAATGTTCAGGTCGTGGAAAGAGTTCGCCTACTGGGTTGAACTCGTCAGGGATATAGTCACTAGCTGGTACACCTGCATTATCATTCAAATCACCTCCAAAAACGATGGAGCAGCGCGCGGGCTGCTCGGCGGCAATGCTGATCATCCACTGCACAAGCTCGTCTACCGTCCGCAGATAGTTCAGCCGCTGCTTCGCAACGGTGGGCCGGAGCGGAAAGTAGACTGCGATGCGCAAGAGATGAAATCGTCCAGAGCGAAGGGCAACAGCACCACCTCTACCCTGCAAGCGTTCGGGAGGAGAGTACACGTTCGATATGTGCGCGAGTCGAAACACGTCACGACGAAGCCGAATATGGGTACCCGTATGAGCATTCGTGAGGGGTGATCGCCCATATCCCCAACTAAGAATTTGCAGTTTGGAGTCCTAGACCGAGACACAAACGTTGTCCGTCGGCTTTCTTCTCATACGGGTGCCCACTAAGAATTGACCGTCCTTCGAAGCAAATGCAACAGAAAACTCCTCATGTCGACCAGGTTGGACCAGAGAACAAACGTTATGGACCACGAAGTTCAGATCACGAGTCTCCATGGTACTCCCACACCAACGTGCCGTGCGGGGGTCCCTCAAACATGAATGAGCGGCATGGCGCAGCAGGAAAGTATGTATAGTGGGGGAGGTTAGGCGTGTATGGTGCGGGGGGTGCTCGCGCAAGACGCCTGGAGGAGGAGGAGGAGGAGGAGGAGGAGGAGGAGGAGGAGGAGGGAGGGAGGAGGAGGAGGAGGAGGAGGAGCTCTAGACACCCTGTGCAAGAGAATACACAAAAATAAAAGGCCCGCGCCTCCCCGCCGCGCCCCCGCCCGAGGCGCGCGCTCGCCCGGCTGCTGGCGCTCGCGTGCCGCGGCCCGCGCTCGGGCCCCCGCGCGGCCCCGGCGGCCATTGGCCCCGCGGCCGGCGCGGGCCGAGCGGTGTGGGCGTTGGAGGGGCACGCGCCAGGGTCAGGTCGGGCACGTCCCCCTGCAGGGTGATGTTTGAGGGGCAACGCCAGGGTCAACGCCCGGGTCAGGTCGGGCACGTCCCCCTGCAGGGTGATGTTTGAGGGGCAACGCCAGGGTCAACGCCAGGGTCAGGTCGGGCACGTCCCCCTGCAGGGCGATGTTGGGCAAGAAGACTTAAAAAACATGACCCAGGAAGAGCCCCCCAGACGGCCAGGAGTGCTCCAGAAGACGTCCCCTGACCACGCGTTGACCACCAGGGTCAGGTCGGGCACGTCCCCCCTGCGGGGGGTGAGGTCCTCGCCATCGCTCGGGCGTCCATTCCCTGTGTGTTTTGTCGGTTTCGTGCGTGGTTTTTTTTTTTCGCCAAATGATCAAGGATGCTCCTCGATGGCCGTCGCCGAGAAAAAATGCACACGTCCGAGCGATGCCAAGTGTCGGGCAAGAAGACTAAAAACATAGCCCAGAAAGACCCCCCCCAGACGGCCAGGAGTGCTCCAGAAGACGTCCCCTGACCACGTGTTGACCACTTCTGGATTTTCTCCCCCCACGGTGCGGGCGCGGCCGCAAGAAACCCTCGCAAGGAACCCAACCCTGAGAACCCGCGCGTGAGTTACACATGAGGGGACACCCAGAGCACCCTGAACGCAGCAGCTCCTTCAACGGCTGCGGGAAGTCACCGCGCAGCGCGAGGAGCGAAGAAACCCAGGATACACTGACATATGGTTTCTTGATGCGCGCCCCCACTGTAGGGGCAGACTGGCATAGGGGGGGGGGGGGGGGAACGTCGACCTCGAACGGGCGACACATCGCCGACAGATCGGCAAGAGGCCTCCGAGGGTGAATCCGCACCTTCCTGGGCAGGTCGGGGCCAGCTATCGGGCCCCTATCAGCGATCAATGGGCGATTGGGGGTCGATGCATCCCCCCCTATGCCGCATACCTGTCCCCCCCTACCGTTGCCCCCGACGGGGGGGGGTGGGCGTCACGTCGGGGTTCGGCCACCGTGCGGGGCACGGACTTAGGGGAACGAGCAATGACATAAGCATAAAAACTCGGAGGTCCGCGCGGATTTCTCGGATCGGCGCTGGACCGCCCTGGCGGCGCCTCCGGCGCCGCCCCTGGCGCGCTCCGCGCGCCAGGGAGGGGGGGTCCAGCGCGGATCCAAGAAATCCGCGCGGACCTCCGAGTTTGTATGTTTATGTCATTTTCCGTTCCCCTAGGACTGGCATGGGAGAGCTGCGGGCCGGAGAAGTGTTCGGTCCGGCTGCGCTGCATGAGAAGAGGGGGAGGGACGACGACGACGACGACGACGAGGGAGGAACCAGGGTGAGGGGACAAAGGCACCGGTGCGAGGCGGGGATTCATCCACATCGACCGCCTGGGAACCCACGTCCCGGTGCCTCAGCGGGCGGTGGATATGGATACAGTGTGCCCCCCCGGGACTAACATGTGGGCGACGATCAAAACGCGAGATGACGTAGCGAGCTTACGCGGCGGCTCATGCGGGCCGCCGGCGCGGCACGCCACAATGGAGAAGAGGGCCCTCACGCGCGACCTTACGCGGACAGCTTACGCGCCAACGTCGGCGCAAACGACCCAAATTTTGCATCGCGCATGTGAAAACTGCGAGTCGGAAAGATGTTCGCTCAGGCTGCGCTACATGAGGAGAAGGGGAGGGACGACCCAGACACCTGGCCGCTCCAATCTTCTCGATGCGTGGGCCCTAGAGGTCTGGACCACTTCCCCAGGGCCGGCTTCTCGTCCTCGAGTCGTTTGCTGACGGCCACGAGGCTCGGCGAGGGCCCCCGGAGGCCGAAGACGGCCCCCAAAATACGCCAGCTCCAATTTTTTGGGAGGGTCGGATCTCTGGGGAGAGGAGGGGGAGGGGCGACGAGGGAAGAAGACTGACGAAGGGAGATAAGCACCCTGCTCCTGCCTCAGAAATCCTGCCCTCTCGTGGGCCACCAAAAGGCCTGCGCCTTCTGAGCAGCAGCTTCCTCTTTAAGAAGCATTCCCCCCTCCCGCTACCCTTGTGCGCGCCGCCAAATGAGGCCTGAGCCTCAACCCGACCCCAAGAGGGCTGGCCGAAACCCCCACACGATCCTGCCTCGGCAATCCTGCCCTCTCGTGGCGGGCCTCCCTCTTCGTCGTGCCGGGCGCCACGAGAGGAGAAAGCGCGGCAGAAGCGGGCAGAACCAGGGGAGGGCCGCGCGGGTTCTCGGGTCGACCCGGGCATTTTCTGGGCCCGGGTAAATCCAAACGTGGGTCAGTCGGGCTTTGCAGGATCCTGCAAGATCCTGCAGGATCCTCCAGGATCCGCCCAAGCTTAGGTCGGGCATGTCCCCCTACAGGCGGATTTTGGGCGAACTTGTTTGATATGCCAAAAATATTCAAGCATTGCCCAAAAAATACTCGAAGAATCGTCCCCAGACTCGTTGCTTTTATTGCTGAATACTCCTCCTTTAGAGGGACAGGCCCGACTTAAACCCAAGCCCGGGTCAGTGCAGCCCTGGCCCTGCAGGATCTTGCAAGCTCCGGCGCTATGACTGGCCCCCGTTTGCCTCGACCCCCGTCTCTTGAGCCCCGATCGACCCTGGAGCCCCCCTTCCCCCGGCACGCGCCACCGGAGGCGCCGCCAGGGTGGTCCGGAGTCGATCCAAGGAATCCGCGCAGTCCTTCCAAAATTTCTGCTCGTGTCGTTCAGAGACATTCGACGTCATGATTTTTCAATACGCGGTCGGAAATCCCGACCCTTTCCCCAGGACCAGTTTTTCATCCTGAATCGTTTTTTGGCAGCCCCGAGGCCCAGCGAAGGCTCCCAGGGGCCGAAAACGGCCAGAAACCTCCCGTCTTGACCATTCCTCCATTAGGCTTGCCTAAGGGGTTCTTAATTGGTGACGACTTGGTGTCTCGTGACCCAACTTTGAAATGGAAAAACACATCAGCATAAACTCTTGGCGCTCCGCGCGAACTTCTTGGATTCGCGCTGGACCCCCCCCCCCGCGCCAGGGGCGGCGCCAGAGGCGGCGCGGGGGGGCCCCGGCGCGGATCCAAGAAATCCGCGCGGAACGCCAAAAGTTTACGTCACGTAGTTGTTTCGTTTCGACTCTTCCTTGGTTAAGACTTGGTGTCTCGTGACCCAGCTTTGCTCGTTCCCCGGACCTTCCTCGAGTTCCTCGGGCTCCCCGCCCTCGGTGCCTCGCGTGCCTGTTCCCCGGAGGCTCCCCGGGTTCCTCGGGTTGCTCGGGCTCCTCCAGCTTGCTGGGCTGCTGCCTTCTCGTGGATGCCAAGCAACGCCAAGCAATGCCAAGCAATGCCAAGCAACGCCAAGCAACGCGAGGCAGCGCCAAGC
>CAUYUJ010000274.1:99067-116002 GCA_963575745.1 Prorocentrum cordatum
TATCCTTAGTGCTACTGATAGCTATGCGAGTGGTTCCTTATTTGTCGTAATATCATGATTCTTGTTGTTCGTACTAATCTTAGTACCATCCAGATTACCATTACTATTGGCATTACTATTGCTAACATGGCTCATCCTGCCATTATGATTCGTCTTACTATTATTGTGAGTAGCATATGAGTGTTCACGTGTTAACAGTAGTAGCATTATCAGGACTCGCAGTCTTAATAGCACTATTGTTCGTTTGCTTATTCGTATTCATATTATTCGTAATACGAGTATGTTGATTAGTATTGCTCGCGTGCTCCTTATTATTAGTGTTCTTATTAGTAGTAGTCCGATTCTTCCTCGTATAACTATTATTCGCATTATCTTTAGTATCAGTATTATTATTCGTATGCTTAGTGGCGTTAGTATTGATACTGTGTGTGTCGTGGTCTTATGATTTCCTCGTATTAATATTAATGTTCCTCTTCTTCCTCCTCCTCCTCCTCCTCCTCCTCCTCCTCCTTCCCCTCCTCACCCTCCTCCTCTCCTCCTCTCCTCCTCCTCCTCCTCCTCCTCCGCCTCCTCCTTCCTCCTCTTTTCCTCCCCCGCCCTCCTCCTCATCCCCTCTTCCTCCTCCCCTCCTCCTCCTCCCTTCCCTTTCTCCTCCTCCTCCTCCTGCTGTTCCTTCTCCTCCTGTTCCTGCTCATGCTCCTGCTCTTGTTCCTGCTCCAGCTCTTGCTCCTGCTCCTGCTCCTGCTCCTGCGCCTGCTCCTGCTCCTGCTCCTGCTCCTCCTCCTCCTCCTCCTCCTCCTCCTCCTGGTTTCAAAACGTTGCTCTCGCCTCAGCGCCGCGCACAATCGTCAAAACAGTATCGGTTACAAAAAACGGAGGTCGGCTCCTGTACAAAAATCTGGTTCCCGTCTTACCGCCGCGCACTTCGTCGTAAACGTTTGCATCAAGTTCAAATGTTCGTATGGCCGAAATCCCAAGCAGGATGTTTCTGGCACGATTTAGGATGGTCAGGACGCAACAGATCACGTGGACTCGCGGCGCTGTAGTCCCAAACATGGCGTTTTGGCACGATTTAGAATTTTGTCAGCACGCGGCAGGCACTTTGATTCGCAGCTTTGAAGTCCCACGAAGTGCGGTCGGGCACGATTGAGGATTCTCAAAGGCTTGTCTTCCAATGAATGGCGTCCCGAAATCAATAAACATAATTTCTTGCAGTGACATACGCACAAGGAGCTTGGAGGGAGGGCTCATTGCAACATCGTTGATGCGCTTTGGCTTCACGATGGTCCCACATCCTCCTCCTCCTCCTCCTCCTCCTCCTCCTCCTCCTCGTCCTCCTCGTCGCCGTCGTCGTCTTCCTCCTATTCCTCATCCTCCTCCGCTTCCCTGCTCCTATCGGATGCTGCCAGCGGTGTCTCTGGCCCAGGGTGCCCCCGAGACTTCCAGGGAGGTCCCACGCGGCCGCCATGAGCGCCCCTCGCGACGCCCCGAGCACCGCAAGGGCTACAAGATGGCGCCAAAAGCCCGGGACACCTAGGGCCAGGGACACCTGTATCATCCCCCGATCCTCGCTCCTTCCCCTCGCTGCTCCCTCGCGCGCGGCTTTCTCGGATCCTCGCGGACCTCCGGCATATTAAGCTTAGATGTCTGCCTCATTCTTTTTCGGCCCCTCGCTCCTCCTCGCGAATGCACCGAAGAGGGGGGTCAGCGCATCATGGTCGCGGCATGTGCGCGATCGAAGGGGGGGCCAGGGAACGCGTTGAAACAATGATAACAAAGCCCTGCATGCCAGGCGGCGCCCTCGGCGGGGCGCAGCTAGGTATGCAAGGCCCGAAGCCGTCAGGCTCCGCTTACCATCTGAGTGCCCCTGGCGGGGAAGGAAGTTGATAATGCATCTCCTCTTCCTTTGAACCTGCAAGGGCGCCCTGCGGAATCAGTGTCGGCGGTGGACAAACCTCCCTTTAGTACACCTCCCCTTAGTGAAAACGGCCTGGGACCGAAACCGACGGACCTGGACCCGCAAAAATGACGGCCGCGACGCCCTCTCGCGATCCGTAAACGGCCAATTCCTTAATCGACGTGTCAGGGTAGGAGGTCTATCCATCTCCGACAGTGTTAGGCGGCGGGGCACATGTGACAGCACACCATCACTCACAGCATGTCACCTTTGCCAGCGAAGGACGGACGGACGGACGGACGCCGCTGCCGTGGCGGCGTCCGTCCGTCCGTCCCGCGCCGCGAGGACGACGGCGGGGAGGCCGTGGCCCCTAAGATGCACAAGTGATCGTTTAGAATTCGAACTTCATGGGCTCACCTCAGCTCTGCTCTCATGGGCTCACCTCACCTTTTCTCAGCAGAACGTAAACAAAACAACAGTCATGGTATCATCTACACAACGCTGGCCCTCAGCCCCCGTGGGCGACCCCGAGCCTCGCGTCGCTCCTCCCCTCTCCGCCTGCCCTTCCCCTCCCCCTCCACTGCCGCCGCCGCCTCCTCCTCCTCCTCCTCCTCCTCCTCCTCATCCTCATCGATCCTCATCTTTCTGTCTCCCTCATGAAAAAGCGACTGCGACGCCCCCCCTCCTTCGTCCCCTTCCCTCTTCTCCTGCCTGCTCTTCCCCCTCCTCCTCCCCCCTCCCCCTTCCTCACCCTCCTTCCCTCCTCCCCCTCCCCCCCCCCCCCGCCCCTCCATTCCTCCTCCTCCTCCTTTTCCTTTTCCTCCTCCTCCTCCTCCTCCTCCTCCTCCTCCTCCTCCTCCTCCTCCTCCTCCTCCTGCCCCCCTCTCCCCCCCGTCCTCCTCGCATGCTGGCTACGGTCCCTCATTCTTGCTTGGGGGCGCAACCTGCGCGCACCCCGCGCCGGCCAACCGCCGCAGGGGCGCCGCCGAGGCCCCCCCTCCCGGGCCCTCGCGCGCGCTGCGACGCGCGGCCTTCGGGGCGCGGCGCGGGCGAGCGGGCCGCGCGGGCCGCGCGTGGATGTGCGGCCTGCCTCCCGCAAGACCCGTTTCCCTCAGGACCTGCTTCCCCCCTTGCCAACTAGGGAGGGGGGCGTCGACGGGGGGCAGGAGGGGGTCCAGGATCGAGGAGGGATGGGGAAGGGATCGAGGAAGGAGGGAGCGGGGAGGATCGAGGAGGAGGATCGAGGCGGGGAGGGAGCGGGAGAGGAGGGCGACGAAAGCCGAGGGCGAGGAGAGCGCGCCGAGTGGCGGAGCGTGCGCAGAAAGGCCCAGGGAGCGTCCCTTTCCCCAGCCCTTCCTACACAGCTCCACTTTCCTCCTCCCCCTCAATTCCTTCTCCTGATAAACAACTTCTCCCTGTCGCACCCCGAGGCCTGTTTTCGGGGCGGGCCGGGCGTTTCGCCTGAGACTGCCTCACCACGTGTGACCCTCAAGCTGAAAGATTGGCAACAGTTTCACAGATGGAGGGCGGTTCCTTTTCAACATGTGGCTTTCGCCTCAGCGCGGCGTACATTCGTTTTAGACCACTGCAAGAGCTTCACGGATTGAGGGCAATTCCTTGTCAAAATGTGGCTCTCGCCTTAGCGCCGCGCACATCCGTTTACATAAGTTTCAAGAGTTTCACAGATTTACATCACCACAGTACCAGAAATGGTGTTTTGGACGGATTCTGGATTATGCGGGCGCAATAGATACGTTGACTCTCTGTGTTGAAGTCCTAAGAATGGCGTTCTGGCACGATTCAGGACCGTCAAGACGCAACAGTCAGGTTGATATGTGGCGTTGGAATCCCGAGAACAATGTCTTGGCATGCTTCAGGGTCTTCAAACGGGCGTCTTCAAACGAGGCAGTTCCATCAATGGAAATGGCCAAGGCTTTCTGATAGCGCGCATCGTTCGATGCCGGCCGATGTCGATAGGCTGCGACATCCGAACCCCGCCCCCGCCAACCATCGTGTCTCCCGAAGTCGGGCTCGGATTGGGGAGACCCAAAGGTACCCATGGTGCTACTCCCAGGAGGAGGAGGAGGAGGAGGAGGAGGAGGAGGAGGAGGAGGAGGAGGAGGAGGAGGAGGAGGAGGAGGACGAGGAGGACCGAGGAAGAGGAGGAGGAGGAGGAGGAGGAGGACCGGGGTGCGTGCTGCCTAGGACTTCGAGGCGACGCCGGCGGTGGCGACGAGGGCCTCCCCGGGAGGCCCGAGAAGGGGAGAACGGCCGCAGGGTAGCGTTATATGGGCACCTTTTCCGCCTCTGACGGATTGCCTGAATCGTGGATCGGCGAGGGTCGGGTTAGGTCGGGCATGTCCTCCTACAGGCGGATTTTGGGAGACACTTTCTTTTCCGTCAAGACACAAAGAAGAGCAAAACAGATGTCAAAAGAGCACGAAACATCTGGGCCTGACTATGTGTTGCTATTCTTGGCTATTCCTCCATGCCCGACTCACGGGTACAAGGAAAGCGTATATAGTAAGGCCGCGTGGCAAGGACGCAAGACCCTCGGAGGCCGAAGCTGAAGTATCCTGGGCGGCAGGCGGCCAAACCCCCAGGGAGCCTGAGAATGACTACCTACCAGACCACCCCAACCCAACCCGAAGACCCGAATTTCGGGTTGGGGGGGGGGTAAGGGTTCCACATGTGCTTTTTCGATGTTTCCCGACCCCCCCCCCACTGGAAATCGAGGGTAAATCTGAGCCTTCGGGTTGGGTTGGGGTGGTTTGGTGGGTGGTGAGAGAAGCTGGCCTGCGAAAACTGCCAGGGGCGGGCCGCAGAGGCCTGAGGCAGGCACTGGCCAATCGCTCGGACGCCCATTTCCTGTGCCTGTTTCGGTTTCGTGCGTGGTTTTTTTTTTTCGCGAAATGATCAAGGATGCTCCTCGATGGTCCTCGCCGAAGGAAAAATTGAAGGGGCCCCAGGACACACAAATAAATACACACAAATGAAAATCTTCCCCATATTTTCCCATATTTTCTGGGTTTCTGTCTTCCCCCCCACTTCCCATATTTTCCCATATTTTCTGGGAAATCGCCGATTCATTGTGTCTGTGTGTTTCTTTCCCTCCTGAAAAATGCACACGTCCGAGCGTTGCCAAGGGCAAGGACCCAAGGGAACCCTTGAAAGAGTCGTTGGTCCTTACCATGCGCGTGGACTGCAGGGTTTGGCCTTCGCCGCCGAGACGGGCCACTGGCGGCGCTCCTCGGGAATCTGCCGACCCGCGGTCAATCCACACCGGGGTCAGTCGGGCCCTGCGAGATCCCGCAGGATCCAGCCACAAAAACCAGGTCAGTGCACCCTGGCCTGGCAGCATCCTGCAGGAGCCTGCGCTCTGACCGACCTCCCTGTGCATTGACCCCCGTCTCTTCGACGCCCGAGTTCTCCCCAACAGCCGCGATCCGACCCCCCGTCTCTCCGGCGCCCGAGTTCTCCCCGACCACCGCGATCCAAGACGACTCTGGCCGCGGCCCCCGAGGCGAGAACATGTTCCGAGACCCCACGCAGCGACAACAACAAAACAAAACAAAAACGCAACATCTCGCAGCAGATCACGCCTGGAGCCCTGGACCCCCCCTCTCCCTGCATCCTTTTGCTCGCGCCGCATCGACCTGCCGGGGCCCCCGGGGCCCCGCAGAGCTCGAGCACGCCCCGCCCGGAAGAGAGCCCATCTTGAAGGGGAACTGGAACACACAAATAAATACACACAAATAAAAATATCCCCCATATTTTCCCATATTTTCTGGGTTTCTGTCTTCCCCCCCACTTCCCATATTTTCCCATATTTTCTGGGAATCGCCGATTAATTGTGTCTGTGTGTGTTTTTTTTCCTCCTGCTTCGGGGCCCCGGTCTGCGGAGCCCCGGCGCTCTGCCTCGAGCACCCCCGCGCAGGCGCGCCGCCGGCCGCGCGGCCCGCGGGGCGCGGGCAGGGCGCCCCCGTGGCGCGCGCAGCTTCTGCGCTGTTCGGAGGCCTCCTGGCCGCTGGAAGGGCAGAGGGGATCGAGGACAGAATTGAGGTCCTCGTCGTCCCACTTCTCCTCCTTCTCCTCCTGCTCTTCCCCCTCCTCCTCCCCCTCCTCCCCCTCCTCACCCTCCTTTCCCTCCTCCCCTCCCCCCCCCTCCCATCCTCCTCCTCCTCCTTTTCCTTTTCCTCCTCCTCCTCCTCCTCCTCCTCCTCCTCCTCCTCCTCCTCCTCCTCCTCCTCCTACTCCTCGTCTTCCACCCGTATAATAAGGGAGACGTTAGTGCTCTGCCACTCGGAGAAATTTGCTGGAGATGGCGATCACAGGATCTCAGTGACGACGGCGCCAACGAGCAGGTCTGGAACCTGGGGCCTTACACACAACTCCTCAGCCCCCTGGGCGCCGCTGCGTGACGGGACCCCCGAGCATCAAGCCGCCATCCCACAGTCAACCCGTGTAGTAAAGATGCGCGGCAAGGATTGAAGGGTCTTGGAGGACCACATTAACGTTTTCACGTTTTCCGAACGAGGTTGGCCAGCGAAATTCGACAAGGATGGGCCGAAGAGGCAAGGACGCAAGGGGAGTAGCCTTGGAAAGTTGCACATCCTTACTACTATGCGGGTTGACTGTACCCCAAAATTCATTTTCCGTCGAATCTACGAGATATAAAAATAACAACAACAAAGTAAACAAAAAAAAACGTTCCGTGCATCCACGGGGCATTATGCGCATGTTGTGTAGATTCGACGAAAACCAATTCTGGAGTAGTCAAGTCTGCAATTGACCCCCGACTCGGAGGAATCGGGAGCGGCCAAGAGAGGGGTGTCCAAGAGGCGGGGGTGCAAATCATGACCGGCGGCATGTGCGCGGCCCAGCGGGGGGGCCAGGGACGTAATGAAATAAGAAGAAGCGCCACGAATTCCGGGGAAATATCATGGCCCACGCCACGATATCCACCCCCCCCTAGTCATCACCCCCCCTTTTGCCGCCCCCGAGAAGGCGGGGGCGGGGAGAACTCTCTTTGTTTGTCCTGGAGCGCCCCAGCCGCGAGAAGTATACGACGACGAGGCCGGGACGAGGACGCATCCGGACGAGGCCTCGTGGAGAATCCCTGAGATCCCGCGGCTCTGCGGGGTACATCCTCGGCGGTGGACAAACCTCCCTTTACAGAGAGAACTATGCACATGCACCGATTCTGGCCAGGTCCATCCTGAGCCCAAGGTCTTGCATACGCCCTCCCGCCTTGGCCAGGAAGGCATACGCACTGATCCTGGGGCCAAGGATGGGCCTGGCCAGGACCGGTGCATGCGCATAGTTCTCTTCGCCCGAGAAGATGCATCCTCGGCGGTGGACAAACCTCTCTTTAGTAAACCACCCTTTAGCGAAAACGGCCCAGGACCGAAACCGACGGACCTGGACCCGCAAAAATGACGGCCGCGACGCCCTCTCGCGAACCGAAAACGGCCAATTCACGAATCGACGTGTCAGGGTAGGTGGTCGATCAAACTCCGATATCCGTCGCCCTGCCCTTGTCAGAGCGTTCCGGAACGCTCTGAGAGCGTTCTGGAACGCTCCGGAACGGATCTATCCTCGTCCCAGCTCCGTCAGAAGGAGAATGGCGGAAGGGGAAGAGCAAGAGGGAGGGCGAAGAGAAGGGAATTCTGGCAGCTAGGGATCCTTGGCCTGACGGCCAACCCGGTGTCCAGCCCTTTCTTGATTCAAAAAACGCTGGGGACAGATTTTCCAGTTTTCAACTACTCGGTTCTCGGCAAATCAAAACAAAAACGACAACCCAAAGCAATGGAACACATGCGATACAAAACGGATCCGAACCGAAAACGGCTCGAACGAGAATCCCAAAACGGAGGAACAAAAAAAACGTCGACCTTGAAAGCAAACAACATCCCGAAGGGCTGGGCAGGAGTGCGCGCTGGCCGACCATGGCCCCAGTTGTGCCCGAGCATGACAGGGGTGAGGGGTAGTCAGCTTTCCACGCTCCAGGGCAACTGTAAGCTTCAACGGTGACGTCAAAATGGATCTGGTCATCCATGTCAGAGGTACGGAAGCACACTTTTGGCGGTGTGCTGCTGAGGGCAAGGCTCGCCCTAATCTTAGGATGCCTTGAGCTCTGAATACCCCGTGCAAGCCGCTCTTTGCAGGGCGCAGGAGACAAATCGTCTAATGCTCCGTGTCGGCCTCTGCGAGAGCAAGCCCCCAGAATGGGATGCCAAAAGATCCCAACAGAGGGGCAGAAGGAGCATGCCATGCGCTTCTCCCCCCCGCCGCAAGCACACCTGACAAGTCCGGCACTGCCTCGGCCCGAGCGTCCTGGCCCTCTTCTCGGACGACACATGCGCACGCCTGCCACCCGAGATCGGGAGGATACCTCGGAGTCGGAGTCTCCATCCGATGCTCTTTTCGGCTGCCCTCCACGCCCCAACCTCTGGGCAGCGCGAGTTGGATTGGGGTGGAGTGGTGATTCGGAGTACGTCGAGGCTCGGCCCGACCGGGTGTCTTGCTGTAGAGCTTTCCGTTGATGCCAACTGAAGGGGAGCGCTGAGCTGGACAGGCACAAGTCTACAGTCATCGTGCTCTCATTAGAAGCCCTGGCTCGGGAACGAAGGGGCTTTCTGGTGTCTGGCAACGGCGAACTTCTGCCACGAACAGGGTCCTCAAAACCAGAGCCCCTCCTGAACTGAAAGCGGTCCTTATTCCAGCGTCTTGACGGCATCGGTGGCGGCGGATTGGAGGTTCCCAGGATGGCGGAAGGGCTGCATCGCTCATCATTGCCGATCGTTCGGACGAAGTGGGCAGAGACATGCAGCAGGAGCGCGTTGGAAGTAGAGTGGGTGTCGGCCCCCCCGCCTCCCCCCCGAAAAAGAAAGGCCAAGGGGAAGCCGTTCGATTACTGAACCCGCAAGGCGCCTGCCTAAAAACTGTCCTGGGACCCAGGAGTAAAAAACGAACTCGGCGAGCGACAGGTCGCACGCCGAGGCCGCCAGGGGCTCCTGGTCAGTGCCGAGAGGCGTGGGCCTCGGTCATCAAGAGGTCCGCGCGCGCGCCGTTGCTTCGCTCCGTCTAACTCTCTCTCTCTCTCTCTCTCGCTTTCTCTGTGTCTGTCTCTTTCGCGTTCTCTCTCTCTCTCTCTCTCGCTCTTTCTGGCTGCATACAGGTACGCACGTGTACACACAGATGCATGCACTCATAAGACGTATGTCCGCGTCCATCTTCTCTTCGTCCGCCTCGAGCTGTCAAGCTTGGGCGTCGTCGCTGCCTCGGGTAAGCCTATCTTCCCCTCGTCCGCCTCGAGCTGTCGAGCGTGGGCGCTGCCGCTGCCTCGGGTAGCTTCCTCGTGTCCGCCTCGGGCTGTGAAGTTTTGGCGGCATCGCTGCCTCGGGTCTGCCCGTCGCTGTCGCGGAGGGGAGGAGAGCAGGAGGCGGGGGAGGAGGGCGGGAACCAGGGCGGGGCGGGGGGGGGGAGGCATTGATATTGATGGGCCGGGGGCCTTGCGCCAGGCATGCTCACGACTGGCTACTAGCTGCTGATGGGAAGGGTCAGGAGGAGGAGGAGGAGGAGGCGGGGGAGGAGAAGGAGGAGGAGGAGGCGGAGGAAGGGGAGCGAGGAGAGGCAAAGAGGAGGAGTGAGGAGGAGGAGTGAGGAGGCGGAGGAGCAGGCGGAGGAACGGCCGGGAGGAAGACGACGACGACGACGACGACGAACACGACGACGACGAACACGAGGCCGAGGCTGGCGGAGCGGAACAGAGCGTCGCGCGCGACGCGCTGACAGGCGGGGGCTCTCAGCCGCCGCCCCACTGCACGCCGACGGTGTACTGCTCGCGCCAGATCTCGACGGCCTTCTCGTCGACCAGTCCTCCCCTGCGTCCTCCTCCCCCTCCTCCTCCTCCTCCTCCTCCTCCTCCTCCTCCTCCGCCTCCTCCTCCTCCTCCGCCCTACGCGTGGGCACTGGGTACCGTATCCTGGTACTCAGTCTTCACGTACAGGGCACACTATCAGGGCTGCCCGCTGCAGCAGGCAAGGATGGAAGCAACCGGGTCCAATTTTCGGAACCAGCGGCAAGCAGATTGCTTGTCCGCATGTGGCGCCTTAGCTGCGCCCGTGGCCTGGAGGTGGGTACCAACCACGGGGATTGCGCATTTGGTCGGGAGGCGGGGTCGTGTGGCCCGTGAACCCCATGGGACCTTGTGTCCACCCGCCCTGGGCTTGTCGTATTCGTACAGTCCAGTTGCGCATGCCGCTCGATTCGGCAGGGTTGGTTGTGGTTTTCATGGCCGAAGAACCTGAAATAACGGTGAAGGCTTCAGGGGACCCTGCCACCCTACGCACCGAGCCGTCTCGTGCGGGCAGCGAGTCACGGCCGACGTGATCGTCTCACCGTTCCTAGGTCTGCTTGTTGGGAAGACATCGTCTTTTTACAGTCTTCAGTCTTCAGTCCTCCTCCTCCTCCTCCTCCTCCTCCTCCTCCTCATCATCATCATCCTAGTCCTCTCCCTCATCCTTCTCCTCGTCCGTACGTCTTCCTCCTCATCCTCCACGTGCTCGCTGTCTTCCTCCTCCTCCTCCTCCTCCTCCTCCTCCTCCTCCTCCTCCTCTTCCTCCTTCCTCCCCCTCCTCCCTCCTCATCCTCCTCCTCCTCCTCCCTCCTCCTGCTCCTCTCCTCCTCCTATCCATCCACCTCCTACCTCCTCCACCTCCTCCTCCTCCTCCTCCTCCTCCTCCTCCTCCTCCTCCTCCTCCTCCTCTCCTCCTCCTCCTCCTCCGCCTCCTCCTCTTCCTCCTCCTCCTCCTCCTCCTCCGCCTCCTCCACACTCATCATCATTCAGCATCATCATCATCAACATCATCATCATCATCATCATCATCATCATCATCATCATATCATCATCATCATCATCATCATCAGCATCATCATCATCATCATCATCATCATCATCATCATCATCATCATCATCATCATCCACATCATCATGCATCATCATCACATCATCATCATCAGCATCATCATCCGCCTTCCGCCTCCGCCTCCAGCCTCCCCGCCTCCGCCTCCCCTCCTCCTCCTCCACATCCCGCCCTCCTCCTCCTCGCCTCCGCCTCCGCCTCCGCCTCCGCCTCCTCTCCCTCCTCCTCCTCCTCCTCTCCTCCTCCCTCCTCCTCCTTCCTCCTCCTCCTCCTCCTCCTCCTCCTCCTCCTGCCGCTCTCTCCTCCTCCTCCTCCTCCTCCTCCTCCTCCTCCTCCTCCTCCTCCCTCCTCCTCCCTCCTCCTCCTCCTCCTCCTCCTCCCTCCTCCTGGTCCCTCCTCGTCCCCCTTCCTTCTCCGCCTCCGAGGCCCGCTGTGCACCCCACTCTGCCGCACGGCACGCCGAAGACCAGCGCACCTGGGTGGCCCGATCCGCCCAGTCAGAGAATATACCACCAACTCAACGTCTGTCGCCTCAACCTGGGCTTTTTCGGAAGCTAGCAGCCCTCGCCCAGCTTCCGACTTTTGGCGCGTCCCCCTACAGGGGGATCTTGGGCGAAGAGTTGAAAAATACTGAAAAAGTACCCCCCGAATTGGCAAAAGTAGTAAAAAAAAATCGTCCCCTGGCGAATGTTTGACTATTTTTGTAGATTCCCCCCGAAGAGGGACAGGCCCGACTTAAACCTGGGCTGCAAAGTGCGTGGCGGGATTGGGATGCAGCGCACATCCTGCGCGAAAGGGCGAAAGATCGCTGTTGCCTCATCGCCGCGCTCGTGCTTCTGGAGAACCGAATTCCCGCTCGGGCGCGGGCGCTGCGAAGATGTCGCTTGAAAGTGGCGTTCCCGCCTCGACGCGCCGCAGATCTGCTACTCGCTGATTTGGGGGGCCCGCGCGAGCGGGCGATTTCGCGACCTGTCGCCCATGACAGCGTCCCGTGCGCAATTCCTTCAGAAGTGGCGTTTGCGCGCGGGCGCGGCGCGTGGTTCGTCCGCCGACTGGCGCGACAGCGACAGCGGCAGCGCGGCCGCGCGGCCGCGCGACAGCAAGAGAAGTGCTGGCCTCGCCCAACCGCCGCGCAACTTGTGAGTGAAAGTGGCCGTGCCGTGTGCGCGCGGCGCACGCTCTCTGACTCGATCGACCTTGCTACATGGACTCCTGCCCATCATTATTCCTTTATCGGTCCGTGCACTCAATCTGCAAGGCAGCTGCCGACAAGGGCCCAATCAAGGACCCTCCACCCTGCGCGTGGGTATAATATCCGCCCCCGTGCCTCTGAGGAACGAGATGGAGTGCCCTCAGGCCCCTTGCTGTATCGACCCCTCTGGAGCCTTAGTCCTCCTCCTCCTCCTCCTCCTCCGCCTCCGCCTCCTCCTCCTCCTCCTCCTCCTCCTCCTCCACTTCCTCCCTCAGGGGCCCGAGGAGGGCCCAGAGGGTCCCGAGAGCGAGGCCTCGGAGACGGCGCGAGAGCAGGCGGCCCCAGCATCGAATCGATAAGCCGGATCGGGTCGACCGGAGCATCGAATCGGCAGGAATCGGCAAAAGCCGGCAGCCAAATCGAAATCGGCTGAAGTCGGCAGGTCCGAGCCGGATCGAATCGGAAACCGGACCGCGTCAAGCCGGATCGGAATCGAAATCGGACCCCCCCCCCTGGGGGAGGGCTGGGTTTTTGAAACCCCCCCCGGGAGGGGGGGGGGGTTGGACCCCCCCCCCTGGGGGGGGGTTGGAACCCCCCTCCCCCGGGGGGTGGGGGGGGGAGTTTTTTTGGACCCCCCCCCCGAGGGGGGGGGGGGGGGAGTTGAACCCCCTCCTGGGGGGGGGGGGAACCCCCCCTGGGGGGGGTTTGGCGTCCCGGGGCTTTTGGACCCCCCCCCTGGGGGGGGTTGGGGGTTCCGGGGCTTTTGGTTTGGACCCCCCCCCCTGGGAGGGGGTTGGGGTCCCAGCGCTTTTGGACCCCCCCCCCCCTGGGAGGGATTTGGGGTCCCGGGGCTTTTGGACCTCCCCCCTGGAGGGGGTTTGGGGTCCTGGGGCTTTTGGAAAACCCAACCTGGGGAGGTTTGGGGTTTTTGGACTCCCCCCTGGGGGTTCCTCCTCCCTCCTCCTCCTCCTCCTCCCCTTGGGGGCCAGAGCCGGAGCGAAGCCGGATCGGCAAAAGCCGGCAGGAATCGGCTGACGCATCGAATCGGCAGAAGCCGGATCGGGCGAACTCGAAATCGGAATCGCGAATCGGGATCGCGGAAATCGATTCGAATCGAACCGGCGGAATCGGAATGACCCCTGCGAGAGGGCCCCAGACCGCCAGCCGATCGGCCCGAGGCGCCCAGGGGGGCGTCCCGTCGGCCGAGAGAGCGCCCAAGACGTCTCAAGGGGCCTCCGAGAGGATCCCCAACAGTGTTCGGAGGATTAGGGAGGATTAAGGAGGATTAAGGAGGAAGGATTAAGGATTAAGGAGGATTCAGCGGAGGATTAAGGAGGACTAAGGAATAAGGAGGATTAAGGAGTAAGGAGGATTAAGGATTAAGGATTAAGGAGGATTAAGGAATAAGAAGGATTAAGGAGGATCCCCAACAATGTTTGGAGGTCTTCGTCGGAAGGATTAAGGAGGATTACGCCCCGTTGAAGGGCTGCTACGCTGGAGTGGGCATCGGATTAGGCGGGATTAGGCCGGATTACGCGGGATTCAGCGGGATTCAGCCGGATTCGGCGGGATTCAGCCGGATTTAGCCAGATTTCGGACCAGGGCTAAATCAGAATTGGACCTCCCAGGAGTTGCATCCGAAACAATGCTTCCGCGAGTTGGAATTGGGAGGAAACCCAGGGCCTCCTGAACGCGAGAGTTCCTTGACGCCCGCGGGAAACCATCGCCGGCCGCACGGAGCGAAGAAACCCAAGATGCCCTGACGAAAAACATCCGGTTTCTTGGTAAGCGCCCCCAATGTACGCTACTCCCGATCGGCCCGAAGGCCGTGCCAACCTAGAACTCGGGGGGGAACACTCTGCCCGTGCCTCTGGCACCCGGGCAAACGTGCGACTGTCTTACGTGGATGGCTTCTCGGGCAGGCAGGGGCGGGGAGCGAAAGAGGGCGGGGGAGAGGGGGCAGAAGGGAAGAAAAGCGTCAGATCTCGTTCGCGGGGGCCTTCACCAACAATGCCTCGAAAGGCTCAAATCATGTATGTTCCTTCGGTTGCTCGAAATGGTTGTGGCTTCCACGCCTTTTTGGCTGCCCGACGCTCTCAGACGCCTCGAAGGCCCCCCAAAACCCAAAGACTGTCCAAAAGGCTTCCAAGAGGGCCCGAAAAACGACCACGAAAGGTTCCAAGACGGTCCAAGAGGCCTCCAAGACGGCCCAAGAGGCCCCCAAGACGGCCCAAGAGGCCCCCAAGACGGCTCAAAAAGGGGCCCAAACGGGGACCAGAACTGACACTTCGAGCCCTCAGCCCCGAAAGACCCTCAGGAGGCACCCAAGAGGCTCCCCAAAGGTCCCAAAGAGGCCCCAAGAGGCCCTCAAAAGGAACCAAGGAGGCCCCAAGAGTTCCCCAAGAGGCTCTCGAAAAACCCTGAGAGGCCCCCATAGAGGTCCCCCAAACTGTCCCCAGGAGGCCCCGACACTATCCCCCAGAGGCACCCGAACGCGCTCCGAAGAGACCCCCAACAATCATCTACGAGGACCTTGACCCACAATCCAGGCACGGTGGCGAGATCGGAAGGCAATTAGTAGAAGAAGAAGAAGAATAAGAAGAAGACGAAACGCAGTAAACATAAACTGTTTGCGCTCCGCGCGGATTTCTTGGTTCCGCGCTGGGCCCCCCTCCCTGGCGCGCGGAGCGCGCCAGGGGCGGCGCCAGAGGCGCCCAGGGGGGGGGCCCAGCGCGGATCCAAGAAATCCGCGCGGAGCGCAAAAAAATATATTTATACGGTGTTTCCTTCTTCGAATTAGAGAACATCTCAGGCGTTCGTCTCAACATATGAATTGCGTCGAAGATGCTGCAGATGCGTGGCAGGAGCAGGAGGCGGGGCCCACATGCCCCGTGAAAGGCGCCGAAATGCAGCCTTCGCCTCCGCGCCGCGCTCTCACTTCTCGGGAAACGCGAGCTCTCCCGCTGGCGCGCAGCGCGCGTCTTTCGCACGCCATTTCGTCGACGCACGAGCAGGCGCAGCTGTAGTGCTCGACTTGGCGCCGCGCCGATTTCGCTTGCTCGCGCTGACACGGCGCAAACTCTTCCCTCGCCAGCTGTGTTTTTGTTTCGGAACCCTCCCTTGGTTGGGTTCTCGTTCTGTATAGAGAGCACTGTCTGCCCCAACTCCTCACTTCCTCCCGCCCTCCGCCCTCCGCCTCGCCTCCTGCCCTCCCCTCAGCCGCCCAGCATTTCCTGTTTAGTCGCCCTCTCCCTCGTCGAGCCCTCGCGGGCCCTGCGGGGCTGCGAACCGCGCAACTGTCGCAATTGTCGTGGGCTCCTCGAAGGTCCAACGGAGTGGCGGTCCACGCGGACCTGGCCGAACCCTCGCAGCTCCCTGCGGTGTTGCGAACCGCGCAGGTGTCGCCATCTTCGTGAGCTACTGGGAGGCCCAGCGGAGTGGAGGTCCACGCGGATCTAACCCGGCGACTGTCGCCGTTTTCCTGGCGACCTCGGAGGCCCCGCGGAGGGGAGGTCCGCGCGGACCCTGCCGGGAGCTCGCGGCGCTTCCTGCGGGCGCTGCGAGCCGCGCCACCGTCGCCGTTCTGTCGTGGGCCCCATGGGAGGCCCCGCGGCGCGGAGGTGCGCGCGGACCCGGCCTGGACCTCGCGGCTCCCCGGGGGGGGGGCTGGCGGAGTGCGCGCCCCTCGGATCATCTTCGCCCGTGCTGAGCGGCCTCTGATCTAGCTGCACCGCGTTAGACAAAGGGCTGGGTGCGTCACTGGGCGATTAGCAAGGGCTCCCAACTTCGCGCTTCGCGCTGCGCGAAGCGCGAAGTGCGAATGACTTCGCGCTCTCGCGCCGCCTCCCGGGGGAGAAGAGCAGGATGAGGAATCGAAGCCGAACCGCGAAGCGCGAAGCGCGAATAACTTCGCGCCCTCGAGGGCGCCCTGGGCGTGCCACTGGGCGACCTGTCGCCCGGACCCAAGCTCGGTGCGCAGTTCGTTCGGCACTGGTGCTCCGCGCGGGCGCGGCGCGCAGGGCTTGTTTGAAGGGGCCCTGGGACACACAAAAAAATACACATTAGCCTGGCGAAGAACCCAACCATATGCAGTTGTCAGTACCGCAGCTGCGGGTTTCATCTTCAATGGAACTCCCCATCGGATTACGCAACGTGTGAGGGGTGTGCCGAGATGGGTGCCACTGGGGCATTCGGCGAAGCTCCCTATGGGGACATGAAACACGCGCGCGCGGGGCATGCCGACATGGGTGGCGGAAACGCATGTGCGGGCCGCCACTGGGGCCTCCAGTGGAGCTCCCTATGGGTCCCCGAAACATGATGCTGCTGCGGGGGGGGGGCCGGGATGGGTGGCGGAGACGCATGTAAGCGCCGCTACTGGGGCCTTCGGTGGAGCTCCCTATGGGGCCACGAAGCGCGTGAGGGGTGTACTGGGATGTGTGGCGGGGACGCATGTGAGCGCCGCCACTGGGGCCTTCGGTGCAGCTCTCTATGGGGCCACGAAACGTGTGAGGGGTGTGCCGAATTGGGTGCGGGGTGGTGACGCATGCGGGCGGCAGCACTGGGGCCTTCGGTGGAGCTCCCCATGGGGCCACGAAACCTGTTGTTGTGAGGGGCGTGCCGGGATGGGTGGCGGGGACGCATTTGAGCGCGGCCGCTGGGGCCTTCGGTGGAGCTCCCTATGGGGCCACGAAACGTGTGAGGGGTGTGCCGAATTGGGTGGGTGTGGGTGACGCATGTGAGCGCCGCCACTGGGGCTTCCGGTGGATGATGGGGCCACGAAACCTGTCAAGGATGTGCCGAAATGGGTGTGCGGGACGCATGCGCATGTGAGCGCCGCCACTGGGGCCTTCGGCGGAGCTCCCTATGGAGCCACGAAACGTGTGAGGGGTGTGCCGAAATGGGTGTGGGTGACGCATGCG
>CAUYUJ010000275.1:0-100000 GCA_963575745.1 Prorocentrum cordatum
TTGCAAACCAAGTTGCGGGTGGGAGGGGTGGATGTTTGCGCGAGCAGTGGAGAGGACAGCGTCAAGTTGAGCAAGTGATTAGTTGCAGCACATAGATTGCTCAACGTGGATTGTGCCCACAACTATTGCATAACAGGGGTTGCTCCATATGTATATATATATACATATATATAGCCATCTATATATACACACACCCATATATATATATATATATATATTTAAATATATCTAATATATATATATATATATATTGCACAACATCGGTTACACCACCTGCATTCGCACAGTATATTGCACCACACTTTTGCAAAAGCATATAATGCAAAATAAAAATTCCCCTTTTCTACACAGAGAATAGACTCTCCCCCCCCCGGGCTTAAAGCTTCCCCCTGGGATAATACAGTTCATTATATTACATATATAATATATACATATATATATATATATTATATATATATATATATATATATAATATTCTGGACACTCGTCCATCCTAAATATGAAATCATAGCATCCCAACCAAACCGGTATCCCCCCCCTGAAGTTCCCTGGTAAAGGAACACTATGCGGTGACATCTTTTGTTCTAACATAGCACTTGTTCACGAATCCCTTGCAACAAATGGGACGAAGTGCGCACGCGCGCGTCGTCGCGCGCGCATGCCGAAATCCTTCACAAACCTTCGGTGCCGGACGGATTTCGCAATCGAGTTTCCAAACAACATACAAAAACACATGATTTCGCAACACTGATTTGCTAAAAAAGCTTCCGCGCGAGCTCTTGCGAAATCTTAAGAAAACCATGGGTTTTTCAAGATTTTCACAAAATGCTACCAAACGGGAGTCGCGCGCGCGCATGTCGAAATCTGTCGAACGCCCTTGCGCGTGTGCCGTCGCGAGGACCCTTGCAAAAAATTGGACGAAGTGCAGACGCGCGCGTCGTCGCGCGCGTACGCCGAAATCCTTCAGACCCCATCGGTTTCGGAAGGATTTCGCAATCGCGCGTCCAAAAAAACATACAAACACCCAAGGTTTCGCAACACGGATTCTCAACAAAAGCGTGCGCGCGCGCTCTTGCGTCGTCGTCGTCGTCGTCGTCGCCGTCCTCCCTCCTCCCGCGTCGTCGTCGTCGTCGTCGTCGCCTACGTCGTCCTCTGTCTTTCCTCGTGCTCGTCGTCGTCGTCCTCTTTGGCGTCGTGGTCGTTTCGCCGTCGTTGTCGCCGTGGTCGTCCTTCCTCCTCCTCCCACGTCGTCGTCGTCGTCGTCCGTCGTCGGCGTCTCGTCGTCGTCCCTCCTATTTCGTCGCCGTCGTCGTCGTCGTTGTCGTCGTCGTCTTCCCTCCTCCCTCGTCGTTGTCGTCGTCGGCGTCGCCGTCCTTCCTCCTTCGTCGTCGTTCGCGTCGTCGCCGTCCTCCCTCCTCCCTCGTCGTTGTCGTCGTTGTCGTCGTTGCCGTCGTTGTCGCCGTCGTCGTCCTCCCTCCTCCCTCGTCGTCTTCGTTGGCGACGTCGTCGTCGTCTTCGTCGTCGGCGTCGGCGTCGTCGTCATCGCCGAAGTCGTCGGAGACGTCGTCGGTGTCGTCGTAGTCGGTCTTAAGAGGTTTTGCAAACCAAGTTGCGGGTGGGAGGGTGGGATGTTTGCACGAGCAGTGGAGATGACAGCTTCAAGACAGTCAAAGTGGATTTTGATCATAGATTGCGCCACATAGATTGCACATCATAGTGTTGCACGCATATTGCTCCACATTTGTTACACCACGTAGATGGTTAGAAACATACTGTTTGGGGCCCACTCATACTAACATGCGGCTAGTTTTGTAACATGCATGTATATGTGTGCGCTGCCGTATACAAGGTGTGCATACATTTTTATATATATATATATACACATACATACACACACATATATATATAGATATATGTATATGGATGTGTTTGTGTGTACCTGGCGGTCCATACTCCAACGCCACTGGGAAACACAATGGTCATCGCGACCTGTGGCTCTGGGTCCTAGCATATGCTGGCCCCGACGCAACGCACAGCAGCAGCTTCAGTCCTACAGGTTGCAAGAGCCCGATCGCTCGGCTGGCTGCCTTCCAAGCCAAACCTGCGAGCGAAGCTTGGCAAGAAGCAATGCTGCGCCCGCAGATTCCAGGGCGCGCACTTCCAGCTGCGCTCGCTTGCAGCTCCGCTCGTTTCAGCTTCCCCGCGTCTCCCCCTGCCCCCTTCGCCGCGTGCCCCTCCCAAGCGGGAGTACGACATCGGCAGAGCTGTCAAGCAGAGGCGGCTGGACAGTCCGCCGGCGAGGGAGAAATCGGCCTCCCCGAAGGAGCACGACGGCCCTGTGGCAGCCGCGGCGCTGGCCGTCAGCCTTCGTCCACTCCACAGCCCCCCTGGCCTCTGCTTGACCTCGAGGGTTGACAGGAAACGCGCGCGGCCGGCGGGGCGCCCTGCCTCGCGCTGCACAAGTCGAGCCGAAACTGCGGGAGGCAGAGGGGAAGGCCAGGGGCACGCTCGAGCGAGGCGCCCCTTCTCGTGTTGCAGGGCGAGCCTGCGCTGCGGGATCAGGTGGGCCTAGGGCAAAGCCGACTCGCAGCGGAGGCATCTGCTGGCATGCCGGCCAGCAGCTGGGCCGCTGGGCATGACCTGGGTCAGAAGCCTCTGCAACAGCTCCTCCTCCTCCTCCTCCTCCTCCTCCTCCTCCACCACCACCATTTCATCATTCTCCTCCTCCTCGCCCTCCCCTCTCGCAGACCTCGCAGACCTCATCGGCATGTGGTCACTCTGCACAGAGCGGCCACCTGATGATGCCAGAGGGTGGGAAGGATGGAATCTGATGCGGCAGGGATCGACCTAAACGGCCTTTTTCCTTCCCGGTTTGTTTTCACTTTCCCTCGTTTCGTCTTCAGCCTGCCTTTGCCGCAAAACGACATCGAAGCGGAAACGGCCCACGAAATCGCCCAAACACCGTTTAGGTCGACCCCCGTGAAGCCAGGAGGGGGAAGGGGGGCGGGGAGGGAGCGGGGAGGGGAGGCGGGCCCCAGAGGCCCATAGGCCCCTTCCCCAAGAGACTGGCATTTCCTCCCGAGCCGTTGTTTGACGGCCCCCGCCCGGGCGGGGCAAATCCGCAGGCCGAACCCGGCCGAAAGCCTCCCGTCGCGATCTTTCTTCGCAGGAGAGGAGAAGGGGGGGAGGGGTGGGGGAAGGAAGGAGGAGAATGGGCGGAGCAGGGAGGCAGAGATGGCTCTCAGCAAAGATGTGTGGAGGGGGGGCGGACTAACCTCAGAGGGCCTTCAGTGCCAACCAGCCCCCCCTCTTCAGCTCTCGGCTGGCAATGGAACTCGTCCTTCCCCTCCTCGTCCTTCCCCTCTTTGTCCTCCCTCTCGTCCTCCCCTTCGTTGTTAGGAGCCGAGCGGGCCGGGGTCCCCATCGAACGCAGGGGCGGGCAACGCCTGCAAAGCGGGCCCCGATCCGAGCCTAGGCCTGGCGCTTTCCACGAGGCACAGGCCCGGCTGTTCTCGGGGGGCTATAGGGGGGACAAATTCGTGCAAGCTTCGCCGTTATGGTCTAGGGCAAGGAGGGACAGGGGGAACTCAAGACCCCTCGCCTCGCCTTAGCCCTGTGGACAAGGGGACACGGGGACCACCCCGTCTGGGGGCGGGTCGCCAGCAGGGATCTGGGGAGAGGTACTGCCTTTCAGGGTCGGCGGCGCTGGCCGCAAGGCCTTCACAATTCGCTGGCCCAGCGGGCCAAAGGCGTGCTCAGATCTCCGGTAGCAGGTTAACAATATTTCATGGCGGCCCCTGGGGACCCCTGGACGAAAAGCATCCCGGCCGATGCCCGGCCGACTGCGCTCCAGGAGCGCGCCAAGAGGGCGGCGGGACGCCCACTGCACGGCCCAAGAGGCCCCGAGAGGGCACCAAGACGGTCCAAGAGGCGCCTAAGACGGCCCAAGAGGGTCCCCAAACGGCTCCAAGAGGGTCTCAAGAAGGGGACCAGGAAACGAAAATTCCAGCCTTCAGCCCCAAGAGGCCCCCAGGAGGCCCTAAGAGGCCCCAGGGGGGCCCCAAGAGGCACCCCAAGAAGCCCCAATAGGCCCCCAAGAGGCCCCAAGAGGCCCCAAGAGGCCCCAACACGGCCCCCAAGAGGCCTCAAGTCTGCCTCCCAGAGGCCCCCGAGAGGCCAAAAACGAGAGCCCAACCAACATCCATGAGAACTCTGACCCACCACCCACCGCCGCCCAAAAAATGGCAGCCGCCCGACGGCACCGCCTTGACAACAACACCCCGACAAACGACAACGGCGATGCAATATGGGCCGGCGGAATGAGCGAAGAGATTCAATAATTCGTGCAAGCTTCGCTGGTTTGGGATAGGGGAAAGACAGATGGATACTCTGAAGCTGGGACGTCCAGAGATGCCGGCCGCGGCATGCGGACACGGCGGGCTCAGCGAACTGAACAACACGCTTGGCACTGTGATTCCGCCCGCGGCATCCAGACGCGGCGTGGAGGAAGGCATGAACACTGAGACCGAGGGGGGAGGAGGAGGAGAAGGCAAGCGTACCACGACGACGACGACGACGACGACGACGACGACGACGACGACGACGACGACCCCTTCCCGCGGCGCGCCTCGGCGGAGGAGGATGAGGAGGGGTGTGGTGGAGGAGGAGGAGGAGGAGGAGGAGGAGGAGGAGGAGGAGGAGGAGGAGGAGGAAGAGGAGGGTGGGGGTGTGATCCGCTGGGCCCTCTGAGGGCTTCCTTGGGTCCTGAGGAGGATGAGGTTCCGCAGGAGGAGGAGGAGGAGGAGGAGGAGGAGGAGGAGGAGGAGGAGGAAGAGGAGGAGGAGGAGTGAGACCGAGACCGAGGGGGGCCGTCGTCAAGCAGTTGTATACGCATGAAGCTGTGCTCAACAATCGCAGTGCACGCAAGGCGACAGAGGCCGACGGCGCGGTGAACACATTCCATCATGAGATGGGGGAAGGTCTACGTGGGCCAAGTGCAGAGCGACGGGGAAGTCGCGCGGAACCAAGGAGAACAACCCACGACCTCGATCGTCGGCCAGAGGAGCTGAGAGGGGGAAGGTGTGAGGCGAGAGGGGGGACAAGCTCGGAGCGCTGGCGCCACTGCCTCACAGCCTGCCCCCTCCCACCAGTCCCTTCCCACCGCGCTGGGTCCATTTCTGCCTGCAGGCTGGGACGTCCTGGAGGATCTGGATCCCCCGCATACCACCAGCCCTCTGGGCTCATGTGGTCTAGCGCGCTTCCTCTCCCAACCCGCTTCTTCCCCTTCGGGGAGGGTGTTGACCCTCCCCCTCCCCCCTCCCCCTAGGTCTGGACGGGGGTGGGCATGAGCGGTCAGAGCGTCCAAGATAGTCCAACCTTGCTCCAAGATAGCTTCCGACAGCGCAAGATGGCTTCCAAGATGGTGCAATATGGTCCAGGATTGCTCAAGATGTCCTCCAAAACGCCTCTGACAGGCCCCAATCTCGCCCAAAGACAGTTCCATGTCCCCACAGAGCCTCCCAATCAAGGCTCAAGCTAAACAATGTTTTTCATCGGAAGTGAAAGGGTCAGATCGCAATGAAACGGAGTGCCCCCGATCCTGAACTCAGTTTCGGTTTCGTGCTCGTGTCATGCGTGCGGCCGAGGCGAAGCTGCGTGGGCGGGCGAAAAGAATGAACCCTCACTTGCCAGGGCGCCGCCCGGGAAAAAGACTGCGCCCCCTGCCTTGTCCGGAAGTGGCCGAGGGTGTCCCGCCGTGGTGTCCCGATGGTGTCCCGTGGCGTCCCGTGGTGTCCCACGGTGGCCCGTGGTGTCCCGTGATGCGGTGCCCCGTGGTGTCCTGTGGTGTCACGTGAGGCCAATCGTGAAATCGACTGTGAGATCGATTGTGAAATCGATTGGGAGATCGGTAGTGGTATCGATACTGAGATCAATACTGGGATCACTAGTGATATCGAATGAGAGGTCGACTGTGAGATGGATTTTAAGACCGACAGTGGGACCGAGAGCGAGGCCGATACTGAGATCGATAGTGAGATCGAACATAATATCGATAGTGAGATCTATAGTGGGATCGATATTGATCGATGGTGAGATCACTTGTGAGATCGATAGTGGGATCGATAGTGAACGATAGTGATATCGATCATGAGATCGATCGTGGGATCGATAGTGAGATCGATCGTGAGATCGATTGTGAGATCGATCGGAAGATCGATTGTGAGATCGCCAATAGTGAGATAGATAGTGGGATCGACGGTGAGATCGATAGTGGAATCGATTGTGGTGTCGATCGAGTGATCTCGATAGTGAGATCAGTCGTGAGATCGATTGAATGAGACGTTGGTTCCTCCCCCTCCCCGAACCTGCTTCACATCTGGCCATGAAATCGCTAACATACCGTTTAGCTCGCGCCCTGTCCCCCAATACCGCTCCCGAGAGGCCCACATTCTTTGAACACCAAAGGAAGCAACTGATTTGGGCCTTCCTGCCGTTTCGCTTCCAATGGGCGTCTGGGGCCTCCGGATGACTCCTTCAAGATGGCCCAAGAGAGCCCCACGAGGGGCACAGGACGGCTCCAGAGTGGGGGCCCCGAGAGCGCCCCAATAGCGCCCCAAGAGATCTCCAAGGGCCAAGAGGTTCATGTCGAAACGTCCGAGAAGGCATTGATGGTTGACTCCTGGGTCTGCTCAGGCTGATCCCGAGTTTCGGTCTGAAGGCTGTCCCTCCCCCAAAGTTCCACTGCATGCTCGAGGGGAGCAAAGAGCCGATCCTGAAGTGTGGCCAACGCTGCAGGGGGAGCACCAGTCTGTGAAACAGCAGTACGCCAGACAAGCGGCGCCACGGCTTGACATGATCAGGCGAGAGAGTCGGAGTGACATCAATATCGAATGATCGTTGATATCATGCGGGAGGAGGAATGAGGAAGGGGGACGGAGGAGGAGGAGGAGGAGGAGGAGGAGGAGGAGGAGGAGGAGGACAATGAGGGAAGATACGAATAGGGAACGGGCCGGGGGGATAAAGATAGGAACTGGGAGCTCGGATACATATGATGGGAGGACGGGAGGTGAGACTTGCTGCAACACTTTTCATTCGGAACTCACACATACTGCCGCTACCCTCGTGTGGCCTCGCCATCTCGTGCCCGATTCTAAGGAGTCCTTCGAAGTCTTGCACTTGAACACCATGCAGATGTCGTGGGCTCTTCTAGGCCTCACGCGCGCTCCGCGAACGCCCAATCTGCGCTCGCCTCTTCATGGCTGTCCCGCTTTTCCGTCCCACCCACGCCGGGGCAAGAACAGAGCAATTGCAACCGCACGGACCTGCGAGCATCACTGCTCATACTTGTCCTACGGGCGGGAACTTGTGCCTCGCGTGTCGCGACGGGGGCCCCAGCGACACGCTGCGCCCTGCAAGCGGATAGCGTGGCGGGGGGCAGGACATGGCTCGGGACGCGGACGCTCGGAAATGGGGACGTGGTGCGCATGTCGAGCGGAAGCTTGGTGGGCCAGAATCGGCGGCGTGACACGCTGAGTCAAAACTCCTGACCGTATTGCTTATTCTGCCCTGCTCTGGTGTTATCTCGTGAACGGGAAGCCATGCCTGTGCCGCCAACTGCTCTCCGACGGGTCTCTCCGCCCCGCCCTTCGACCGTGCCCTTCGACCGTGCCCTCTGCCTGGCAGTGGGGCGCCCCGCCTCGGGCGAGCGTCTTCCGCCTCCTTGGGGGAGGTGGGCGGAGGGAGGCAGAAGGCGGCGGGGGCGGAGAAGGGAGGAGGACAACGACGGAAGGAGGGGAGGTGGGGAGAGGGGGGCAGCATGGAGCAAGGAGGGACGGGGGGAGGGAGACCGGGGTAGGATAGGGGGAAGCGGGGGGAGTGAGGGAAGGAGGAGGCGGGCGACGGCCGAGGGGGAGGAGGGGGGGAAGTGGGAGGACGCAGGCGGGAGGTAGGGCATGTTTGTGTTGTCTATTGGTTTGTTGTCTATTCAGTGTTGTTTAGTTGGTCACTTCTTATTCCGGAAGAAAGAACATATGGCTACACGCCCCCATTCAAGGGACATCTCTCCGTCTGAGTCCCACCAGCCCTTTCGGGCGTAGGTGGTCTAGGGCGTCTCCTCTTCCACCCCTCCCTCTTCCCCTTCGGGGAAGGGTTTTATCATTGTTCCTTATTAATATACACCCCCTCCCCCAGGCGACCGGGGGCCAACCAAGCACCATGCCGACACCATGCCCACCCACCCCCCACCATCCCTGTCAAACAACAATGCAAACCGCACTCTGCCTCCACATTTGGAGCATGCGCGGCCAACCCGATGCGGCCCCCCCACCATCCCTGTCAAAAATCAATGCAACATACACTTTGTTGCAAAGTCTTGCGTCATGCTCGTGAGGCCCGCGAGCACTTCGTGTTGTTTTTGACAGGGGCGGCGGGGGTGTCAGCATATTCCCTGCTGCGCGCAGGGCTACCATCCCTGACAACAAACAAGACAACATGCACCTCGCGGCTAGATCTGGATCGTGCGCGGCCATCCCGCGATCACTGTCAAGTGGTTTTTGACAGGGACGGCGGGGGTGGTGGCGCGTGGCCTGCTGTGCGCAGGGCCAGCAGACACAATGATGGGTATCGGTTTTCGACAAGGATGGCGGGGGCCGACATGTTTCCCGATGTGTGCTGTCACGTGCGCAGGCGCACCTGACGCACTCTGCACGTGCCCCGACCGCGGCGCACCTGGCGCGGCTTGACCGTGCGACACACCTGGCGCACTCGGAGCACGTGGCGCATCCGGCGCACCAGGCGTGCCCGGCACGCTCGGGCCCCAGGAGTGCCTGGCGCGCGTGGCGCCCCTGTCACGCGTGGCTCCACGAGCGCCTCGGAGAGACCAAGATGAGGTCCAAGATGGCCCAAGATACCCCAATATGCTTCAAAATGGCCCCCAAAATGCTCCAAGAGGCCCCAAGACCGCTCTAATACGGCTCCAAGTTGCCAAAGAGCTTCCCAAGGAGACCCCGAAGAGGCATACATCCTTCCCAAACCTAGAGAAAATCAATGTTGGTTGCTGTGTTGCCTTTTCGCTTCCGATGGGTTTCCGAAGCCCCAAGGTGGCTCCAAGCGGGCCCAAGAGGGCCCCAAGAGGGGCCCAAGAGAGCCCCAAGACGGCCCCAAGAACGCTCAAGAGCGTTCCAAGAGCGCCCCACGAGGGGCCCAATAGGCGACTTGTGGAGCTCCCGAAGGGGGGAGGGCTACTTGAGCACCCCCTCTGTTTTGATCGATGTCTTCCAAGATGGCCCCAAGAGTGCCCCAAGAGGGCCCCAACAGGCGCCCAGGCAGCCCCAAGAGACGCCAAAGAGGCCGCCAAGAGGATCCCAAGAGGCCCCCGAATAGGCTCAAGAAGGAGGATCTCCGAGGCAGCCAAGGCCCTCAAAGAAGCCCCTGGGCTCGCCAAGATGTTCCTTCTCCTCCTCCTCCTTCTCCTCCTCCCTGTCCACTGTCTGTTCCTCCTTCCTCATCATCGCCCTCCTCCTCCTCCTCCTCCTTTGTTTCCTCCTCCTCCTCTTCCTCCTCCTTCTCCTCCACCACCCTTTCCCTCTTGGGACATCGGACGGCGTTTCCCGCCCTTCGTTATTCTGCATGCTCCCCCGTGTCCCTGATCACCTCAACTCCCCCCTCTGGGCATAGTTTCTGGATGGGCTGGTGGGGACACGTTTTGGTCAACAGGCTCGCGAGGCGGATCGAAAGCCGTCCGAACACTTGTCGGGCTGCGACTAGGCAGCAGGAGAGCACGTGGGGACACGCGAAGCGTCAACAACTCTCGTCATTGCCGTCAGCTTGGGCAAAGACGAGAGGCTGCCTGTTCATCCTCTTCAAGGGGGGTCGCCTCCGAGACCTGGCGCAGAGCAGCTGCCTCTGGCCCAGGGGCCCGTACGGCAGAGTGAGGGAACGCCTGCACCTGTTCGGGAAGACGACTGCCCTTTACCGACAGCGCGACACTCAGACTCTCTGGGGCAATCCTGGGACACAGCACCAGGACCGACCCCCAGAGTCCCCTCAAAGATGAGGTTTTGCTCAACCAGGGCCCTCCAAGGCCCGTCCAGGGTGGACAAAAACGCAGACCGCTTGCGCGCCCCACTTCTTCAGAAACGAGCGAGCAGGGCTTAGGCACGTGCGTGGCTCGCCCGCCTGTGCTGCAGCGGCGGCAGTGGGGGGCATATCAAAAGGATAGAGCAGCCAGTATAACCTACAAGCTCAAAAACGATGCTGGCTCTCTTTCAGCACCTTGGGGTCAAGACGGGAAAGGGGGGGATGCGCGGGCAACTCACAGACACCTGGATGAGGGCGGCTCTCTCCCCTCCCCCCTCGCAAACAAGACGTGCATTGCCGAAGAGAAGAGGCCCAGACCCAACCATGACTGGGATTTGCGGCCTTCCTTCCACTGCTGCCTGGTTGCTAAACTCTACTCGCGTGAGGTCCAGCGGAGCCCACAGAAGGAGCACATTGGTGGCCGTATGGGCCACGGCCCGAAGAAATCTCCGCATGCCTGTCAACTCGCTCCTGAGACTCCTGGTCTGTACTGGGGTGGACCTGCGCTCCGAGCTCGGCTGCCTTGTCGGCGGAAAAACTGCCGACGCGCACGCTTCTCGAGGTCAGGCATCCCCTGACAGTATGGTTTTGTGGGACGCGACTTCGGCTGCACCTTCGATGCGCCCTGCGGTCCCTGCAACAAGCTTCCACAACGTGCCCAGAGTAGACCCTGTGACCGGACGCTCTTTCAGAAGAAGACCACCCACTGCAATCACAACGCTAGCACCGCTGGAGTACAACGCGGAGCCACCGTCTACGCTGACTCCTGCCGATGCACAACAGAACAACTTCCCTGTTTGAAAGGATTGCAGAAAATGGTCCCACGCGGGAACGCAAGCCAGCTCAACAATTTATAATATTGCGCGCTTTCCACGAGCTCCCGTCCAGTACGACCGAATTCCTCTACAACCGATTCCAAACCGCTGCCGTCGAGGAAGATGTTTCGCTGGAGAGACCCGCCATTCAGCCACCGCTGAGCCAAGGCCTCATGAACCTCCTTCCCCGAAAACCTCGCAGACCGCGCCGTCCACATTACGTTCAGTGAGCAGCCCACGACCCAAATCTCCATGGTGATGGGAAGGCTCCAGAAACAAGACCAGCAGCGACTCCCGAGCTTCCAAAGCAGCCTTGGTGATCTTGGGGGCTACGACGAAAGCTCTGGATTCCGCGGCCGCATCGCGCACCCGCGCCAAGTGGTGCAGCGCGTTAACCTTAGGCTGGTACAGCGGGCGCCACTGGGAGACCTGGTGGCCCACGCCGCGGCCGCCGCCGCCGCCCGAGCCCTCGGCTCCGCAGACTTGCGGGCCGTGGGATAGACTGACAGGGGCTGGACAGGGCCATGTAAATGCTGGCCTCCTCTGCTTCGCCCTTCCATCTCCCCCAGCTCGGGGGGCCTTCGCTCCTGGCTGAGCTCGCGGCCCAGAGTGCACCGACGACTCCGCCGTCGTAGAGAAAGGGGCATCGAGGCAACTAAATTCAGCTACGCCTGCAGAGCACACTCCGTCCACGAGCTTTCCAAAAGCCAGCCTTTTCACTTGGCGCAGGATGGCCTCGCGATGGAGGCGCTTGAGGAGCCCAGGCGATAGCGGAAGGAGTGCGCGTGCAACGCGCCAACCGCGGGCCATCACTGCAACTGGCACCATCGCCCGTGGGGCACCCGGGGCGCGCGCCCCCCCAAAAAAACAAAAACATAAGCGGCTGTAAACACAGACAGGTTACAACCTCTTTTCGAGGTTTCCTTCGCTCTGAACAACCAAAGAACAGGGAACCCCAAATTGCAAACGCAACCGGGCCCGGCCGCCGCTTATGTTTCCAGCTTCCCAGTATTCTCCACGGGCTGGTGGTGCTGGGTCGCCTGGGGTTGAGCGGTCGTCTCCAGGGCCTGCTCGAAGCTGTTGACCTGCTGCTTTGACGTGCAGCGGAACTCCTCTGTTGCTAGTCCAGCATGGGGCATCTCGGAAAAATCCGAGATCTGCAAAAAAGATTCATTATTCGGCTGGGTGGAATGCTGGAGAGCCGTGCGCAAGGCGACCGCAAGCTCGGACTCGAACTGCTGCAGCTCGATGGCGGCCTCCTTCTTCTCCGCCTCGGGCTGGGTGACCTTACCTGCCAGCTCCGATATGTTTGCCACACGTAGGGACGTCCCTTACCCACAGCCATGGTTTGGAGCCTCGCCAGCAGCACGCAACGCAGAGGAGCAACGATGTGGCGGACGCTGAACGCCGCCTGAACCAGGTTGGGCGCCCGAGCCACGTGCAGCGAGGGCAGTTGAAAAGATACCGAACAGCCAAGCTGCTCTGCCTGCCGCGGATCAGCGGCATCCACGGTTCACCTGAGAACCTTGCATCTTGAACCAACATGGTTATGGGTCTTCCTGCTCCAGGTGGTGCATGATGCACGTGGCACACAAGAGGACGAGGCTTGACTAGCAACGACTGAGCTTGACTGGCCAAGAGAGGGTCTCCCGGCCCAACTGGCCGCCGCCGACGCTCGATGATCACCCCGCCGCCGCCGATTTTCGGGGCCCCGGGCGCCGAAGTTGAGCGGAGGGCGAAGCGATGCGGGGGCCCTCCCCAGGAGAGGGCCAACAGCGCCCCCAACCCCCTGCGCCGTTTCGGGCCCCCGCAGCGGCCCTCTGGGCCTCGTGGGGCGGGTGCTCCAGATGCCGGGGGGGCACCCTGGGAGAATCCTGGGGGCACCTTGGACCATGGACACCTTTGGCAACACTTGGTCCCAGCCTCCCCACAGAAGATTCGATCGGAGACATTTCCATCAGCTGTCCGCATCGCACCAGCCTCAAGCCGCTCGAAGTCATCAGTACTACGTTCGCTCAGGGCAAGGACGAACAAGCCTGCGCGTGTGCGTTTCAATGCCGACTTCGTACTCGTCCAATGGTACAGCCAGTGATGAACACAAAACGCCACTGGCACGACCTTTGTTCGTTTTGATGCTTGAAACGCGGTAGAACTAACACCTCCTCAGAATCAACGACCGCATCTTAACGAGTAGCGGACGGCATCAACAACCCAGATCCCTGCTCCCATCAACCACCCTCGCTATCCTCGGTGAAGTGCGCGCCGGTGGGCACGATGTCCTGGGTCGGCTTCCTGGGCAGACTCGAGCTGCTACTCGGCCGACCCGTCTCGCCAAGCCTGCGAGGGGGCTGGCGTGCGCACGGAAAACAGGGAGGGGCCGCGCGGACAGATGATCGAAACCAACCTCTCCACGCTTCTCTCCCCCCGTCCTCCGCCTCCGCCTCCTCCTTCTCTAGGGGCACCGTTAGGGGGGGACCTGCTCAGGGGGGAAACATCGACATGGAATCAGCGACACATCGCCGATAGATCAGCGGTAGGCCCCAGATAGCCAATTCGCACGTTTGTGGGCTGGGTGGGCTATCAGGCCACTATCGGCGATCAACGGGCGATTGGAGATCGATGCATCCCCCCCGGGCCTATCTCCATCCCCGATGGTTTTCGGATCATAACTCGGGCCTCTAGCGGCCGTCGTTCGGGACGATCTGGGTACCCCCAGACGCTCTCGGCGAGGAGCAGCTGTTGACGAGTATCCCGAAGCTGGAAAACGGCCGATACCCGACGAAAACGCCCAAAAACATCGAACCTCTAGCCTGCCCCGGCTCCTCCTCCCTCCTCCTCCCTTCTCCTCGTCCTCCTCCTCCTCCTCCTCCTCCTCCTCCTCCTCCTCCTCCTCCACAATTGCTCAATATGAATACTACTTTCCCTCTTCCCCTGATGACGGTTTGAAAGTGCTCGACCCCCCCCGCGTATTGTTTTTTACACACAAGTTTCCCCGGAATTGGGTTTTCGCCTGCATTTTTTTCCAAAAAGCTGCTCTCGCTGAGGCGCCGGCCTCATTTTCGTGCCCCGCTCGTTCCGAATCGTGCTCCCGCTGCAATGCTGGCATCGTTTTCGCCAGCGCCTGGGCTGCACGCCCGAGCTGGCGCCCGGGCCGGCGCTCGGGCCGGGTCCGGAGCCGGTTCCGGCCGCTGGAAAATCGAGTTCCGAGGCGGCGCCGAAAAAAGGCTATTCTAATACACATTTTTCTTGTAAAAATGCTGAATTTCTGCTTCTGGCGCCCGGGCATTCCAACGCCCAGGCCGGCGCCCGAGTCGGCGCCCGGGCCGGACGCCCGAGCCGGCGCCCGGGCCGGCGCCCGGGCTGGGTCTGGAGCCGGTTCCGGCCGCCGGAAAATCGAGTTCCGAGGCGACGCCGAAAAAAAACCATTCCAATACACATTTTTCTGTTGAAAATGCTGAGTTTCTGCTTCTGGCGCCCGGGAAGCCTCCCGGGCCGATTCCGGCGTGCTTCCGCTCGTTCCGAATCGTGCTCCCACTGCAGCGCTGGCCTCATTTCCGCGCTTCCGCTCGTTTCGACTCGTGCTCCCGTTGCAGCGCTGGCGTCATTTCCCGTGCCATGCCACGGCATGCAATGCAATGCTAGGTTGATGCTACGCTTCGCGGTGCTCTTCTACGCCATGCCATGCCGTGCTCTACAATGCATCGCGTACCCTTTCGGGATCATTGCCCTGCTCGACATCCGACTGTGCGAGTAGAGAGGGGATCTGCGCCATGGTAAGGGATGGGAGGGAGGGGTAGGATGTCAGATATGACGCGAGCGCACCTAGCTTGTCCTCTCCTCCTCCTCCTCATCCTCCTCCTCCTCCTTCTCCTCCTCCTCCTCCTCCTCCTCCCCCTCACGCCGATGGCATTGTGGGCCTCTCCAGGAGGCGCGGCCACCTGCCCCGCCTAAGGGTCGGCAGAATATGCCTGCATGCTACGGTCGGGAACTCTTGTTTCGCGTGTCGCGGCGGCGGCCCCCGGCGACATGCTGCGCCATGCGAGCGGATAGCAAGTCGCTCCGCTCCGCAGAGCGGGAGGCTGGGAAACGCTGCGCTGTTCTACCCGTGCGCCATCCGTACGCTAAGGAATCCGCGCAGTTCGATTGAAACGTCTGCACTGTACTTGCGATTGGGGCGTGGACTGTTCTTGCGATTGGGCCGTGGGCTGTTCTTGCGATTGGGCAATGGGTTGTTCTTGCGATTTGGCTCGCCCTTTCGTGTGCAATATTCTTTGCGCCGCAATGCCGTGGCAGACTGATTTGCACAATAGCCACATACCAAACAGACAGACAAACTGAACACAAATAAACGATTCCAACAAGGTCCCAAAGCCCCAGATCCCGGGAGTCCGTTTTTTTGAGGGGGGGGGGACGGGGTTTCCCCCCGCCCGGGCTTGTAAACAAATAGGAAGAGGAGTATATACATATATATATATATATATATATACACATGCATACATGCATACATGCATACATGCATACATGCATACATACACATACACATACATATACACATACATATACATATGTATATATACACGCTGGTTTCTCCATAGAGTGCCCCCACTGAGGTCTCGACCCCGTTCCCCGTGACCGGCAACGCCCCGAGCATTTTTTTGACAGTCCCCAGGCATGGTGGTGGCCCCAAAGGTCTCGCATTGCCCACATCCTCCCGCAGCATGTGTTGACGGAGCGAGGAGGTTTCCTCCCCTGAGGTGCAGCGATAGGGGGGGCCAGCTCAGGGGGGGAACATCGAGCTGAAATCGGCGACGCATGGCCAGTACATCGGCGATCGGACCCCCCAAAAAACTCCTACGTTCCTGGGCAGGGGTGGGGAATCGGGCACACGTCGGCGATGGATGGGCTATTGGGGTTCGATGCGTTCCCTCCCGAGCCTGCCCACGTCCCTGGTGGTTTTCGGGCCACAACTCGGGCCTCTGGCGGCCGTTCGGGACGATCCGGGCGCCCCTGGAACGCTCTCGGCAAGGCGCAAGCGCCGGAAAACGCACCCCGAGGCAAGACTACCTTGCAGAGCCGGCAAACACATCCGAAATCTTGTGCTTATGCAATTCTTCTTTCTTCCTTCTTCCGGCAGCCTGTGGGCGGAGCCCCTGGCCCATTCCATCGGGGTCCCCAGCAGCAGGGGGAGGCCATCGTCGTCGTCGTTCTTGGCCTCTTCGCGCTGGGCCGCGAGCAAGAGAGGAGGAGGATGAGGAGGATGATGATGAGGGGGAAAAGGAGGAGGAGGAGGAGGAGGAGGAGGGAGTGGGAGTAGAACAAGGAAGAGGCATGAGAGGAGGAGGAAGGAAGAGGGGGAGAAAGAGGAGGAGGAGGTAGACGATGAAAACAATTAGAGGAGGAGGAGGAGGAGGAGAAGGAGGAGGAGAGCAATGAGAGGAGGAGGAGGAGGAGAAGGAGGGAAACGGGGAAAAGGAGGGGGAAGAGGAGGAGATGGAGGATGAGGAGGTAGACAATGAGAGGAGGAGGAGGGGGATCATGATGATGATGGTGATGATGATGGTGACGAGGATGATGATGATGATGATGCTGATGATGATGATGATAATAATGATGATGATGATGATGATGATGATGATGACGAGGATAATGGTGGTGGTGATGATGAGATGTGTATGGTGATGTTGATGATGTTGCTGATGTTGATGCTGCTGCTGGTGCTTAGTATGATGATGATACTGCTGCTGATGATGATGAAGAGGAGGGGAAGGAGGATGAGGAAGTGGAGGAGGAGGACAAGGAGGATGCGGAGAAAGTGGACGACGACAATTAGGAGGCGGCGGCGGCGGCGCTCCTGGGAGTCCAACGTCAGCTCGGCGGAATGTGGCGGGGCAGCCCCCTCACATCTGTAAGCCCGGCGCCACTCTGCACGTGGGGCACGAAAGGCGTTGCCCGAGAACGGGCGCGGCCCGTGTGCGGCCCGTGCCAAAAAAGGTACCTACGCTGGGGTCCAACAGCAAGCAGCAACGAGGGAGACCAGGAGCGAGCGGGCGGCGTACCAAGCCGAGGGCGTCCACAAGTGAACGCCCGCGCGCAGGCCATTCACACAGCCGCCAGCAGGGGGCGGCCCCCGAGGGGGGGAGGAGAGGCCGAAGGTCTCGCACTCGTTGCAACCAAGTGGTGAAGCACAACGCCAGAACATGAAGCAGCTGCCTTCGTTAAAAAGTTTCTCACGCGGTGCCGAACGGTACCCGGTTGTTCAATGTCCAGAACAATTGGGCCTTAGAGCGACGCTGGTCCTAGCCCCTCTTGCGCACAGGCACCCTGCTAAACCAGAGGTGGAGAGGCGTGTGCAGCAGCACGGCAGACCACGACGAGGCCTCAAGGATCTTCTTGCCCTCAAGCTCCAAGTGGCCAGGCGGGCGAGGGCCCGACCAGGCCTACTTCTTCACCGCCGCCTCGATCACCGCCATGAGGATGCGCTCCCACGTCTCACCCTTCATCGCGATGATGAGCCTGTTTTTGCTGTCGAACCTCCTCTCCGTCCTGAACAGGCCAACCGTGTGCTGAGACTCACGACCGACGACCTGGCTTGAACGTCTCCAGGCACTTCTGCATGTCGGCCCTGTGCGCCTCGTGCGCCGTCTCGACGAGAGTCTCGAGTGAGGCGCGCCGCTGTGCGCGGGGACGTGCCGGGCGTTCCTTTTCCCACCCTCGGGGGGTACTCTTCATTGTGGGCCGTAGACATCGCCGCAGCGTGCCCTCTGCGCTGATCTCACGCTGGGACGCGCGCGATGCCTCGAGGAGCCTGATCCTCCGACGGGCGGTCGTGCCCAGCTTTAGAGACACATTGACCTTCGCCTTGTCCTCAGTGCTCTCTGCCTTCGCGAACTTGATGCCTCTGCCTTGCAGGGCCGCCGCATCACTGCCAGGCCCCGCCGACGCAAACTGCTCAGACCACGCGCCCGACATGGCACGCGAGCGCTCTCCGACAGGATGGGCGCCACAAACGGACCTGCGGTGTCGGATACTCGTCGCCGCTGAGCCACGATAGCAGCCATTGCATGCTAATGCGTCGAATTATCACGCGAACTTGCTTTTATCCAGGAAGATGGGTGACCAGGTGCGCCCTGGCCTCAGAGCACGTATCATACTCAATAAAACACAACTCACAATTGTGCGGGGGGCAGGCGGCATGCGCATGCAGTGCAAACGAGCCACGGGATTTTGGACCCCCCCGAAAGATACGTGCCTCGAGATAGACAGCGGCATATCGACGGGTCGTGTAGATGTTGTCGCACTGAATGCATATATGTGAGATGGTGAGGATCTTGGCGAGGGATATGTTCCATGGCCTTCAGCTTTGGAGTTGGCCATGTGCAGCAGTAGCTGTCGTCTCGAATCGAAACCCATCCGGCATCCAGCGACGCCGCGCGCGCGGCGCTGGCGCGGGAACTTCGGGGGCCAAGTCGAGACCGAGGGGGAACGGAACCTGCTCCTCACCTCCTCCTCCGACTCCTTCTCCTCCGTCACCCTGTCCAGGTCCACCCATGTCCTGCTCCTCCACTGTGCCCGCCTCGTATATCTCCTCAATCGTCCTCGGCCATCCTTCGACGCGCTTGATTTGCGAAGCCTTCGCGTTCAAGGGCGCGCCCCCCATCTCTGCGTTGCATGCGAGCTCCACAGGCCTTCGGAGCAGTGCAGGTCGCACCTCTGGCACGCCCAGCCCCGCAGCGCACGCTGAAAGATCAGCCAAGAACTGGGCCCACCACAGGCGGGCTGAACACGCGCCATGCGCGGCGCGAGCGCACCCTTGGACGTCGCATTAGTTGTGCTTGTCCCGCGCCGCACATCCAAACAGCACAGCCAAAACGAGAAGGTGCCTCTCAGGCTTTCTTACTATCTCCCGCCGCCAGCGTATTTCCCAGGTTCCCAGCGCGCATCGCGGCGCACGCAGTTTCATTTCATTCCTTATCTCTGCGTTCGGGAGGGCGCCGGGTTTCTTCGGGCCCTCGCCGGCAGCAGCTATTTTCAAAGGGCCCTTGCCACGGGGCGCTCGCATGGCCGGAGGCGCACGAACGCCCTCCAGGCGCTCAAGGTCAGATTCGCCCAAAGGGTAAGCAACGACCTCCGGTGCCAAAGACCCCTCCGCCATACTCTTGTAAATCACCGTTATCCACCTTTCGTTCGTAATCTCCTTCCAAAATCAGCCTAGCACTGCGAACTGTCTCGCCCGCCTCGCTCAAAAATCGACGTCAGGCTTGGCGCCCCCATGAAAGTGCAGCGTGCCGCCCAAGTGCGTCGCCTCCCCCCTGGCCTCTCCCATCGCCCCGTTCTCGCCCCGGCGCAGTCGCCCCGTTCCGTTCCGCGCCCCCCCCCCTCCAACTGAACCAGCGATGCTTGCTCGTCACCGTTCAGCGCAACACCTATGCTTGCCAGCTCCTCGCTGAGTGAGTCGCGCTGCGCCCGCGCCCGGAGGCGGCCGCGCGTGGCGCCCGCCACTGCAGACGCCCATGCGATGTCGCCCGAGAAACTCGTAAGCGAAATGTCCACGTGCTGTCTAGACTGCTGGTTCAAGTAACGCTCTGCCGTCAGTGCTGTCTGTCAGACAGCGCCGAAGCCATCGAACTTGCACGTGGGTGCTTTGTGCGTCCGATTCGCGAAACACGTCGAGCGGCCGATTGTGCGCTCCCAAGAACCACAAACACGAAATCGCATAACCTGGCAATGTCCCCTGCCTGATGCTCACGACAATCTTCCGCCCGCAAAATTGATCGACGCTTGGGCGAACCTGAGTTCCTGCATGAACAACTCCGCGCCGAACTCATCACGGCGCCAGTCTACATACGCACGCGAGTTTCGTGCAACGCACCGTGACAAGCATCGGCGGCATCGCGCGCTGTGGTGAGCCTGCTGAGTCTACGACCGTGCGAACGTGAGGCGCGTGCGCTCTGGGCGAGGACGGCTTCCTCTTCCTCCTACCATTCAAATATCAGAACGAGTGCGTGCGACCAGCTGCGTTCGTAAGCGTTGGGCGCCTGTGCCGCAACGTGCTGCAATGCACTTTGCCTGGGGCATCGGGCGAATGCACTAGCCTCTGGCCTCTGCGCTCGCTCTTGCCGTTCAGCTTGTCGAAAGAAAAGGCCTGGCTCTGCTGCCGCTGCAAGGCCCCCCCCCCGGCGGCGTATTGTCGCGCAAATCCGGATGAAACGTCTGTCCACGCTCGGAAAGTGCTGGCCGCTATAATAATCCCCCCCCGCCTGCGCGTCAGGCTTCGAATCTCGAAGCTCACTGGGCCTCGTCAACCGACGCCACGCTCCGCCAGGAAAGCTCCAGTCGGGTGGCGCGAGACGCAGCCTGGCTCGCTTCATGCGGCCACGGACGTCGACGAAATCGCATGTGCCTTGCTGGGCGGTCTGCGCTGCGAGGTCCATCTTAGGACCTCGCTCTTGCCTGCGCTGACCCCCCCTGCGCAGGGGGCCCGGCTGAGAATCCCCCCTGCAGCATGGTCGCTATCGGGCTCAAAGGGGGGCTCTCCACGCCTGGCGCTCGAGGGGCAGCCTCGAGATCTTCCAGCGCAATGCCGCGTCGCCGCTTCTCTTGGCACCCTCGAGCTCGCTCGCGCGCGGCCCCGTCTGCCTGGGCCTGTCGCGCCGAAGGTTCGCTCGGACTTTCTCGCCCCTCTCTCGGACACTCAGGAACTGCACTCGCGAAGCATGCGCGCGGCTCGCGCGCGTCGTTCCAAGCCCGCGAAACCGCGCAAACGATGCCAAAACAACGCCCCGGCAAACATTCGCGCGCCCCCCTCCCGCCCCAGCGGGCCTCCCGACCCAGCTCGCCCACGGGGGGCGGGGGAAGGGGGGCGGGCAGCGGCGCGGCGCCCAACTGTCTGAGACCGCGTCTGCACTCCTGTCTCGTCTCCAGCGCTTGCTTCGCGTCGGCCGGGCGGGACTGCAGCTTCGGCTTTCTGCCGAAAGCCTCCATGGCATGCTCTCGCGCCACTTCGCGCGCTCTTTGAAGCGCAGTGCCTACGTCTTTGGCATCGTGATCCTGCGCGCTGGGCGCCGCGGCTTCCAGGGGCTCGTCTACCTTCTACAACGACTCGAGGGACCCTTGCCTGAAGCGCATGCGCCTGGAAATCTCATCGCGACCCCGTGCAGCGGCGGCCTGAGGCTTCAGTTCGAAGCTCGGGCCGGCTCGGAAACGGACCACCAAGGGAAGTAATCTCTTCTAGCACGCGCACTAATACTCTGCAACTGATCCCCCGCCCCCCCCCCGCACGCGCCTCGCGCGCTTCAACATGCGCGCGTGCACTTCAGGGCGCGCGCGCGTAGTCGATCCGTGCAGCGCGATCTCCTGAGACGCGGTAAAAGGTCGACCCCGCGCAACAACTCGAATACAACGCGCAGAGATGGTGGTGCTGAAGGAACTCTCGAAAGCACCTGCCGTTGTAATTCTCTTCGTGGAACTCTTCTCTGCCTACGCGCGGCGCCGACTCGACCGATCCTGCACGAACGATGGCATCCATCATGAGCACAGGGACGGCACGTGCTGGCAATTTGCCGATCAGCTGCGAGAGGCCATGCCGAAAATGCTAAGATTTCGTTTCGTGCAACCGTCTGTCGTTCTGGGATCCATGGGAGTCGGTGTGCGCATGCCCTACCACGAAGGTGAAATCCACGTTTTTGCCCTTAGATCTGACTGCTCCGATGCGTGGCTCCGTACACTGCGTGCCTTGAAGACCGACTGCCGTGCATGATCGGAGTTCCTGCATGATATCACTCCACCGTCCTTCTTGGCGCAGCGAGAGAACATTGCAACTGCACGCCTCAAGTCGCTGCATCGCGGGCGGGCCGCCCGAGCATGAACAACCTGGGGGGGTGTCAGAAGCGCGGCTGCGGCGCCTCGGGGGCAGCTGGCTGCCCCCACATGCAAGTTCCCTCGGGCCGTGGGAGCTGACAATTAGAGGAGGAGGAGGAGGAGGAGGAGGAAGAGGAGGAGGAGGAGGAGGAGAAGGAGGAGGAAAAGACGGAGGAGAAGGAACAAGATGCGAGGGGGAGGAGGAGGATAACAAGGAGGACAAGGAAGAGGAGGAAGAACAAGAGGAATCAGAATCGGGATCGGCGCCAGAAACGAAGAAAAAGAGGAGGAGGACTCGAAGCAATCTGTGTATATGCGCGTAAATGCATATGTGTTTCATCCCCTCCTCCTCTCCTCGACTGCTGTTTGTTCCAATCTGCTCCTCCCCACAGCCTGCGAACCATCGCCAGGCTCACTAGTTTGATCCCCCCCAGGGCCGACCGACCATGGGGGGGGGGATGGCCAAAGGCATGCACACAAAACAGCTCTCCATGCATTTCATTTTTGTCATGCGCACGCTTCGCTGTCTGGGCAGGAAAACCTGGACCCTACTCACGACGAGTGTGCTGCAGACTGGGACACTCAAAAAACCTGTGAAACAAGGTCCACGGGAGACAAGGAGAAGACATCGATTGTGCACACCCTTTTGATGACTGAAGAGCCTTGCCTGCGGCCACTGGCTGCCTCCTACGAAGCTGCGAAGAATGGCCTGAGGGTGATGGTTCCAGGTCTCGCTCGTCGCTCTACCTACCATCCACGCAAGAGGGTTCCAATGCAACTGATTGACCCAGGAACCTGGGATGCGCTTGAGCGTGCAGCCCGAGGGCGAGGAGCACGAGGAGGACGATGACAAGGAGGACGGGAGGACGAGGACACGGAGAACGAGGAAGACGAGGAGGACGAGGAAGACGAGGAGGACGAAAAGGACGACGACAAGGAGGACGAGGAGGACGAGGAACCGCGAACAACTTCGAGTCCTTCGTGGCGGCCCTTTGTTGGGGGTTGCTAGAGGAGCCACTGGCCCAAAGTGCCGCCAGCTTTTCGCTCCATTTCGGGGCCCCTGGGGCCCCCTAGGCCTCGCGAGGGGTGCTCTGGGGGCCGTGGGGGCCTCCTTGGAGATCCTGGGGGCACCCTGGGCCAGGGGCACTTCTAGCGACACCCGACTTGGTTGGCCCCCCCCCCCTCCCCGCGCGGGCGTGGCAGGCCTGCTGCATCCCCCCGCCGCGGAGGGAGGCTCCCCCACGGCCGTGGGCGCCCGCCGGGAGCCGCCGCCGCGAGCCCTCCAGCAGTCGCGGGGGGTCGGCCGCGTGCGAGAGTTTTTAAGACCGAGCCATCGAGGAGGGGAAAGTCAAGTCGTGACGGCCGAGAGGCAAGCCCGCAGCGCATGGTCCGTCTTTGGCAAATTGACGCCGGCTTCGGCCACACGAGAATGACCCTGGGCAAGGGTGGCCGTTGATGCGCGCCTTTCGGGGGGCGCGGGGGCGCCAAACCCGAGCGCGGAAACCGCTACCATCGCAGCGCGTTCAGCCATCTGGGGGTCCCACTGTGCCCGCACCAAATGTCATTTCGGCGAATGGTCACTCTTACATGTAGCTGAAGAGTCGCGGGGGGATGGTGATGAGGTTTGAGGTTGTTCGGGCTCGAGGGTTGAGGTTTTCGCACGTCTTCGTTCGTCCTCGGCGGTTTTACGCCTCGAGGTGCTTTTCAGCACCTGCGCCTCGTCGAAAGCTTTCTGAGGGCCCTTGGATCGTCCCGAACGGCCGGTGGAGGCCCGAGCCATGACCCAGAAACCACGCGCTTCCCGGCTCGCGCGCGCCGTCCTCGCTGCAATTTCTTCACAGCGGCCGTGTTCGCCCGGCTTCGGGCTGCCCCAGGGCCATCACACATCGATGCGGCTCGGGGATGTCGCAGGGGGATGCGGTCCAGGGCTCCCATGGCGATTTTTGTCTGACCTCAGGGGGCGCCGGCACGAGGAGGGGGGCGAGGGCGGCGGGAGGGAAGGAGGAGGAAGGAGGGAGGAGGGAAGAGGAACGAGGGAGGAGGGAGGGAGGGAGGAGGGAGGAGGGAGGAGGGAGGAGGGAGGAGGTAGGTAGGTAGGTAGGTGGTGCTCCCATGGAGCTGGTGCGGGAGCTTCGGACGCGACTCCCTTTTAGCATGGCACCACGGCCCCGGGGGCAGGCTCGGAAGTGTCCGTGCAGCGACGGCCCTGGAGGTCAATCCACCAGCACTGGAGGGGGCGAGACGGGATCTGTCGAAGCTTTCCGCCCAGAGAGACAGGGGACACAGGGCCCCAGAGAGCCCGCCCCCAAGAGAAAAGGGCGAACCAAAAAACCAAGCCGAGGAGACCGCAACGACAGAATCACAATCTCCATCCCCTACCAGGTGTGGGGTGAGAGAGACAACTCAGGGGCTCCCCGCAGGGCAGGGGGGGGCCAGGCAGGGAGCTCCTGCCCAGGGCTCGTCCGATCCCTCCTGCCCTGCCTGGTCGACGCACGGCGCAGGTGCGGGACGGCGACAGGAAGGGGGAGAGGAAGCCACCCCAAAGGAGAGGAGGAGAAAAACAGAAAGTGGGAGGGCCCTGCACGACCCGACCCTCCCACCTGGCACCAGGCAGGAGGTAGGGAGGGCGGGTGTAGCTCTTCCCTGCGGCCGCCCAAAAGCGATCCGTCTCCCTGTCGACAAAGAGCGCCAGCAGGGCCGCCTGCGCATACCCTGCATCCGTCGGGCCTGCAGAGAGGGTCGCTGCAGCCGCCGCCTCCGCTGAGGAGGGGGCTGGGCCTCCACGGGCCTCCCAGAAGGTGCGACGGGGGAGCTCCGTGCGAGAGCACAGCCCGAGGGCGTGGAACGTGGGGCTCAGGGTCTGCATGCCACACATTACGCAGGACTGCCTCCGCGCCGTAGAGACATTGCCAGAACAGTGGCTGAAGGCCACAAGCCGCCCTCGTAGTCTGCTCAGCGAACGCTGACCCAATAGCACATCAAATGGCAGTTCTTGTTTCAGAGCCCGCGCAAGATCCTGCCTGGGGACCGGCCCAAATCTGAGGACCGGGAGCGGCCTCGTTTGGAGGCTCAGCGTCTGCCTCAGCTCCGCCTCGCAGCGTTCAGCCAAGTGAGCTCGCACGAATGTTTTGTACTGGCGCAGGGACTGACCGCTGCGCGCGGCCTCCCATGCAGGCCAATCAGGAATGGGCCAGTGCTCGAGTAGAGCGAGCGACCGCTGTGCCCAGGATCGCCCCCCCGCGCCGTGAGCTCGCAGGAAAATGCGCCTGTATAAATCATCTTCTTGAAGCCTCCAGAGGCCAGCGCGCCTGGTTGCGACCTCGCACACGGCCCTGGCTGGCCCAGAGAGCGACCATCCCAATTCCGAGAGAGCCAAGCCTGGACGACGCCAGGGCGGGGCGCCCAGGAGAGCGCGCGCCCAGGCACTGTAGTTTTGTTGCAGTTTGCCCGGCGCCCCCTCAGCCACCGCCCAGAGCCACCGGCCGAATCGGAGCGCACCTTCGACCTGGGACTCGAAGATGTGGGCTGCGACGGCGAGCGGCGCGACCCCCGCGGTGACGTGCCCTACCAGAGATGCACACTGCGCAGACGCCGCGCCCAGCTGGGCGTCCATGATCCGTTCGAGGTCGAGGTCTCCTGGCCACATCAGTCCGAGCCACTGGTGTGCGCTTTTGAAACCCAGCCTGACAGGAGTTCCTCCCTTGAGGGGCAGGGTGAGGGGCACGGCGGCTGCCCCCGCCCTCCTGGCAGAAGGTGATCCATGGACAACCACTGCGTGTTTGGAGGGCTTTGTGGGAGGAGAGGCCTTGTAGGTGAAGGCCCATTCCGCTAGCGTGTTCTGCGCGATTTGCGCTCCTCCCCTGGTGGGGGACAGCAGGACAGGATCATCGGCATGCAGGACTGCCGCCAGGCGCAGCGGCGCGGCGGCGTCCAGCGCCGCCAGTGCGGAGGCTTCATGTGTCAGGTCGCTGGCGAGGTCGGCGGCCGCGGGTAACTGCGAATCCCCCCGTAAAGCGCAAGTCAGCGCACGCGTGGTCTCAGGATCTGGCGCGCCCGCCCCCTGCCACTGGTGCCCCGCCCAGAGACGCGGCACGTGAACACCGACCCCCACGCCGCAGCCCGCGCGGTGCAACGCCTCTGTTAGGGAATCCATGTACACGGGAAAAGTGAGCGGCCCCACCGTCCCCCCTTCCGCAATCCCCTGGAGTATAACCACTGTGGCCACCCCATTGTAGTTCACATGGATGGTGTCCGAAGCGAGCATACTTCCCAAGAGCGACAGCATACCGTCACGCACGCCGGCCGTTTCGTGCAGTCTCAGAAGAAGCGCCTCCCTCCAGGTCCGCGGGAAGGCCTTCTGGAGGTCTCCGAAAACTGCCCACAACGGCCGCCCAGAGTGCGCAGCCTCTGATGCAAGCTCGTGTAAAACGAGGTGGGCGTCGCCGACATCGCGGCAATACCCGCTTTGACCTGGAAAGATGGACGCACGTCGCTGAAAGACCAGCCTTCCTTGGACGAGCATTTCCTGCAGCAAGCCCATCTGCGACTTCACCATGATGAGCCGGAACGACTCTCCGACGTCCAGCGGCCCATCCTTGTGCAAGGGGACTGCGCAGCTGCCCCGCCAGGCAGCTGGCCGCACAGCTAGGCACCCTGGACCCGTCAGGCGCATGGCCAGCCAGACAGCGGTCAGGAGATGCTGGTCGCCTAACTGGAAGGCCCTGCGCGGCACAAGGTCAGGCGTCGTGGCGGATGTGCTGCCCATAGAGGCTAGGGCGGCCTCGATTTCGACCTGCTCAACCGGCGAATCGTGAGGCCCACTGGCACGGTTGGCCCGCGCCCGCCCCAACACCACCCGCAGCGACCCCGATACGTGGGCGTGGAAGGTTGTATCCCAGGGGCCAGGCCACCGCGACTGTTCCTCCAACTGCTGGCACCACGCCTCTCGCGAGGCCGCCATGGTCAAGAGCTCGCCTGTTTTCCCTCGCAGAAGAGGAGCAGGCCGGGGTTCCCGCGGGCGGAGGAGCCGCATGCACTTTACAGCACGCTCCTGTGCGGTCCCTGGCCCCTCAATGGCTGACCGTACCCTGCCTCGCAGTTCAGGAGCCTCTGTGCGGCTCGGGGAAGGAGGGGAATTTTTCGGGACCACCCAACCTGCCAGTACCAGCCCCAAAACGAGGTGCAGCAGCCACGCAGCGGCATCCCCTAACCACTGAGCCGCGCGCGCGCCCAGCGTTCTCGAGCTGGCGGCTGCCTCCCCGTCGCCACAACAATGCCGCAGGATGTCCGCATACGCTTGCAGGACTTGGCGGGCCTCTGTGAGCCCGTCGGCCCAGGAGTCCGCGTTGTTCCACCAGCGCGGCATGCGGATGGCTCCCTGCCCGAGGGACGCAAGCGGGAGCCGAAATGGGATGGTAAAGTCGATCAAGAAATGGTCCCCGCACGTGTACTCAATGCAATATTCCCAACTGCAGCCGCCGACACCCCTGCAAGACAGACCATTGTGCACCCGTGCGACGCCGTGGGCAGCTCGAGAAACAACGACGACGTCAATGCAGCGTGCCGCGCCCCCCCCCCCATGGTGGGTGTCGCCAGGGCGGAGGGCGAGGCTGCGGCCCCGGAGGGGGAGGCTCACGTGGGCTGCCGGGCCCTGCCCCGACGAGGGGTTTAGGAGGGACAGCCCCCACGTCGTGACCAGACGTGACCAGCGGCGCGCACGAGCCCTCGAGGGCTCTCGCGCTCCGAATAACTCGTCTGGTTGCATGTTGATGTCCCCCATGACGATCACGCGGGCGCCGACTCCCAGCGGGGCCAGGCCTTGGAGCTTCTCCACGTCCGCGTGCAGCCCTTCCATCTCGAGGAATCAGTCCTTGTCAGGCCCCGCTTTTGGGACTGGGGGAAGATAAATTGTACATATGAACCACTCCTGGCCCTGCGCATCCTCTGCTCGCAGCCAGAGGCGGCGACAGGAGCCCACCGCCGCGATCGTGCTCGCGGACGGGAGTCGAACTCTGTCCCAAATCACTGCAACACTGGCGTACGAGGGACCTCCTCTCGCCGCGATGCCGATGTCCGCGTGCCCTGGAATAGTGACTCCCTCGGCCAGGCGGGCCCCAGGCAACCCCAACACAACAAGGTCGAGCTTGCGGAGCGTGGCCAAGATGCCCACCGTGCTGTCAGTAAACACTTTCCACCGCACCCTGGCACCATCAATGGACAAGCACCCCAGAGTGCTCGGAGAGCCTTCAATGGACTGGCACCATCAATGGACTGGCTCCTCCTCCTCCTCCTCCTCGTACTCGTCCTCGTGCTCGTCGCTGTCGTTGCACATGCGCCGCGCGCGCGCCGGAGAGCAAGCGCGCACCCCGCCGGCGGCGCTCGGGGAGGCGGCGACGACGAGGACGACGGCGACGGCGACGGCGGCGACGACGACGACGGCGGAGGAGGAGGATGACGAGGAGGAGGAGGAGGAGGAGGAGGACGAGGAGGAGGAGGAGGGAGAGGGAGAGGAAGAGGGAGAGGGAAGGAGGAGGAGGAGGAGGACTATGGGACTATCCTTGACTACGCTGGAAGATCGAACCAAAGCTCTATCAGCACAGTGGGGGCCCACCTCTGGGCGGCCTGAGGCTACGGGGCACGAGAAGAGGAAGGAGAGATGGGATCGATGAGAGCAAGTAGACGAAAGGAGCGGAAGGAGGGGCCAAGAAGTGTGCCGGCCTCAGGTGAGAGACAACAATCTTGCACAAACCCACTGGCGTCCGGATAACTCATTGGGTTTTGACGCTTACGTGTCGTTCGGCCGGTTCTGACCCACGACGCTTCAGCGCGACAAGCTAACCACTTCACCATTTTCAAGGGCCAACGGCCGGAACGATGCGCTATCAGCTTGCAAGGCATAACGTGTCGCAGGGGCCACCGCCGGGACACGCTGAGCAAAAAATCCTTACGTGTCCGCTGATGAAGAACTCGGAAGCGAAGCGGCTGGACCACCCTAGCCACACCTCTGGTGATACAACGGGGATCGTATGTGCAATGAAGGGGGGCCAAGGAGTGGATGGACCAAGAGAAGGAGAAGGAGGAGATAGCGGGGAAGGGGAGATCCCTACGCCCCCCCTCCCTTATAGATCATTCGTTCCTCAGATCCTGAATTTCCAACATCGACGCGGACGGATGGTTGGGTCCTTCTCATATCCTGCTTTTGTCTGACGCCCGAGAATTCTACAACGCAGAACACCACAATTCAGCATTTCACAATTGGTGGAACACTTGCACGGATGCAGGGCCGTTTTTGTTTGCAAAGCGAGGCATTCGCTGGGCAAGCGCCAGCGGCTGCGCTGGAGACCGCTCGCGCACCGGGAGTCGAGGGATCAGGAGCGCCACCGCCGTCGCAGTCGGCCCGCAGAAGCACCCGCACACAGGGGCCAGCAGCACAAAGACCAGGAAGAGAAGGATTGCCAGGCATCCTTCGGCCGCATATGTTCCTGGCAGGCTCGTAGTCCAGCCCAGGAAGTGGAAGGATGCCTCAAGCGCCTCTCTCTGGCAGGCACCGGCCGAGGTGAGGACGGGTAGCCAAGACATGCAAAGTTGCCCCTCAGCCACGCAGCTACGGATGGAAGCAGGAGGTCGCATGATTCGATTCAAACTCCAGAAGAATAACGTGCTGGCACTGGCTATGTGTCTTACATGGTCCAGCTGCATGACATTCAAGCTCGGTGCTGGCATAGCTGGACAGGGCGCGGTGCAGCTTTGAAGGTGGTGAATGCGACGTTGAAGACGGCTTGGAAGCAAGACGTCAGGGATGGATCCTCCCTCGAGTGCAGGCAGTGGTCCTCCTACCTCTCGGCCCTTATGTGCCCGCGCGTGATCGGCTACGCCGCGAAGGAGAAGGGCCTCGATAGTTCGGCAGCTTGTAGGAGGCAGGCGCTCGCCTGCCAGCGCATTTCAATCACTTGGCCTTGATGGCCCGCTGTCAGCATGGGCTGGCACATCCCCTGCCTCGCTTGTCTCCTCTGTGCAGGGGGTGGGCGGGGGACTTTTGGGCTCTTGGACGGGGGCGGGAGATCGCGTCAATTCTGTGCCAGCTCGGAATCGCGAAGCGAGATATACTACGTGGAAAGTATGGGCCAAAGCAACGGCATTCGAACAGCGCGGTCGCGCGGCGCATCAATGCGTCCGCGAGTCCACTCCCTCCGCCCAGGTTCTCGCCCCCAGGGGGCGATGATAAGACGCCGATGCCAGCGATGGGCCAGCAATCGGTCGATCTTGTCTTATAGCATAGGGAGCCACCGTGAAACTATCCGCGGCGCGATGGGGAAACGCATCCAAGCAGCTGAGGCCCAAATGCGGCCCGCGAGGTTTTGTTTGGCATGGATTGCGCCGTTGGCCTTCAGGGGCCGGGTGTTTCGGGCCCCCTGGCCCCCTGGGGCGCGCCCCCTGGAATCGCCATCGAATCCCTTGACAGAGTCTTGCGATCTTATCCTGCTGCAGCAATGCCCTGCCGGGGCCGCCTTCGCCCGCGCCTGCTGCTCTGCTGCCAGTCTCTGATATGCAAAAGCTCATCGACACTCTTCTGATGTGGAGGGCCGGCCCAGAAGCTTCGGACCCTCGCGCTCATGTTTTCCCCTTGCAAGCCTGCGCCAGCGGGCGGGGTCGGGCCCAGCGCGTCGGCCCCGACCCCAGGCAGGGTTTGGCCGCGGTTTGAGCAGCTTCTGGCAACGAAAACTGGGCGCTTTCTTTGGGCCACTCGGCATTCTGGGGATCCTCGGGCCTCGCCTGCGATCGCGCGGGCCACGTTCGCATCGCTCTGCAGAAATATGCGCGCATCAGTGGCTGCTTTGCAATATCCTGAACGCATCTCACGCGATGAGTAAGTGCAGATCGCAAATTTCCCGATCGCGTTCATCAAGCGTTTGTGCTCCAACTACCGCCCGCCTCGCAAGGCTGTCTGGGAGTCGACCATCTCGGAACCCAGGATAGCTGTTGGCGTCGCCGCCGCAGGGTGGAGCAACGCCCTGGCTCTCGCCAAATTGCTCGTGCACGCGTTGGTAAATAAGTTGCAGCTGAAGCATCCGCAGGCCAGGTTTCTGAATCGAGTGCATGTTTCCCTATTGCAGATGGTCGGAGGTAGGATCCACTTGAGCAGTTCCCACCAGCCATGATGGGCCTTGTTTCAAAGCTTGAATGCGCGCTTCTCAAAGTCAACTGGGATAAGAAAGGGCATGTGACCAGCGCGCCCGGCCTCGACCAGGACTTCGGTAGTAACTGGGATATTTGTTCCAGACAGCGCATGTTGGCAGGCAGGTGTCTAGAAGCTGACGCGCACAGTGGAGACTCTAGGTCTGTGCTAGAACAGGGCAAGCGACTAGCCGAGGCCGAGAAAGCCTCGCAGCGCGTCACACAATCGAGAGGAGCTGGAGCCAGTGTCAGCACGGCACTGAACGGGTCTCCTAGGGCGACGGCGGTCTGGGTTTCGGCTGCCACTGGCATCTCAGAGCAGAATCTTCGCTCGCTCCGCCTCGCCACCCTCCGCGCGGAGGGTAGAGTGCCCCTGGGGACCCCGGTGGCTCTTAGGCTTAGGGCCACGCTTGGGGGTGCTCCTAGGGATCCGCTTGTGGCTCGCACGGCAGAAGTGGCAACGTACTGGGCTCTTCGTGTTGTCTCTCAATGGCCCGGGCTTGGGCCTCCCGCTGTGCCCGCCCCCCCCCCCCCCGGGCACGGCACGCGGCGGTCGCCCGCGGCTCGGCGGCGGGCGAGGGGGGGAAATTAGGAGGAGGAGGAATTGAGGAGGAGGAGGATGAGGATGAGGATGAGGATGAGGATGAGGAGGAGGAGGAGGAGGAGGAGGAGGAGGAGGAGGAGGAGGAGGAGGAGGAGGAGGATTAGGAGGAGGAGGAGCGAGAGGAGGAGGAGGAGCGAGGCTGTCTTGGCGGCCGCCCGCGGCGTCTTCTCCGGGCCTCGGCCCCGGTTCCAAGCTGCGGGCCCTGCTCGGGCAGCGCTGGTTTCCCTGGCCCGCGCTGGGGCCACCACGTCCAGTGCCGCTGCCTACAGGTCGGGGGCTGCTAGAGGTGCCCCTGGCTCAGGGTGCCCCCAGCTTCTCGCTCAATTTTGGAGCTCCTGGGGCCCTCTGGACCTCGTGAGGGGTGCTCTGGAGGCCGTAGTGGCCTCCTTGAAAATCCTGGGGGCACCTTGGGCCAGGGGCACCTCTAGCAACACCCGATACAGGGGCCCGTTCCATGGGGAATTTCACCAGGCTCGGTTTTCTCATGGGTTTGTCACGGACCCAGCCTGGCATTTAGCGTTTGCAACCTTCGAGTTTGTGGCCCTTCGTAGGATGGAGGGCGCTTGGATCCCGCCTCTTAATTGGGTTCCTGTTGCTGCTGTGTTTACCGGGGAGCGCAGAGGGTTGGACGGCGCGCATGGCAGCAGCCATTCGCTCGCTTGTGGGAGGCAGTCACTGGCCTCCGGTCCGCCTTCGCTATCGCGGTGAAGCATTGCGAGATTGCTGTGCTCACTGCGGAGACCGCGGGACGCTACTCCATCGCCTCTATCTGCACCCCAGACTGTTTGGAGTCTCGTAGAGAGTGTTGTCTGCCCCATGCTGCGCCAGCAGCTAGTTTCATCAGATGGTTGAGTGGGTATTTCGGTGAGCTGATTTCGCGTTGTCCCTGGTCCAATCCAGAGTTTGCAGTTCTCCGTCTCGAGGCACCCGAGGACAACTGGCTGAGGTTTGTTAGCCTCTTTCCTTGTTGGAGATTTGCGGGCAATGTCTTCGTTGGCGGGAGCGCTTTCAACACGGCCCATGCTCAGCTAAGGGGATCTGGATGTGCTGACTGCGCGGGCCAGCTTAAGGCGGCCATGTACGGTGTTGTGCTACTTTGGTCTGCTCCTTCCCAAGTCGCCAGAGGCGGGGAGAACCATGCTTCCCACGTTCTGAGTTACCACTCGTAATGGAGCGGGGAAGACGCGCTCGAAGTGTTCTGCGATCGCGCTGGTACATTGACTGCGCGCAGGACTCAGGAACCGCTCTGACTTTCTCTAGCCCCAGGCGTGACGTCTGGACCAACTGGTGGGAAGGCATCGGGCCCGAAGGCCCGAGTCTGCGAGGCCAAGGCGCAGCAGGCAGAGAGAGGTGATCGGTCGGATCAGGAGCTCTGGCGAATTACGGCAAATAAAATAGCCGACAAGTTGGAGCAAAGCTTTGGAGCTAAGCTTTGCTTCATAATGCCAGCAAACTGCTCGAGACTGTGACCTGTGGCGCGGCCGTGCCCGAGCAGCCGTCGGGGCGCTCGAGCAGCCAAACTCGCACGGGATAGCAGGCACAACAGACATCGAACTCGAGGATGAGATTCCGCTTGCGCTGCATGATTTGTGCCAGGAGGAGGGGGCGCGTCCTTTTGATGGGAGCTCCAAGGCTGTGGGGGCTGTGGTGCCTCCGCGTTTCCGCTCCGTCCTCATCCTCCTCCTCCTCCTGCTCCTCCTCCTCCTCCTTCTCCTCCCCCAAAACCACAACCATGTCTCAAAGCCTAGGCCTATGAGGCCCATTGGGGGTTCAGAAGGCATTCTGCTGTTCAGGCCGAAGTCCCCGCTGAGTGTGAAGATAGGTTTCAGGATCTGCTTTTCTGCAAGTGTTGCGAGGCCTCGGCGCAACAGCATGCGCGAGGGGGCCTCTTGGGCACCTGCAAGGGATCCCCTAACGCTTGATTTAAGACCCAGAGATCTAGGCTCAGGTGTAGTCTGTTCCCAGGACACAACCTGGGCAATGCCATCGTGGGGCCACCGCTGGGCCAACGCAGGAGATCAAAGCTGTTTGGGGTCTCTTGCGGCTTCTTGCTGGGCTGCGTGCCCTCGGGGGGGGGACCTGGTGGGGCGTCGGGCCCTAACGCTGGTGCTGTGGAGGTTCCCCCTGCGATGGCAGCTGCCCAGCCGTCTAAATCCGACAGCGAAATTCGATCGCTCACTGTCCTACTAATTGCCAGGTTGCACGATTTTGAACTCCCTGAGGCGCTTGTTGCTTGGGAGTGTTGAGTGGGACGAGGAGGTAGAGTGGTCTGCCGTTTCCTGCTAGGTGCAAAAAGGTGTAGAACCAACCCGTATCAGCGGTACCCCGTCTTCCGTGCTCTCTCCTCCCCTCCTTCGACGTACCCTTCCCCGTCCTCCTCCCCCTCTTCCTCCTCCTCCCCCTCCCCCTTGTCCTCCTCCTCCTCCTCTTCCTCCTCCTCCTCCTCCTCCTCCTCCTCCTTTTCCTCCCCCTCCTCCCTCCTCCTCCCTCCTCCTCCTCCTCCTCCTCCTCCTCCTCCTCCTCCTCTCCTCTTCCGCCTCCTCCTCCTCTCCTCCTTCCTCCTCCTCCTCCTCCTCCTCCACTCCTCCTCCTCCTCCTCCTCCTCCTCCTCCTCCTCCTCCTCCTCCTCCTCCTCCGTCAGGGGCGCGTAGGGCTGGACCTGTGGTCCGCCTGCCGCCAGCCGCCCGCGCACGGGCGCGCGGGCCCCCCCAAGGCGCGCTTCGAGCCACAACGGTGGCGCCGGGGCGCGGACGCCGCCGGCCGCGTGCCGCCTTCGCCGCTGCCGCCGCGTGCGCTTCCCCCGATGGTGAGGCTTCAGGCTGCGGGAAGGCAGCCCCCCCGAGGCAGTCCCAGCTCGCCTCCGACGTTGCGAACAAAATGCAACATCGCGAACAATCGCGACCAGAGCCCCAGACCCCATCTTGCTTCCTCATTTTCCCACCAGATCGACCTGTGAGGGTCCACGGGTGCGAGACGGGGCGAAAACGCCCGTTGCGGAAGAAGTTGCAACGCCAGGATCTCAGGGACAGTCGCCCCGACTAGTCCAGGGCGGTCTCGACACCCTCGCGCCGCCTCCTTCGTGGCCCCTGGGGCGCCTGATGCCGCCCCAGCTGGGTATTCTATCCCAAAGACGGGCTTTTCGCCCCGAGTCATCTTTTTTGTGAGCCGCAAGCTGCCAACACAACTACACAGTCGTTCGGAAACCTCCTAATTACTCCCCCTCCCCCTCTCCTCCTTCTCCGTCGTCGTCGCCGTCGCAGCCGTCGTCGTCGTTGTCGCCGCCGACGTCCTCGTCCTCGCCGTCCTCGTCGTCGGCGCTGTCGTCGTCGTCCTCCTCCTCCTCGTCGCCGTCCTCGTCGTCGCTCCCCCTCCTCCTCCTCCTCCTCCTCCTCGTCGTCGTCCTCGTCCTCGTCGCCGTCGTTGCACATGCGCCGCGCGCGCGCGCCGGAGAGCAAGCGCGCACCCCGCCGGCGGCGCTCGGGGAGGCGGCGACGACGAGGACGACGGCGACGGCGGCGACGACGACGACGGCGGAGGAGGAGGATGACGAGGATGACGAGGATGACGAGGAGGAGGAGGAGGAGGAGGAGGAGGAGGAGGAGGAGGAGGAGGAGGAGGAGGAGGAGGATGACGAGGAGGAGGAGGAGGAGGAGGAGGAGGAGGGGGAGGAGGAGGAGGAGGAGGAGGAGGAGGGGGGGGAGGAGGTTCTCGAACAAATCACCGCATACGGCTTTTTGACGGCTTTCGGCTGCCGAGGACGCTCACCCGGCCTCTCCGGGCGCCCCGCCCCTGGCCGGGACCCGCGCGCCCCCCCCGAACGCCAAGCACGCAGCAGGCGCTCTCCAGTGCTGTTCAATTTTTTGCCTGCGCAATCGACTGCTGTAGGTGCCAAAGTCGAAGCAGATATTCTCATCACTCAAAGCCTGGCCACTCACAGACCTCGGAGTCCCGGGCGAGTAGCTTCTCCAATTCGTTCGAAAAATGCTCAAAGTAGTCGGGGAAGATCCGGGTCGACATGTCGAAACCGTTCATCTCGCGACGTGGTAGGACGAAGCCAGGACATTCACAGTGTCGGCCAGGGAGAAGTCGGGGATCTCTGAGATCTGGCGGTTCTGGAGGATGTATACTGGGCGCCGCGGCCATTCCAGAGCGCTCCAGAAGGCTACGATAGCGTTGTGTAGCGCTCTGGGACGATTGATTCTTGTCCCAGCCCCGCCCGACGTGGGCACCCCTGTGCCTCGAGCCCTCCCTTTGGGCCCGTCCTTCCACCTCGAGTCGTGCCCGGAAGCGGTCTCCGGATGCCCAGAGACAAGCGACAGAGCGGCCGCCACCAGTTTTGCGCAACGCCTGGATCTGAGGGGTGTGCCTGACTCTGCGCAGGCCTCGCGACCTCTGCCTCTTCTTGGGGTTCCCCAGGCAGTGCGGTGACAGTTCGCGCGGCGACCCCGAACGCCGCAAAGACCTCACCGCACTGTCCGCCGCCGCGCCGTTCTGTGATCTTGGAGGCTCCAATTGCCCGAGACATCCTCGGAGGACGACCCGAATCCCCAAACCGTGCGGTGGAACTCAGTTCTCCATGGACTCACCACACGGCCTGGTCACCGCACCGTCTGGAGATCCCCGAGACGCTCTGTCCAGCGCCCACGAACACCGGCACCGATCGGGGAGAGGACGGAAGGGACGGCGGCTCGACCCGTGCTGGGACCCCGATCGTGAACTTCACCATGGAACTTTCATCGGAAGGGGAGGATGGGGAAGACTGAGACTCGATGATCGACGCCTCTTTTTTATATTATTATTATTATTATTATTATTATCATTATTATTATTATTGTTATTATTATTAATATTATTATTATTAGTATTATTATTATTATTCTGATTCTTATTAGTATTATTCTTATTATTATTATTATTTTCACTCCCCACGCGGGGATTCCCATGTGCATCATCTCATTTCGTGGCAGGTCCCGCTGCGAATGTCTGAGCGAGGGAGAGCCTGTGGCAACTGAACGCCCCCCCGCGGTGCCCCCTTTGGGTGGCCGAGCATGCTTGCTACATCGCGATGATCAAGGGCCTTTCAAAGAAAAAGAGTCGGGGGTGTGCCAGAACCAACGTTTCGCTTGAGGCTTTCCCAACAGCTGCCCGCGAACGGGCAACTGTAACCCCGCAGGCGGTTCTCCCCAGGGGTGCCCAAGTGCTATGCGTCGAGTGTATATAGACGTGAATGGTCTGAGTGTGGTGAGTCCAAATATGAATGAATATGAGTGTGAGTGGGTCTGACTGTAAGTCCGAGCGCGGTCGAGTCTGAATATGATGGGGTCTGGGTGTCAGAGGATCTGAGTGCGTGTGGCCTGAGTACGAGTACGATGAGTATGAATGGGTCTGAGTGTGCATGTATCAGACCGTAAGTGGGCAGTGGGTGAGTGGGCTATACGCGCGATTCTGAATATGACTAAGCTGAGTCTGCGTGGATCTGAATGTGAGCAGGGAGCAGCAGGCGGGAAGGAAGGAGGAAGGAGGTGTAAGGCTGCCAACCGAGTGAACCGCTCGAGATATCCTTATAATCTGGCCGCGAACGGGCAGGTGTCCGCCTTTCTAGCAGCTCCTCCTCGGGGAGCTTACATGTCACGCCTTCTATATCATGGTGGTCTTGCCGCTCTCAACAAAAACGATATTTTTTTTGGGGGGGGGGCAGCAGTCGCAACGTGCCGGATACATCCCCACAATCTGCACGCGACCATGTAAAGCTCATACCCCTGGCGGCTCGTTCTTGGGGCGTCCACCCGAACGGGCACGCATCATTCCCCTCGCGGCTCCTCCCTGGGGTGTTCAGGTGCTACGCCTACTATACCGAAGTGACCATGCGGCACTCAAGCAGAAAGGTCTGGCCCACCCGACAGTCCCACTGTTTGGGCGCGACCGGGCAAATGTCACATCCCTTGCGGCTCCTCCTTGAGGTACCCAAGTGCCACGCCGGCTACATCTCGGTGGTGATGGGGCGTTCGAATACGACGGGTCTGGTCCGCCAAACGGGCGAACCGCCTGAACCATCCATGCAATCTGGGCGTGATGCGGCAAGTGTCGTACACCCTGACGGCTCTTCCTTAGGGTGTCCAACTGCCACGCCTGCTTTTTCGCAATGACCATGGGGCCCGCGCAAAAAAACATCGGATCCGCAAAAAGAGGAAACCGCCTGATGCATCTCCACAGTCTGGGCCCGAACGGGCACGTATCATTCCCCCTCGCGGCTCCTCCCTGGTGTGTTCAAGTGCTACGCCTGCAATACCGAGGTGACCATGCGGCGTTCAAAAGGAAACCGCCTGAGACAACCCCACAAGCTGGGCGCGAACCGGCGAGTGTCATATCCCCTGGTGGCCACGCCTTGGGGTGCCCAAGTGCCACGCGTGCCATCTCGGTGGTTATGGAGCTTTCAAAGGAAACGGGTCTGGCCCGCCAGACCAGCAACCCGCCTGAAGCACCCCTGCGGTCTGGGCGCGAAAAGCCCAGTGTCATACCGCCTGACGGCTCCTCCTCAGCGTGCCCAAATGCCACGCGTGTCGCGACCATTCAACAGAAGGGAGCTGATGCCTGGGGGAAGCAACAACAGGAAACCGCTGGAGACACCAGCACAATCTGCACGCGATAATGCAGGTGTCATACCCCCTGACGGCTCCTCCTTGGAGTGCCCAAGTGCCACGCCTGCTGCACCGCGGCGATCATGAGGCTCGCAACAGAAAGGAATCATTCCCACAATCTGCGCGCGAACGGGCCAATGTCATACGTCCTGGCGGCTCCTCCTCGGAGCTCCTAAGTTCCACGCCTGCTATACCGCGGTAATCATGACGCTCTCAAAACAAAGGGTTTGGGGGGCAGAAGCAGCAAATCGCTGGAGACATCACCACGATCTGCGCGCGGCCGGGCAGGGGTCGTGCCCCCTGGCGGCTACTCCTTGGGGTCCCCAGTGCCACGCCTGGTATATCGCGCTGGTAATGAGGGGGCGAATGAATTCGAGTATGAGCGGGCTTAAATATGAATGATATTAGTATGGGTGCCTATGAATGTGTGTAAGTGACTATGTTGGACCGTGTGTCTGCGTATGGGTTAGTATAGCTACGACTAGTATGGATACTGGTGAATATGATTGTGAGCGGGTTAGTGCATGAGTGAGACTGAGTATGAACGGGTTTGGGTATGCGTGAATATGAATCTGAAAGTGATCTTGGGAGAGTCTGAATATGAGTGAGTCTGTGTACGCGCGGGTCTGTATATAAGTGTGAACAAATGTCTGGGTGCGAGGAGGTAGGAGGCGAGACGGAGGAAGGAAGGAGGCGGAGGCATCACACTGATAACAAGAGGCCAATACTTCGGATCTGGGGAAAGCGTGTTGTATGTTGTCTGAACCTCCGAAGCCTATGCGGACCTCAAGAGGCCCCTGGCGGCCGTCAAGAAAATGCGCCTTGCAATTTCTCTACATTTTCTGACTCCTGGACCCCCTCTCGGGCCCAAGGGCCGTAACAAAAACGGCTCGGGATGAAGTGCTCAACCGAGGAAAAACCCTCGGGTCCAGGACCCCTTTCCCTCCAGACTCCTCTCCCTCATGCCAATTGCTCTTCTGGATCGGTGCTGGTGCGGATAGGGCGCAGTCGAAGGGTTCGACTGATCGTCTGGAGCGCTCACAGGGGTAAAGGGCGCTAGGCTCAACGTACATAACCCGATGGGTGCGGTCAGAGGTCCACCGCTTCAGTGCATCGAGCGCCGCTTCCGACGGGGGGGACTGACAACTAAATCTACGACGACTCAAGCTGCGCGGCATTTCGGCTGCCAGCCCAAATCAGAGGTAATCCCCGCAGCGACGCAATGACCCAGCATCACGAAAACGAAACATTTGATAAGCACAGTGGCGTGAAGAAGGGTATCCCTAACATCCGATACCTCGATATTTTCAATACGAGGTCACCGGAAGTCCCAACCCTTTCCCCAAGGCCAACTCTTCATCGCGAGAACTTTTGGTGACGGTCCCAGGGCCCAGCGAGAGACCCCAGAGGCCGAACGCTTCCGACAATCTTCGGCCGTGATAAATATTTGTTCACGGTGCGAGCGTGGTTGGGACTGCAGCTGCACCACACCCCCAGGGAAGACCATAGCCTATCCAAGAAACACTCCTGTGCAGATGCGCTTCCGATCGGAGTCAGGCCACGGCCCTGTGGACGCGAACGCACTGGCGACCCCAATAAACCTGGCGGTCAGGCCAATACCCCAACACAGGCCCGAGCTAAGTGGCGCGACTGGAAGACTGGGGGCCAAGCAGCAGAGATCCATGGTCGGGACCGCCTTGAGGCGACCGAAGCACTCGTCAGTCAGGACCAGTTCGTTATATCCAAGTCAGGGGGTGCGTTCATGTGAGACCGCCTCCCTGGCCGAAGAAGTACGAGCCGCCATGAAGAGGCCACTGCGGGGACCAAACGAGTTCCTTTGGGCTCAGCGCCAGCATCGAAGCGGAGATTCCCTTCGAGGCAGGGTCCACCTGGACTGGCGTTGGGAACAGTTCCACCCGAGACTATCGAGAGTCAAAAGCCCTTGCTGAAAACACGATTCGGGGAATGTATTGCAGCTCATGCCCTGGGCGGGGCAGAATAACTCCCAGCAAGTACATTGGTGGAGGCGAAGCGAAATCATCTGGATGGCGCCAGCGAGACACGACATGACACGAGCGGCATGGCGAGCACCAGGGCGCGGTCGACGAGGGCCCGCCTTCGACTCGGCCAAAAAATCCTGCTCCTGGGGCGGACTGCGCGCAAGAGAGACACCCCTCTGCCAGTAGTCCTCCCCCTTCCCCTCGTCTTGTTCGTATTCTGCCTCCGCGAACCCAGCCGAAGAAAAGCTTCGCCCACGGCAGCAGTGAAGAGAATAGAGAGTTCCAAACAGCCGACCAAACAATCCATTCACACACATACGTATGCACTTGTGTGTGGGGTATGTGTGTACGTCTGCGCACATATATATACACACACTATATATATGTGTTGGTATACAATGTGTGAAGACATGTATGAATTGGCTCGCAAACCCCACTTGCCAACAACGTGCTAGAATCTCGGACGATTTGTATATTGCCGTCCGCGCGCGCGCGTGGCGGCCCCTGAGGGTCCCCACACAAAAACATACGCCAGCATAGTCCCGTCAGCGACGCCTGAACTCCTCGGCGCGGCCTTCAGGACCCTGCAGAGCGCCCCAGCAGCGCTCCAAAAGGGCTCCGATAAAGCCCAACAGCGGCTCAGGAGCGGAAACCCATGGAACGTATGCCCCAACATGCTCTCTAAGGCAGACCCAAGAGGCCACATAATAGCCCCGAGGTGGCCCCATATGGTCTAAGACAGCCCCGAAGAAGCCTCCAGAACGCCCGCATCACGAACACACATATTGTGCTTATACTGCGCAACTCATTCAAGCACAACGTGCTTTTCAAGGATGTGTGCTTTCTCGTCGTTTCGCATCTTGATGGGTTTCTGATCAACATGTTTCCAGTCTCGCCCAAGATAACTCAAAATGGAGGTCCGAATGGCTTCAAGTGAAAATCAAGAACCCCCCAAAGAGGGCCCCAGTGGGGTATTCCACGAGATCCCAAGAAAAAGGAGCAATAGCTGGCAGGCCCAAATATTGCCTCCAAATCGCCTCAAGATGGCCCCAAGGCAGCCTAAAATGATCTAATACAGCTTCCAAAAGGCCCTCAAGAGGAACCAAAATCCTGGTGAGATGCCCCGGGGGGGCCCTGAACAAATCATCCAAGAGTTCCCTACGATTTCCCAACGACGCTGCGACATCGTGCGAAACGGGCTCGACATAGCATAGCGCAACTGTATCCAAACTTTCCGTAATGACAGCCTTCTCGTGCTTTGGGGCTTCGATGATGAAACTCTAGTGGGGACGTGCATCCGTTGAACATTTCCCTCGATATACTCAGCGCCTGCTTCTCCTCCACAAGATCTCCACAACCTTTTTCTGGGAAGCTGCGGTCCGCTGAATATATCCCGATCGTCAGGAGCATGCAAGAATCTGGCAACGGTGGTAAAGCGTGGGCATCTACATATGCATTGTCTAGACATACGCATGCATTGATCTTAATATGCCTGTATACATGCGTGCCGGACTGTCGTGGGCACTGAGCGAAGTGCCCTCACGTCCCTTCGAGTTCTCCGTACCCGGCAGTTGAAGTTGTCGTTATTCGGCAGGGGGGGGGGCGTAAAGGATGGGTATGGACGAAGACGGGGTTTGAAGAACATCGCTCTGTACGGCCCGTAGAACAAGAAAACGTGGGCATCCAACTGGGTTCGTTCCCAAACCCCACCTTGAGATAACCGCCCCTCTACCTAATTACCCCCAGCTAAAAGGGCCCGACAACTCTAGTTCTGGGCGCTCTGGGACGCTCTCGGGTCTTCTCGCATGACTCTTCCGGACCAGAAAAACAAATTGACGACGGTGTGCATGAACGGGTTGCGGGAGCCCTGTAGTTTGAGGATGGCCCCACAGGCCGCCAGAAGGAGCCCCCCGAGGGGGCGAAAAGGTGCCGAAAAGGCCCCAAGAGGCTTCACGAAGACTCTGGCCCACAACCCAGGCACGGTGGCAGGATGGGCCTAAAGCCACGATGCAAATTCCATGTTCTACATTTCTGCAAACCGTGTGTACGCGTGTACGTGTGCGGGTGCGTGTCTGTGCGTGTTGTGCATATTGTGTGTATGAATGTGTGTGCTTGTGCGTGTGTCTCTGTGTGTGCGGGTTGTGTGTGTAGTGTTGTGTTGTGTTGTGTTGTGTTGTGTCGTGTTGTGCTGTGTTGTGTTGTGTGTTGTGTTGTGTGTGTGTGTGTGTGTGTGTCTGTGTATGTGTGTGTCTGTCTGTGTGCGTAAGGGGGGATCCCCTCCCCCAGACGGCCTCCCCCAGATCAGTGGGCCTGGGGCCCCCTGGACGCCCTTGCAGAGCTCCTGGAAAGCCCTGGTGGGCCTCGGCAGCGGGCCTAACTTGGTCAGGGGGGCGGCCGAACGACCCCCCGAGGCCCCCAGGAGGCCCCAGACACCCACCAGACGCCCGAACACGACCCCAGAGAGACCCCCAAGAGGTTTTCGAAAAAAGTCCACATTCGATTTTGGGAATGCTCTGTTCTTCGATCTTGTGGGCATCCGAAACCGCTCAGGAGGCCAGAACATCGCCCACAACTGCCCGAAAGGGCTTCCAGGCTGTCGAACGAAGTCCCACGACGCCCCAAGATGGCCCGAAGAGAGCCCCTTTCTGATGGTCCAAGATAGCCCCAAGACGCCCCCCGAAGCATTCCAAATCGTGACCCAGTTGTTCAGGGAGGCCGCGGTGGGAAGCAAAGTGGCCCGAAGAAACCTCCCAAAGTCCCCCAGGAAACGCCCAGGAGGCTCCCAGAACGCCCCAAGAGGCCCACAACTTCCATGAGGCCTCCAAGACGCTCTCCAAGGATGAGGCTCCACAGAAATAGCTGAGGAGGATGGGGAACAATTCGCAGGGTAGGGCGACCATGAAGAAGAGAAGGAAACATGACATACAAATGATGCCCAATCACATTATCATAACGAATCTGTCTGAAAATGCAACACGGAACTGCCCTTCCGCAGACATGCCAAACTGCGAGGACCAAAGCGCATGGTGCGACGCGCCAACACAGTCCTGTGTGTATATACATCCATGCACCTGTAGGTGTAACTATATCTATACATACATAAACACATATGCACACACAAAAACACACGTATTCCACACACCAGCGGGTAACAGTGAAGGGGCGGGAGAGTAATCGGAAGCTTGCGAGGCTCGAACGCCGATGTGAAGGCGCCCCGCCGCATTTCCAACACGTTGCGCAACGAGCCCGTCGCAGGCGCCGATTGTTTGACGAAACAATATCCGCCGATCCGGCGTGTTAGTTTCTGAGGGCGTGGACTTGAGCTCGCTCAAGCTTCGCTCTGCAGGGGGTGGGGGTGGGGGGACGCCATTCCCGACGCATTTAGTGCTCGGGGGCGGAGGGGTCCACAGGCCCCAAAGAAGCTTCCAGGAGTTTCGGGGGGGGGGGCGGGGACGCCATTCCAGATGCATTCAGTGCTCGGGAGCGGGGGGGCCCACAGGCCCCCCAAAAAACCCCAGGAGGCCCCAGAAGGCCCGAAAGAGGCCCGAAAAAGGCCCCAAAGAGGCCCTCAAGACGGCCCAAGAAAACCCCGAATCAGCGAACGATCTCATCATCATCATCATCATCATCATCATCATCATCATCATCATCATCATCATCATCATCATCATCATCATCATCATCAGCAGCAGCAGCAGCAGCAGCATCAGCATCAGCATCAGCATCAGCATCAGCATCATCATCAGCGTCATCATCACGACCATCATCATTATCATCATCATCACCATCATCATGATCATCATCATCATCACCATCAGCATCATCATCATTATTAGTGCATCATCATAGTCATCATCATCATCATCATAATCATCATCAACATCATCATCATCGTCATCAACATCAACATCACCATCATCATCATCAGCATCATCATTGTCTGGAGCCCCCCGGCTCGGCGGCACTGCCTGGAGGCCAGCACAACATCCATCTAGAGAGAGAGAGAGAGAGAGAGAGAGGGAGAGAGAGAAGGAGAGAGAGAGAGAGATTAACAAAAAGAAAGAGAGAAAGAGAGAGAGAGTCGTAGGTGGGATGCAATGCGGACTCCAAGTGGGGCGCGGCTGGGTCGTCGGGTGGGTCGCGGCCGGGCCGTGGGGGAGGACGAGAAATAACAGTAACGACGGAGGGTGCGCCGCTGGATCTCCCCAAGGAGGGGGGGGAAGCCACCCCCGCCTCTTTCCCGATCCGTCGTCGGGGACCCCCCCCCCTCCCCCCCTTTCCCGATCCGTCGTCGGGAACCCCCCCCCCCTCCCCCCTTTCAAAACGGGGGGGGGTCCGAATCCCCACCCCCCGTCTCTCCCTTTGGCCGCCAAATTCGAACCCCCCCCTCCTTCCCTTTCGCCACGGCGCCTCCGGGCTCCGGAACCCTACCCTCACCCCTTACCCTAACCCCTAACCCCTAACCCCAACCCCAACCCGAAGCCAAGCCCCAAACAGTACTCACTGCTCACTACGCACTACTCACTACCCACTATTCACTTCTCACTACTCACTACTCGCTACTACAGACTCACTACTCACTACCCACTACCCACTACCCACTACTCACACAACTCCCTACTACCCACTCAGTACTCACCACTCACTACAAATTACTCACTACTCACGACCCGTTTTTCAATTCTCACTACTCACTAAACACAACTAACTCACTACCCACTACTCACTAATCACACACCACTACTCACTACCCACTCACCACTATCAACTACTCACTACTCACTACTCACACTTCACTACTCACTACTCACTGACCACAACTCAGTACTCACTATCCACTACTCGCTACTCCCTACTCCCTGCACAGTACTCACTACTCACTACCCACTACTCGCTACTCCTTACACCCTACTCGCTACCCAATACGCACTATTCTTCTCTACCCACTACTCACTACTCACTACGCCCCACTACTCACTACTCACTACCCCCTACTCCCTACTCGCTACTCCCGACTCACTATTCCCTATCCAATACTCAACACTAACTACTCACTGCACTGCTCACTGTCCACTATTCATCACTCACAAATCAGTCACTACCAACTAACCACTATCCACTACCCACTACCCACTATTGACTACTCACAGTCCACTGCTCGCTGCCCAGAACTCACTACTCACTATCCGCTGGTCGCTACTCGCCTCGCTACTCCCTACACAATACTCACTGCTCACAACTCACTACAAGCTACTCCCTATTCGCTACCCAATACGCAATATTCACTACCCATTACACACGACGCACTACTCAAAACTTCCTACTCACTAGTCACCAATCACTACTCACAAGACGCTACTCACTACTCACTATTCAATACTCACTATTTACGGCTCACTACTCACTACTCACTACTCACTACTCGCTACTCCCTACCCTCTACTCAATACCCAACTTTCACTTCTCACTACTCATTACTCACTAGTCACTACTCCCTACTCACTACTCACTAATCACTGCTCGCTACTCCCTACGCGCTACTGACGACTGACTACGCCCTCCTCACTACTCACTACTCACAATGCCCTAGTTGCGACTCACTATTCACTACACGCTACTCCCTACTCGCTACTCACTACTCACTGCCCACTCCCCACTACCAAGTAGTCACTACTCACTACTCCCTACTCACTAGTCACTGCACACTACTCACTCCTCACTACTCGCTACTCTCTTCTCGCTACTTCCTATTCACAATTCACTACTCGCTACTCGCTACTCTCTACTCATTACTGACTACTCACTACCCAAAGGCCAGACCCCCCCCTGGCGGGAGAGGCAATTCTCCCCGGCCCCCTGTTCGGCGCAAAGGGGGGGAGGGGGGGAAGGTCGAACCCCCTCCCTCCCTTTTCCAGCGCCAAAAAGGGGAAGGGGAAGAGGGGGGGTCCGGACCCCCACCCCCCTTTTCAACTACAAGGTGATCCAATGGCGCGCTTTCGTAATAACGGCAATCCGCACCGCGGAACCGCACTTCGGCCACGCAACTAGGGATGATGTACTGTACAGTCAACCCGTATGATAAGGACGCACGATAAGAATGCAAAAGCCTTGGAAGGCCATGTCGACACTTTGTGAGCGGAGCGTGGCCAGCGAAAGCGGCCAAGGATGGGCCGAAGGGGATGGATGCAGCGGCAATCTTGGAAATTCGCTCATCCTTACTATGCGGGTTGACTGTATCGCCCAAACAACGGGACAGGAAACTGATGAGACAACCCGCTACGCGTCCAGAGGCAGAGTCAATATCTCCGGGTGCTGACGCTACGCGTCAATGGCCAAACCATGCAAAGCATGTCGCCACCGTACCTTCAGCTTGTCGTGGAGTGCCCCACGGCTCATGCAGTTGTGCGTTGTGAAGGGACGATCGTCTTGCTGCCAGCTTGTAGAACGGGTCCCCTCCGGTGTGCCACAGATTCCTGGCCCGGCCTGCCGTGTGCCACAAATTCTGCGGCGCTTCAGGGGGGTGTTGGCGCGCGCCAGGCGAACTCTGAGGAAGCCACAACAGTTCCAAGAAGGCCCAAGATCAGCCAAAGGGGCCCCGAGAGACTCCCAAAGCGGTCCAAGGGGGCGAATGGCGCGAAGATCGCCGCAACCCCAAGACGCCCAACATGGCCTCCACAAAAGGCGCTCCAAAAGGCCCCCCAAGAGGGCCCCGACATACCAAATCACTGATTTGACAATGTATCTTAACGATCTCGCCTTTTCGGGCTTCTACCGTGCCTCTGACGCTCCAAGACAGAAGCCCCCAAGGTCGCCCCAAGACGGCCCAAGGTCCCCAAGAGGGCCCCCTGATGGCCAAAGAGGGCGCCACGGCGATCCAAGATGCCCCCAACGCGGCCCAAGACGGCCCCCAAGAGGACCCCAAGAGAAGGAACACGAACTGACATGTCGAACTCTCCGCCCCAAACTGACCCCCGAGGCCGCCAGCAGACCCAAGATGCCCCCCAAGAGGCCCAAAGGCCTCTAAGAAACCCCGAAGGGACCCCCAGGAGGCCACCCAAAGGCCCGCAAGGGGCCCCTAATCTGAACAATAAACGCATGAAGCTCCTTATCTGACAACCAGGCTTGAACCTGGTTCTTTGAGGGGGCCCCCTGGGGCAGGCGGAGCCCTCCAAGAGACCTTCAAATATTCGGATCCACGGCCCAGGCATGGCGGCGGGATGGGGCGTAGGCTACGAGATATTCTGCCAATGCGCTCTGACGGCGGCATGAGACTTGGAGTTCTTCATGTTTTAGCGCCTGATGTCTGTTTTCTTATGTTTCCTCCTCCTCCCGCTTCCTCTTTTCTCCCGTGGCGCCTCCGTTCCCCTCCCTCAGCATCTGCTCCCTCATTCCTTCCTCCTTCCACATCGCTTTGCCGAATCCCTCCCTACACCCCTCCCTAGAACTCCGGCGTTTGTTTTTGGTCGTTTTTTCTGTCCACAAGGTCTAGACCCCTTCCTTGGGGCGGTTTTTTTTTCATCATGCATCGATTTTGACGGTACCGGGGCCCAGTAAACCGACAGCTGTCAGAACCCATCGTCCTGACTTTTTCGCGACGAAGGGAGGTGTGGGTCCTCCCTTCCAATTCATCCCTCCCTCATCACCTCTTCCTTCTTGCCTACCTCCCCCCTTCACTAGCGCCTCTTCTCCTCCATCCCTCCTGACTCCCTCCTTCGGAGGGAGGGGGAGGAGGAGTTGAAAGGAAGAGGAGGAGGAGGAGGGAGGTCAAGGAAGGGATGCGGAAAGGAGTGAGGCGGAGGAGGAGGAGGAGGAAGAGGAGGAGGAGGAGGAGAAGGAGGAGGAGGGGGAGGAGGAGGAGGAGGAGGAGGAGGAAGAAAACATGAAAAGGAGGAGGAAAAGGAGGAGGAGGAGGAGGAGGAGGAGGAGGAGGAGGAGGAGGAGGAGGAGGAAGAGGAGGAGGAGGAGGAGGAGGAGGAGGAGCGCACGTACCTCATGACTGACTTCGCGCGCTTACTCCGTGCTCAGTGGCGAGCGAGGCGAGCGCGCGAGTTCGGTCCGGCGGGACCGGCCTTCATAGGGCGGCGCGGGGGGCCCGGAGCCCTCAGGAGACGCGTTGGGGGCAAGACTTGGAGCCGGAGCCGGAGTCGGAGTCGGAGAGATGGACGGAAACCGGAGTCGGAAAGGTGTGAATAGGAGTCGGAGAAACGACCAGAGTGGGCAGAACACGTAACGCTGGAGTCGGGGAAGCATTCCAGATCCTCTAGGTTGTAGTGGGCGTAGGCGTACTGTATAAAATCATCTTCTAGATCCCTTCATAACTGTTGATCTTCTGCAATTGGTAAGCATTGGTTGTTGTGTTCCTGGTCGTCGCGGTCTTCACGCGTGCCACTGGCCCGTAAGAAGTACATGCTGTCGTTTGCCCATCGCTTTCGTTGACCTCCGTGCCGCATGTGCGCTGGGCGCGGGTCGTGTGAGCGTGGTTCCCATGAAGCAGCTAAGAAAGTCCACCTGTCGCAATCGTGTGTCGCCACACGGGATGCCCACTTCCATTCCTATTTGAAATATAGGACAATCCATTTTTCAACTTGGGCTCGGGAAGCATGGTCCGTGGCTTCGCGCGTGGCTCGTCGAATGTAGTCGGCCCATGGCTCCTTTCCGTCATCATTCCTCTCATCGCTGTTGCTGGCTGTGTAGTTCGGGTTGTTTGCTGTCGGCGTCGGTCATGTCGTGGTGGCGGTCGTCGTCGGAGGCGTCGGGCGCGCGCTGGCGTTGTTCGTTGCGTCTCCGCGGCACTCCCGTGACAAGCCTGAGCATTTTCCGTTGGACGCGCCTGAGTATGAGAAGCATCTCCTTTGTCAGAGTCCAGGATGAGCACCGTACAACACGGATGGCGTGACAGTGCCATTGAACAACCTCAATCAACTATGGAGCGGGAAGCGTTTGTTGGTCAAGTCGTAACGCAGCTGATTGAAACGGGCCCACCCTGCGGCAATCCTGTTGTGCAGCTCTGTGTCATGAAATTCGTGAAGAGTGAGCTTTCTTCCCAAGTGCTTCGTTCCGTGGCTGGAATGGAAGATGCTGGTGCTGTCGCCGCTGATGTCGACAAGGGTGATTGTTCTCCTCTCTCTCCGGCTAATGTTCGTCATGATCTTCGTCTTTTCCGGATGTAGTAACAGACCACATTTCGCTGCGTGGGTTTGTGCGTCGCGAAGTAAGAAGGTGAGCTGTCTTAGGTTGGTGGCGTGCAACAACACGTCGTCGGCGAAACGCAGATTTGCAATCCGCGCTTGTGCTGAATAGCTAAGGTGGGTGCCGACTTTCATTTCGTAACTAAACAGGTTTCGCTCGTCTGAACACGTGCTCTAAGACGGCGTTGAAAAGGACAGAGCTCAGCAGGTCTCCCTGTTTAACGCCCCGTTCGATATTGAAGACTCTGCTGTTGGTGTCCGTCCGAGCTGTACCAGTTTGGGTGCTATATGAATATCGCAGGAAGGTGATGTAAGCGCGAGGTGTATGTTGCTGTCGTAGAGCGTCCCACATACAGTCGTGGTCAACACAGTCAAATGCTTTCTTGAAAGTTATTGCGGCGGCCCAGAGCGGCAGCTGCCATTCGTAAGAGCTCTCATGATGCATTGTTGTGGTGAACAAGTGGTCCTCTGTGTTGTAGTTATTGCGGGAACCTGCTTGGTCTGGGCATTGTTGCGAGTCGAACAAGACGCTGAGCTGGTTGCAAAGGAGGCGAGACATCAGCTTATACAGCAGAGGGATGATGGCAAGTGATCTGTAAGTGCCCGATTGTCTGGGGTCACCAGACTTGCGCATTGCAGTGATGGCGGTGCTCTTCCGTTGGTCTGGCGGGGGGCGATCTGGCTTGATGGTGTCGTTGTATAATCGAAGTCGATGACGCTGTAAGGAGGTGCCTTCTGCATTGAGCAATTCTGCCGTGAGCCCAGCGGTGTCGCTGCACCTGCCGTTCTTGAGTTGTTTGATTGCTTGGGGGAGCTCGCTTGCTGTGGAAGGTCTGATGGTCGAGTCGTCGTGCGTCTGCAGGCGGGTGTTGCCGGTGCTGGCTACGCGGTGCGGGTCCTTGTGCAGCTTCTCGTAAAAAGTCGCGAATACGTCTGCAATGCTTTGTCGATATGTCTCGTCGATACCTTCAGCTAAGGTCATTGATGGAATCATACTTTTGCGCCTGCTGGTTTTCAAACCAGAAATTTTCTTCAGTCCTTTGAATTGGCAGACGATCTCCTCGAGCTCGGCATTCATCTCGGCACGCTTGATAGCCCTTGTCTGTTGAACACATTGTTTGCTAAGGGATATTCGGGCAGTTGTGTCTCGTGGTGCGGTTTCGCGTCTTTGTTGGATGAGTGCCTCGAGCCGTGCTGTCGGTCCGTCGTTGGAACATCCTTGAAGGTCTCCGGCTGATTGCTCTCGGCGTTCCTGGTAATCCTTGCTTGTAAGCTTGAGCCGCTCACCGCTGTCATGGTGCCTACTGTCCACGTCGGCGCTGTGGTTGTGGTCGCTCAGATGCTGTTGCAAGCATTGCTGGAAAAATGGGTCGTCGGCTGGGGGATGGGATCGCGTGCCGCGGTGCGGTTGATTCCTTTTCCTTTGTTTTCGGTCGTGGCCTCAAGGTCCATCTTGACGTGCGCAGCTTGGTGATCGGATCCGAGGTCTGGAACGTTGGAGGCGTGCGAGTCGACCACTTGGTATCGTCGTGCCCGGTCTACCAAAATGTAATCAATGTGCGAATGTGTCGTTTTTTTTGCCACTGCTTGTGTAGGTGAACAAAATGTGGTAGCGTTTGTAGAAACATGTCTTTGCAATTATCAGTTTCCGTGTATTAGACCATGCACGGAACCATGTTCCTCTTGGGCTGCACAAGCCCAAACCAACTTTGCCGACAGTATGTTTGCGGCTCATGTGATCTGGTATTTCGTCGTCGTCGCCCCCCTTTATCGCCATTTATATTGGCAGGCATTGACATGTCAAACAATAATGCATGTCCGCTTGGATTGCACGGCGTCGTCGTGAATCACTCCCAAATGGTCGTACATATGCTGTATGTGTACATCCGCGTAGCCGGAGTGGGGGAAATATGCAGTCACGATCCTGATGTGCTGTCTTGGGAAGTTGATATCGATGTAAGCGATTCGCTCGTTGATAGCTTGAAACGTTTGACCTGTTGGACGCGTCGCCGATGAACGAGAAATGCGACTCCGCGTGGCGCATCCGCATGGCCCGATGCTGCGAATAAGTGCTTCCCGCGTTTTGTGCTCCACATCTCGCGAGATTCCGTTATCCATGTCTCGTTGATGGTAAGTGCGTCCCAACGTGCGCCGTCCAATTCGTGCAACAGTGCATCTATCGAGTTATCAGTTGTGAGGCTTCGTGCGTTTTTGTGTATGATGGTGAGTACTTGGGTTGACGATGGATGCGGTGTTGGAGTATGCTGGTCGTGTTTACCACCGTCATTGCCATCCCGTTGGTGGTTTCGGTGTGTGCTGACGGGGACGTCGCCGTCGACTGTGCTGTATCTGTCTCAGGTTGGGCTGGTGTTGCTGCTCACTTGTGCTATTGTTGCTGCTGTCCAGTAGTGAACGGTGGGGCTGGTCGATGGTGGCAGTGGCAGGTCGGAGATCGATCGGTGGAGGTGGTGGTGGCGTGAAGTCGGATGGTGGTGGCTGGAGGTCGGAGCGTTGGGTTGGTGGAGGCCGGTGGCCAGTGGGTTGAGGCGGGGGTGGGAGGTCGGATGCTGGAGGCTGGCGGCGGGGCCGCTGAGATGGTGAAGGTGAGAAGTCGATAGGTGGAAATGGTAGTCGTGGGAGGTCGGGTGCTGGAGGCTGGAGGTCGCGATGTTGGGCTGCCAGAGGTCGAAGGTCGAAAGGTGGAGATGGTGGTGGTTGGAGGTTGGATGCTGGAGGTCGGGGCCAGGAAATTGTGAGAGCTGGAGGCCCATATGTGGTGGAAGTCGGAAGTCGGGAGCTGGTGGCTGGAGGTGGGGGCGTGGAGATGGCTGGGGTTTGAAATCGATAGGTGGCGATAGCGGTGGTGAGAGGCCGGGTAGAACAGGGAAGTCGGGCGGAAGCTGGAGGTTTGAAAACTGAGGTTGGAGGACGACTGGTGTAGGCTAGAGTCGGAAGCCGGCTGCCGCCGGCTGGAAATCTGAACGATAACCTGGCTGGTGTCGGTAGCCCTTTTCGTGTAGATGCAACGCCGAACCGGCGCGGATATGAGAGGAGCTCGTACCTGAGGTTGGAAGGGCAGCTGCGCGCCTTGGTGTCGGAGCCCCGGTCGATGGCGTTGTCGCTGTATCCGCCGGTGGTGAAACGCAAGGAAAAATAATGCAGCAGCGCGGTTGGGACATGTACGGGTGGGGGTAAGATGAGGGAGGAGGATGGGCCTCAGCATGTGGTAGATTGTGAAAGCGGGCAACAAGAGTTCGATGGGATCGCTGTCGTCTGCCTTCCAAGCACCTGCTGCGCGAAGGCAGCACTAACGGCGGCCTCGATGGAGTCAGCTGACGACGCAGCCCCAGCTCCAGTGGCAGCAGCTGCAAGGCCCGCCTTGGCGCGCGCAGCGCCTCATCAAGGATCAACACGGCCTTGAAGTGGGTCAGCTGCGAAAGGTTCGCCCAGCTCGTTGTCGGGGAAGGCCGCCGCAATCTCGATCTCATGGGCCATGACTGGCGTGAGACGTGAGTAAGTCTCCACAGCGCCAGGACCACGGTGACCACCGCGAACGCCAAGAGGAGCGTTTGCACCACGACAGTGGGTTGGGGGAGAGGAACGGCCGCCATGTCGACAGTTCCTGCTGCGTGAGCGGGAGTATGAGTAGTACCGATCTTGGCGACGACGGCGATGCTTGTCTTCTTTACGGCGACGGCGCGCACGGCAGTCCCGAGCAGAGACTCCGCTGTTGCTCCTGGAAGGGTCAGAGACCTCATCGCTCGGCACGTGCCGTGGCGCGCCGTGGAAGAGATGTGTGAGAAGTAACAGTGGCAGAAGAGCAGCGCCTGCAGCCTAGGAGTGGGTGCCGCAGACACTGACGCTGGCCGAGATCGCGAGAAAAAAAATGTTGCGGGGCAGCTCGCCTCGAGCCAGCCCCTCGGCTGCAGGCAAGTGCGAATCCGCAGGGCCGCGGTTTCGCATTTGAGCCAAAATGGTTACGGGAGGAATAGGAGGAGCCCAGCGTACGAAAGATCCTCCTTGCCTGCCTACCCACTCCCGCACCACGGCCGCGCCTCGACGCGCATGATGACGTCGGGCGGCGGGCGGGGCCGCGGAGGGTGCGAGGGCGCACCAGACATGAGCTGGTCGGCCTGAACTGTGCCGAATGCGACGTGCACGTCGTTAGCCGCTCTTTCAATCAAAGGATGAGCGAGAGGAGCAGCATCGAGGGGACGGGTGGGGAAACAAATAGTATTGGCACCAACGATATCGAGAGGCATGACAGGCGCAAACGCGGAGGGAAGGGGAGCAGGCGGGGGGCAAGCAGAGGCAGGGGCAGCGCTCGGGAGCGAAGGACGGGTGGGGGGAGGGCCAGCAAGCTCTGGCTCGGCTGAGGAGGGCGGCGGGTGAGGGAGAGGCGTGGCCTGAGCGGCCAGCGGAAGGGCGACGGACGTGCGTGGGGGACAAGATAAAGCAGGCTGCTCATTTTCCGAAGCACACTCAGAGGGCAACGGTGGGGGCGACATCAGAGCCGTCGGCGACACCGAAGGGGAGCGCGTCATCGGAGAGCACGTGGACATCGGAGTTGGGGAGCGCTCGGAAGCCGGTGACGATGATCGCGCCGAACGTCGAGCAGCCACCACATTCCCAGGATTTCGTCCGACACGTGGCGACTGCGAGCCCGAACACGACAACGGGACTTGCGATCTAACGCCGACGGACCAGCGTCCCGAATCACGGCAACGTTCTTGTGGCGACGGCGAGCCCGAACATGACAACGGGACTTGCATTCTAACGCCACGGGAGAGATGCTCCCCATCGAGGCAGCGAACACGCGGCGACGTGTAGCCCGAACACGACAACGGGTCTTGCGATCTAACGCCTGGGCCCAGCTGGGGCGTCCCGAGGCAACCAGCACATGGCGACAGTGAGCCCGAACACGACAACGGGACTTGCGATCTAACGCCGATGGGAGGCGACGAGGCATGCGAACCCGTAGATGACAGCGTCACTGGCGGGGACGGCGTCACACAAGCGCAGGGCGAAATTGGGGCCGGCGACGAAATTGATGAGCAGGCGGACGCCATCAGTGAAGTTCTCAACGGCATTGATGGAGATGGGGCCGCTCTCAGAGTTGATGGGGAACGCGCCATCGACGGGGGCGCGGAGGAAGGTGGGGGGGAGGTCGCCGAAGCCGAAGGAGAGCAAGTAGCTGGCGGCGTCGCTGGAAGCTGAAGATCATCATCAGCGTCGGAGTCCGACGGGATCGTGGCGATGGCTGTGGAGACGGTGGCCGTGTCGCTGTCCGACGACGAAACGGCAGGAGTAAGCCGTGGAGACGACCCCGAGGATGAAGATGACGAAGAACTGCTGATGAGGTAGTCCCGTCGGCCGAGCTGCTCGCGGTCGATCTCCGAGCACTTCAGCGGTGACGCGAGCTGCATCGAACGTACACCAGCGAGAGTTCAGCTGCGGAGGAGGGACGGGGACAGGGGCCACACGGGCGCCAGCCTCGCTTCGTTGTACATGTTGTATGCGGCAGCCATCGCCGAGAAGGTGGCCAGCGAGGGTTCAGATAGGCCCCATCTGGTCATCCACGGGAGCGGGAACGGTCTCGCGAGAGCCTGCCGAAGGGCACGGTGCATGACAGGGCATCTCGCGTAGTGCCGCAACGAGTCGAGTTTGCCAAGACAACCAAATACGCAGTGCTTCTGGCCGTCAGGTGAGATGATACGGGCCGAAGTCATCCAGCCATCAGACCAAGTGCGCAGGACGGCCATGGCCCACGAGCACGGGCAGCGGGCGAGGACGCTCTTGCACTCGCCCCAGTCGATGTTCAAAAGGAGGCCCGCCGACCTGCCAGCGAACTTCCTCAGGCGGAGCACGAAGAGGTCAGTGATAGGCTTGTTCAGCATCGCAAAGGCCCGCAGCGCTTCGTGAGCAGCTCTCTGAGGTCGAGGACGAAGTCGGCCGCTCTCACGAAGTTCAGCCAGCGCAGCGTCGGCAGCACGAGCACCAAAGACGGCCAGCGGGCCAGGGGGAGGGGTGCCAGCGGCGGCCAGCTCCAAATTCTCCACAAAGGCGGGGGCCAACCAGAAGGACGGGTACGGCTTGCCGGTCGCCAGCATGGACAGGGTGGCATCGTACGGGGCGGAGCGCGCGTGGTTCCGCAACTGCAGGAGGAGCCTCTCCCAGTCTGGGAAAGTGTGCAGCGCAGCTCGAGTGATGGTGGCGACGGCCAGGTGCCCCCACCGCGTGCAGCGCGGGCCGCCCCACTGAGCGATCTGCGTCCAGAAGTCGAGGGCGAAAGTGCCGAGCGGGATGCGGAACACCTGCGCGAGCGTCGCCAACTCAGGCTGCAACACTGACGATGGCGGCCAGCAGAATTGGGCAACGTAAGATATGGTCGTGACTGCCCGAGTATTGTACAGTGTAGCGGAGAGGCTGGCAGGAGTGGTTCCCCGCCCGATGGCTTGGGCCCTGAGACGCAATTTGGCGACGGGGTCAATCCAAGAGGTGGACGGAACAACGGGAGGAATAGGAGGAGGAGGAGGAGGAGGAGGAGGAGGTGGAGGAGGAGGAGGAGGTGGAGGAGGAGGAGGAGGAGGGGGAGGAGGAGGAGGAGGAGGAGGAGGAGGAGGAGGAGGAGGAGGAGGGGGGGAAGGGAGGGAGGGAGGGAGGGAGGGAGGAAAGCGAGAGAGAGAGAGAGGGAGGATGAGGGACTGAGGAGGCAAGAGGAGGAGAAGGAGGAGGAGAAGGAGGGGGCAGCGAGGGAAGAAAGAAGGAGGGAGGAGGGAGGGAGGAGGAAAGGAGGGAAGGACTCCCTCGCTGCGGAAGCCGCCCGGCTCCTCGGCCACCAGGGACCGTGCTTCCTGCCTGCGCAACACGTTCAGCATCTCGGGCAGCGGGGCGAGGGGATGGCCAAGCCGACGAGACGAGAAACAACGGGCCCACAGAGCAGGGATGAGACGAAAGTGGCAGATGCAGAGGCGGGGCGAGGGGACAAGAATTGGCGGTGCAACCAGCCCCTGGGCGCACCCGTCGCAACCAAACTGCTCGCACGCCGTGAGCAGCGCAAACTCAACACGCGCTTTGGGATTTCTGCAGCATGCGGCCCGACCGCGCGAGCAGCATGCTCACCGCGCATGCATCGCATGGTCTACGCCCGCGTCGGGCTCATTGCGCGCAGAGCGCGCTCACGCTGTGATCTATCGTCCCCCTGTCCACATGACGAGGTCGGTGCCTAATGGACTCGTCAACTAGTGTACCTTGAGCGCGCAGAGGAACGTCCTACGCATCAAGGCTCATGCAGCCGCGCCGTGGCTGCTAAAAAGGTCGCGGGATTATTTAGTCTGGCGCGCGGGCGCCATAACTTTGTTTGTTTATGGAGTTTATTTTCCGATCAAAGCTCATGCAGCCGCGGCTGCTACAACGGATCGCGGGATGATTTAATTCGCCTGGCGCGCGGGCGCCGGACATTTATTTGTTTATGGAACTTCCTATGAGATCAAAGCTCACGCAACCGTGGCTGCTAGAATGACTGCGGGCTCCTTGCAAGACCCGATGTGCCGAAATTCTGGGAACGCTCTTGGTCGCTTCTGGGCGATCTCGGCGTGTGTGTGTGTGTGTGTGTGTGTGCCGCGTGAGCCAACATTATAGAAGCACCCAGGCAGCAGGCACATGCGATAGGACACCATGCTAGAAGAAATCTAGGGGCATCTCCTTCTTCGAATCTCTAAGCTTCGCAAGGTGCCCCGGGGCTCTGCAGCCCCATCGGGGGATAGGGGATCCCACCAGCCCTCTGGGCGTGAGTGGTCAGGACGCTCGTTCTGCTAACGTTTTTCTTCCCCTTCGGGGAGGTGGTTCCCCCTCCCCCTCCCCCCTCACTCTGGGTTTGGACCCCCCCCCGCGAGGTGTCAGAGAGTCCTACTTGGCCCCCGGTGTCTCCTAGAGGATCCCAGAGAGCCCGAGATGGCCTCCAAGATCACTCAAGATACCCCAAAATGGTCCAAGATAGCCTTCCACATGTCTCCAAGAGCCCTCACGATCGCCCCAGGACGGCTCCAAGTCCCCTCCGAGCCTCCCAAGGAGGCCTCCAAGAAGCCAAACTCATTCAAAACCAGTGTTTTTGTTTAACCATTTCGGCCGTGTCGCGTTTTCGTTTCCGATGGCCTCTTGAGGTCTCAAGATGGCCCCAACATGACCCCAGAGGGCCCCAGGAGGAGCCCAGGATGGCCCCAAGACCAACACAAGAAAGCCCAAGAGCGCCCCAAGAGCGGCCACAAGAGGGCCCAAGTGAGCCCCAAGAGGGCCACAAGAGGGCCCCAAGAGGGCCCCCGAGGCCTTCATAAGGGCCCCAAGAGGCCCAAAAATACCTCCAAGACGCTCCCACCAGAGCAAAGGATCTGCAAAGGCCTGGATGGTTGACTCCTGTCGTCGTCGTTGTCGTCGTCGTCGTCGTCGTCGTCGTCGTCATCGTCGTCGTTGTCGTCGTCGTCGTTCTGTTCGTCGTCGCCGTCCCTCTTTAGTACGCTGCATCCTGCTTCACTTCCCTGATCAAGGAAACTTGCCTGGGCACCGTCACTGAAACTGCCACGGGTTTACCATGTACGCGGTGGTAGGGGACAAACGCCTCCCGCGGCTCCTTGGGTTGAGTGAAGGCTGCCTGTCGTCACTCCCTGCTTGCTAGATGCGCGCGCGTCGTCGGTTTTCGCGCGCCCGAAACAACGCGCGCACGGCGAGCAATGACAGGCAACCGCTCTACCAAGGCGGCCCTGGGTACGCACGACGTAAAACAGGCAACGCACGCACCGACATGCAACCACTCCATCGGGGCAACTCGCCTGGCGTCTGTTTTTGGATGGGCTGCTGGGGATATTTTTCGGTCGCGGCCGCGAGCGAAGAGCGCAGGCGGCAACAGAAGCTGTCCGGGGCACGGAAACATACCTAAGTAGCTGCAGGGCGCGGAACGGGCCGGCCGGGCCAGCTCACAAGGCGGCCGCTGAGGCAGCAGGGTGAGGGCGCTGCTGGGGAAACTTTTTTTTTTACAGCCGCAGGCGGAAGCGCCAGCGGCGGGCGGTCGCGGTCGGGCTGCGGCCGCGACTAACGGCGGGCGCGCGCGAGGCCGCGGTCAGGCGGCAGGCAGCAACGACCCAGGGCGTCAGAGCCAGGCGTGCAATCCAGGGAGTCTGCAGGGCAGCCCCTGACTGCTGGGGAAACGCGACGCGTCAAGAAATATCATGGCGCACCCGTTGGCAGGCCAACTTCTGGGCAATTTGGGCCTCAACGGTTGCGCCGGGACAGGTGCCCAAGACCCTTCCCCCTGGAGGCTTCCAAGTCTGCTGCTAAGGGCCCAGAGGCTCCAAGCGCGTGGCGTGATAGGTCGCGGGCAACATATTTTAAACTGGGCGGCCACACCTCGTACCTCCAGTGGGATCCTTCGTAAATCAATGCGCAATGTCTGCAATAGACAACGGTGTAGCAACGAAGTGGCGTGATCATCTGCGATGCGCGGCAGTGCAGATGCCGTTCATAGACCAAGTGTCCTAAACCAATGTCAAATGCAATCGCGAAATGCACGGGCGCCCAGGTTGCGAGACGTCGCTGCCGTGAGAGCGACCAATGCCTGAAACGTAAGACTGGGAGTGTGCAGACAACAAACCCGAAACGAGAGAGGGCAAGATAAGGATTTGCACGCCAGATGTGTACGATGTCCAAGAGTAGTGCCTGCTCACGTGGAGCAAGAGTAGCCACCCTTCGGAACCCGTCAGTGAACCGTTCTTGTCGTCACAGATGTGCTGCCTGATGGGCCCCGAGTGATAGCAAATGCTGCTCCAGATGGGCAAACAGTGCTGTTGGACATCGTGCCCACCTTTCCTGTCCTGATTCTGGGCGCGCGGAGAGGAGGATTGGAGATATATGGCCAATTCCAGAAACTCCGAATCTAAAACATTGCATCTCTCGGAGGCGCATCGTTCACTTCCGCCGCCTTCCGCCGAGCTTCCGCCGGCGGAGCTGTCCTGGTTTTACTTCCGCCACTTTCCGCCGACATCCCGCCGCCATCCGCCAGGGAAGAGACACCAAACTCTTCGATCCTCGAAGGCGAGGCCTTTCCCGGAGTGCCCCACATGGAGAGGAGGGGGGCCGTTTCTCTGGCGAGGTCGCTGCAACGCACCAGCCGCACCTCACTCTGAGAGGGCCGCAGGACTCCCGACGCCTTGGTCGGCCAAACATCCGCCCCCAAGGGCTGCTGTGCAACGGGTGAGGCCGTGGGTGCGCCTGCATTCGCAGAGACCAGGGGCCCGTCCTGTGCTGCGCCGCATCTGCGGGGGGCCCCTCCTGGCGGGTGCGGTGGACGGGCACGTCGGCCAGCGACGCGGGCGATGCCGCAGTGCCCGAATGAGAAGGGGCCCCGCAATTGGAGGCGGCAGGGGGGTCTGAACTGGATGGGCCCAGAGAAAATCTGCCAAGAAGAGGGGATAAGGGCAAGTCCGCTCAAAATCGGTCCCCGGAACCCTCCGGGGGTCCATCTGGTGCAATCATTGTACCTCGGATCCCTTTGTGACGATCCCAGGGCCCGAGAACGGCTCCGGGAGGCCGAAAAGGGTGAGCAATCTTCTCGAACCCAGAACCTCGAACCACACCCCCCTCTAGCTGGCCGGAGCCAGTGCTAGGCCACCTCAGACCCCCAGCCAACCTTTTACAGAGCCAGCCGTCTGAACGCAATCCCTGCTAGTATTGCCCCTCTCATCTTGCCGTACACGCTACTCACACGCTTCGTGTTTGTCGCGTGTTCGAATGGCTTCACTCTCTCCTGCTCTTACGTCGCCCGTGCTGCATGTTTTGATCTCAAGTGCTGCATGCCTGGACCTATCAATCTGGGATTGGGGGTGGGCGTGCGCCGGTGCAGTCGGGCTGCTGAAAGAAGGAACGATAGGTGAGCGACGATCAAAAGCGGGTCTTGCGCGAGATGACGCAGCGACCTCACGCCGCGGCTTACGCAGGCCGCCAGCGCGGCACGCTACATTGGAGACGAGGGCGCTTACGCGCGACCTTACGCGGGCAGTCTACGCGCTAATGTCGGCGCAGACGACCTCTTTTTGGGGCGTCGCTCAAATGAAGACGGAACACTGTTTTGGCCTCCGAAAAACGCCTGCGTGCACGAGGAGACTTAGAGGCACAGCCACGGAAGGGCCTGAGGAACATCGAGCCCACATCCGAACCCAAACTGCTCATTATTTCAGCGTCTTGACTGCATGGCTACCTTTTCCCGAGAAGGGGATCGACTACAGAATTGATGTACCCCAGCATTGATCTGTGTCAGTCGAATCTGCGAGTAGCACGTTCATACATCTGCGAACATCCTGCGTCTCCCTTCCGTAGGTTCGACGAAGATTCCAATTCTGGGTGATATCAATCCTGTAGTCGATCTCCTACAGTAGGACCTGGGCCAGAACAACATCCTTCAAGGACACGAGGCCCGCCGCCGGCCAACACAGACAGAACATCCAAGGGTACCCTCCCCCCCAGGATGCACAAGAGCATCCAGGACACACGGAGAACACCAGGGCACCCTCCCCGAACCGACCTCGATCCTATACCTCGGTCCGACTGCATCGCACGCTGGCCAAAGCTCATTCGCAGGAGTACCCACCGCGGGTCAAGGGGGCAAGACTGGCCACGGCCTGGGCACCCTGCCACGTCGTCCTGCCGACGGCCGCGGCCATCACCCTCCTGGAGTCCCGTGCGGACCCCTTGCGGATATTCTTGGTTACGACGGCAGGCTTGGACACGACAGCATGCATTCGGTACGCATTTGCGCAAACCTGAGGAACTGGATGATATTGGGAAAAAAAACCCGGTCCGACTGCCCTCGACCTCCGCCCCGAGCCGCGGCGCGGGGCGCTCCCGGCCTCGGCCCGCCCGCGTGGGCCGCAGGGGGGGGGGGGGGGCCGGCCGGCGCGACGCCTCTCCGCCGTCGGGGGCCCAAAGGGAGCCCGTGGTTCCTCTCGGGCCCTCGGGGGGCCCTGGCGCCGCAGGGGGGGGGGGCCCGGGCGGCGCGGCGCCTCTCCGCCGCTGGGGGCCCAAGGGAGCCCGTGGGTCCTCTCTGGGCCCTCGGGGGGCCCTCGCCTGCGCCGTCCCCTGGAGAGGCCCGCCATCGCGCGGACGTCCCTTCCCCGTGTTTTTGCGCGGCGTCGCGCGCGTTTTTTTTTTTCCCCGCAGGATGGTCCAGGACGCTCCTGGATGGCCCTCGCCGAGAAAAAGCAGTGCACACGTCTGAGCGACGCCGAGGAGGCGGAGAGGTGCCCCAGCTCGCGGCTCATGGCCAGAGGCACGGCCGCGGTCCCAGTTGGGGGGGGGGTGTTAGCGTTGACCAGCGTGTGGTAGTCGATGGGATAGCGCCGATCTGGCGTCGACTCGCGGCGTCGAGTAGCGTCGAGTTCGCGTCGATTTGGCGTCGATTTGGCGTCGATCAGCGTCGAGTCGCAAGAGCGAACAAGACGGCATTGGAGGCTCCAGAGCGCTGCCACAGGAAGAAGAGGGGGCCGTGAAATCCGGGGGGATGTCATGGCCTCTGCCATGATACCCCCCCTGGCATCTCCCTCCCGCCCCCCTCTTGCACTGATGGGGAACGATAGGGGGGACCAGCTCAGGAAGGGATACCTCGAGCTGGAATCGGCGATACATCGCCGACAGATCCGCGCTAGGCCCCCGATAGCAAATGCGCACGTTCCTGGGCGGGGTGTGCCAGTTGCCGGGCCCCCCTCGGCGATCCCTGGGCGATTGGGGGGTCGATGCACTCCCCTCGGAGGCGATCCCCGTCACCAATGGCCTTCGGGTCCTAACTCGGGCCTCCGGAGGCTGTCCGGGTCGATCCCGGCACCCCCAAAACGCCCTCGGCGAGGAGCTGCTGTTGACGAGCACCAGGAGGCTGGAAAACGGCCGAGGTCTGACGAAAACGCAGAGAAACGTCGAGCCTGTGGCCTACCCCGCCGCCCTCGTTGCCTCTGACCCCTGACCCCCTCTTGCGCGCCCCCGAGAGCAGGGTGAGAGGCGAGAGGCCAGGGATGCTCACTGCAGCGCGCAGCCTCTGCTGCCCCCTCGGGGGCTGCCTGCGCGGCGCCGCCGCAGAGGGATCGGGGAAGAGGGGCCGTGGAGGTGCTGCGTAATGAGGGGAGGCGGGAGGGAGGAGAGGGCGGGGCACAGTCAACCCATTGTAGGAAGGATGCGCGGAAAGGATGCCGAGGCTCTTCGAGCGGTGCTGGCCATCGAGAGTGGTTGAGGATGGGCCGAAGAGGCGAGGATGCAAGTGTACCATTGGGAAATCGGTTGACTGTATGGGGGAGGCGGCCGAGGAGAAAGGCGGAGAAGGACACGACACGATACGATACGAGTCGACAACGACTGGGGCCACGTGTCTCTCTTGTCTCACATGTGCAGCTGCTCGTGCCATGAAACTCGCGTAGGGAGGTTGATATATCTCAACGTATGGAGAAGGAGGAGGAGACTGAGGAGGAAGATGGAGGAGAAGGACGGAGGAGCAGGGAGGTGGGAGGAGGAGGAGGAGGAGGAGGGTGAGGGGAATTAAGAGGGAGGAGGAGGAGGAGGAGGAGGAGGAGGAGGAGGAGGAGGAGGAGGAGGAGGAGGAGGAGGAGGAGGAGGAGGAGGGGGAGCCGATCTGTGAGGATCCACAGGAAGGACCCTCTCCAGAATCGGCGCTTTCGTTGGCAACACCCCAGTCGACATGCAGGTGCGGAACATGAAGGTGCGTGCAGTCGGGATGCGAGGGACGAGGATTGGGATGGGGAGGGATGATGATGGTGGTGGTGGTGATGATGAGGATGATGTTGATAATGGGGATGACACGGGAGCGGGAGAGAGGGATGGATGAAAGAGGAATACACAAACCTACGCAGATACTAATAAGAATCCGCCGGCCCCCTTGTGGGGGCACCAGGCTGTAGGCGCGGGTTCGCAGTTTCCTGTGCCAGTTGTAGCTTGTAGTTTCCAGTGTTACAGTTCTGCTTCTTGCTGGTTACTGTAACTAGTTGATTGACAGCGCGAGGGGGGGGGAGGCCCAAACCAGATTTTTAGCGTCTCCTGGGCGTGTTGTCTGAATTGCTGGGGGAGTTCGAAATCAACACCCCTCACGCAGATCCGCGGGGTCAGGGTCCAATAACACAGGGGATTTGCCACATTTCTGAAATTCGGTGCCACCCCTCACGCAGATCCGCGGGGTCAGGGTCCAAAAACACAGGGGATTTGCCACATTTCTGAAATTCGGTGCCACCCCTCACGCAGATCCGCGGGGTCAGGGTCCAAAAACACAGGGGATTTGCCACATTTCTGAAATTCGGTGCCACCCCTCACGCAGATCTGCGGGGTCAGGGTCCAAAAACACATGGGATTTGCCACATTTCTGAAATTCGGTGCCACCCCTCACGCAGATCCGCGGGGTCAGGGTCCAAAAACATAAGGGATTTGCTACATTTCTGAAATTCGGTGCCACCCCTCACGCAGATCCGCGGGGTCAGGGTCCAAAAACACAAGCCACATTTCTGAAATTCGGTGCCACCCCTCACGCAGATCCGCGGGGTCAGGGTCCAAAAACACAATGGATTTGCCACATTTCTGAAATTCGGTGCCACCCCTCACGCAGATCCGCGGGGTCAGGGTTCAAAAACACATGGGATTTGCCACATTTCTGAAATTCGGTGCCACCCCTCACGCAGATCCGCGGGGTCAGGGTCCAAAAACACAGGGGATTTGCCACATTCTGAAATTCGGCGCCACCCCTTACACAGATCCGCGGGGTCAGGGTCCAAAAACACAGGGGATTTGGCACATTTCTGAAATTCGGTGCCACCCTTCACGCACATCCATCGCAAGGCGTGGTAACCCAAACTGCGAGAACTCCCTCGGCCCTTTAATCGCAAGGTGTGGTAACCAAGCCCGTAAACCATACACGTCTTACCAATCGCCAGGTGTGGTAACCCCTCTTGTGATCAGTTGGTTTTGCTGATTGCGAATCGGCTTCGCATGAAGTTTCGATACTGCTTCACGACAGCGCCAAGGCCTCATGACTTTGCTCTTCCATGGCCCATTCTCCGAGAGAGGGGGCCGGCGGCAGGGGGCGAAGCCCTTACGGATAATCGAGACCTCACGAGCTGGGTCCGAGTACATGGGGTTCATGAGCACGTCGTATCGCCGATGCATCGGCGACGTTGGCGTGGAGAGAATCGGGATCCACATCGGCTGGGCGCTCCGACAGGGAGAGAGAACCTCCACCCAGAGGGGCACGATCGAAGGCGAAGAGGGCGGGTACGCTGAGCTGTTTAATAAGCGTGGGGGGCCCGATCGCGCGAGTGTGCGGGGATGGGCTGTCCTTCGCAGGTCGTGGGGGCGGGGGGATCGCTCGAGGGGGTGGGCCCGGCGTGCGAAAGGGGGGGGCGGACTGAAACAGGCCGCCGGGCGGAGTGGCACAGGGAGTGTGCTGAAAGACGAAGCGAAGGTCTGCGGTGCCGGTGCTGAGCGGCACGCGAAAAGAGCAAGAGCGCAGCACAAAAATAAGATGCTGACGCGGAGTTCTCACTCTTGTAAAAAAGCATGCTTGATGATCGCGCTGGCCGATGCTCATTGTTTTTCAGTGGAGCGGCGCTCGTCGACGCTCGCACCTGGTCCTTTAGTTGGGGTTGGCGCTGGACCTTCAAGTGCCCCCCAAGACTGCCACGACGGCTTCCGCCTGAGGCCTCCTCACGACTTAGCCAGGAATCGCGCTCTCGCTCGAGGCTTCCTGGCACTTTACGCGGGGATCGCGCTCTTGCCTGCAATCTCCTTGTGCACCATCTGCGCACGAACGGCGCGGTCTCGCCGCCCAGGCGTCGTGCTCTCGCCCTGGGAGCTTGCTCAGGAACTGCATCCCCGCCAGAGAACCGCCCCCCCGAGCCTCCGGGCCCTCCGAAGCCCCCCTGTTCTGTTTCCAGGAAGTGCATCGGCTACACGCAAGGAGTGGCCCTGGGTAAGAGTGACCCTTCTGATGCGCGGCTTTTTTGGACCGCGGGGGGGCCAAAAACAAGCGCGCGAGCCGCTGCTACCGCTTCTCTTTCGGCCATCTGGGGGCCCATCTGTGCCCGCACCAAAGGTCACTCTGGCGAAAGGGCACTCTTACGCCTAGTCGAATCCAGGGAGTCCCGTAACGAACTCCAAAACGGCGCCCTCGCGAGGAACATCCTCAGAGACTTCTCTGCAAATTGTGCAAGAGTCGCACGTTCGCCGGGACCTCCCGAGCAGCTCACGCAGGGATGGCGCCCTCTCGCCACTCGAGAATCGTGCCCTCGCCTCCTCACAGGGTCCTCAGGCCGTTCCATGAGATCCTCCTCCTCCTCCTCCGCCTCCTTCTCCCGCCTCCCCCTTACGCTCTGTGGGAGGCCTCGCCACTGCTCGGACGTTCATTCCCCGTGCATGTTTCGATGTCGTGCGCTTATTTTTTCGCAAGACGGGCCAAGATGCTCGTCGATGATCCCCGCCGAGAAAAACGCACACGTCCGAGCGATGCCAAGAGCCATGAGTGCGGCACCCGCTAGCCCGCGGGGATCACGGGGCTCAGGTGAAGACGCGTCTGTGCCACCGAACGAACGTTCTGTCCGAAGGCCATTCTGGGCGCGAAAGGGTCAGTCAATCACGCCTTGGACGATCCCACCCAGTGCGGCGTCTGCCCGCACTCGGCGATCATGAGGCTCTCAAGAGCTACCGCGCGCGGGAAATCTGCGTGAGAATGAGCGGGCGTGAGGGAGTGATAGCACGAGTGTGCATGAATGAGTATGGGCCTGGCTACCTGTGGGTTAAGTGCCAGTGATCACGAGCTGGCGTCATCAGCATCCGAAAGATGGTGAGCACGATGTTGAGTGCGTGAGTGTGAGCGGGTGCGAGCGTGATAAAGGAAAGGTGCATACAGGAAGAAGGGATGCGGAGGGAGGAACGGGGAAGGAGGCGCACTCATTATGGCAAGAACTCGATGCTTACAGTGTCTGGAAGTATTCGCACATATAACCTCCTCCTCCTCCTCCTCCTCCTCCTCCTCATTCTCCTCCTCCTCCTCCTCGCATACATAACCCTCCTCCTCCTCCTCCTCCTCCTCCTCCTCATTCTCCTCGTCCCCCTCGTCCTCCTTCTCTGGTTGCGGCCTGCCACCGGCGGCGGCGCCACAGGCACACTAGGACTCCGCGCGTAATCTCTGGTACTGCCCGAAGAGAAGGTCGTAGTGCCCTGGCCCCTCAGCTGGAACTCCCTGGAAGCGGGCGCAGGAGCCGTCTTTAGGGAAAGGTCGAGCTTGGAGAGGACCAGTGCGGTGACATAATGTGGATGACACGAGTATCACGAAGCAGCAGGTGCTACCAGGGCACGCGATGAGAGTAAGGCTGTGCCCCATTGGCTCCATCCACCCACAATGCGGCTTTTGCAGGCCACTTTCCAGTTTTCCGTGTCGTGCCCCCGCGAAGGAATCCGAGCACGGCCACCGAGAGGATCGGTTATGCTGCGGGCGCGTGGCCGCGATCACAACCACGAAGGACCCCCAGCCGCCAGCCCGCCGTCGCCCTGGAGCTCCTGCATGGTTCGAGTACGGTCACGGCGCTGCCAGAAGGAACGTTCAATCCGGAACGAAGGGGCTGCTCTGGCCACGGCGAGCGGCAGCCACGAATTGGCTCCCCGGCCTAGACCGAAGGAGACCGGCCCGAAAACCCGAGCCCCTCCTGAGCCCAAAGCGGTCCTCGTGTCAGCGCCTCGGCTTTGAGCTTTCGGAGCTCCGCGCGGACCTCTTGAATCCGCGCTGGACCCCCCTCCCCGGCGCGCCATGGCCCCGGCGCCGCAAGGGGGGGGTCCCGGCGCAGCCGCGAGAGATCCGCGCGGACCTCCAACAGCTCCTGTTTGCGCTGTGCTCTTTTGTTTTTTCCCCGGGGAGTGAGAGGAGGCGAGCGGGCATCCCAGCGACGGCCTCCACAAGCGGCGCGGAAGAAGACAGGCGGTGCGGAACATGCGGCAGCTCTCGTTTGTGTTTTTGCTGCTCAAGTGTGAAGAAAACGAGGCCCGAAGGAGGCCACAAGAGGTCCCCAAGCGGCCCCCAAGAGGCCTCAGAACTGCCTCCAAGAGATCCCCGAGATGCCTTCCACGAGATCCCAACAAACATCCACTAGGCTTCATACCCACAGCCCAGGAACGTTGGCGGGACTTGCCGTAGGCAGCTGGATCCGCCGCCCCCTGTTGCTTGCAAAAGGGGTGCCTGGCGTGCTGAACCCTCTCAGTTTTGGTATTGGCTCTTTTCCAAAAGAACTCCCCCTGGGCCTCCGGCGCGTTCCGCCGGCCACCCAGAAAGATTGCCAAGGACCGCAATCCGGGAACAAATCCTCCAAAATGGTCCAAGATGGCCACGTTGGCCCTAGACGGCCTCCAAGATGGTCCAAGATGGCCTCCAAGTCCGCCCAAGATGGTCCTTGACGGCCTCCAAGACGGCCCAAGAGAGTCCAAGATACATCCAAGGTCGCCCGAGAAGCCTCCAAGACGGCCCAACACGACCCAAGAAGCCTCCAAGAGGCCCTCCAGAAGGGTCCGAAGAGGCCAATATCCTTGATTTTCCATACGTTTTGAAGGATTTGGGCATGTGCTTCTTCTCGGCATTCCGACGGCTCAAGACGGCCCAAGAGGCCCCAAATATCGCCCCAAGATCGCCCAAGAGGGCTCCAAGAGGGCCCCTTGATGGCACAAGAGGCCTCCAAGACGGCCCCAAGAGGGCCCGAAGACGGCCCAAGAGACCTCCAAGACGCCCAAGATGGCCTCCACGACGGCCCCGAAGCGCCCCAAGAGGACCCCGAGTCGGTTCAGAGCGGCCCCCAAGACGGCTCCCGACGGCGTCAGACGGGCCAGGAGCCCACCAAGATGGCCGAAGTTGGCTAGAAGCTGGCCCAAGACGGCCCAAGAGGCCTCCAGAAATGTCCAAAAACACACTTTCCGCGTAGGTTTTTGAAGGATTTAGACATTTGCTTCTTTTCGGCCTTCCGACGGCCCGATACGGCCCAAGAGCCCCCAAAGATCGCCCAAAGGTCGCCCAAGATGCCTCCAAGATGGCCCCAGAAGGCCCAAGAAGCCCCCAAGACAGCCCCAAGAGGCCCCCAAGACGGCCCAGGAGGCTTTGAAGACGCCCAAGATGGCCTTCAAAACGGCCCTGGAGCATTCCAAGGACCCCAAGTCGGCTCAGAGAGGCCCCCCAAACGGCTTCCGACGGCGTCGGACGGGCCAGGGGCCCACCAAGACGGCCGAAGATGGCACTAAGATGGCCCAAGACGGCCCAAGAGGCCTCCAAGAGGGCCTCCAGGAAGGCCCGAAAAGGCCCAAATCATTTATTTCCAATAAGTTTTTGAAGGATTGTGGCATTTGCTTGTTTTCGGCCTTCCGACGGCCCGAGACGGCCAAAGTGCCCCCAAAGATCGCCCAAGAGGCCCAAGACGGCGCCAACATGCCCCCAAGAAGGCCCAAGAGGCCTCAAAGACGCTCAAGATGGCATCCAAGACGGCCCAAGAGCCCTCCAAGACGTTCTCCAAGAAGGCCCGAAAGGGTCAAAATGGCCTCCAGGCGGCCACGATGACCTTCAAGATGCCCACGTGTTCCCCGGGCTCTCCCAACCGATTCGGGGAACACATGGTCCGATAGCTTGGCAGGTCTGGCCTCACCGTTCGGCCACATAGGCGCTTCCAAAAAGGCAGGGGGCGGCGATGATTCGCCGTAGGCGTCTTCGATAAACAACTGTAACGGAAAACTGAGATCGGTTCAAGTGTGATTAAAATTGTGTTCGGTTCAACTGTTCTGTAGCATAGTTTTTGTTATCACACTGGATCAGAATTTGTTCAATCACACTTGCACCGAATCTAGCGCCACTTTTGAAACGGGCACTGTTCTTTAGGTTGGTTCACTTCTCCGAATGGTGCAATCCGCTGGCGCCCTCCCGCAAAGCCCACGGACATGTTCGCCGCACGTGAGACACGCCCAAAGCCCTGCCGAGTAAGGGTTGGACAGAACCCCCTTTCGGGAGCGGCCAAGAGGGGGGTGTCCAAGAGGGGGGGTGCAAATCATGACCAGCGGCATGTGCGCGGCCCAGCGGGGGGGCCAGGGACGTAATGAAATAAGAAGAGGCGCCGTGAAATCTGGGGAAAACTCATGGCCCGCGCCATGATATCCCCTCCTGCCCTAGTCATCCCCCCCCTCTTTTCCGCCCCCGACCCTTTAGTGAGACACCCCTTCACAGAAACCGCCAAGGACCACATGAGGCGACGGGCCCAGGGCCCGCGAGCAGCGCGGCCGCACCGCCCTCGCGAGAGTTCGAACCGGGCAGTCCGCGGATCGACTTGGCAGGGGGGAAGCTCTGTCGGCCTCCGACGAAACGACGCCGACGACCTCGATCTTGGACCTTCCACCATACAGTCGGGGCGTTGACCTAAGGAACCCTAAATAAGGAACGAGGCCCCTTTTTGTTCCACAAGTTAAACTTCGATTTCCCATCGAAAACATAAGGAAACCCTGAGGCAAGCTGCGAAACAATCAAGGAACACGGAGCCCCTCCCCAACGAAAAGGGTTCCTTCTTCAGGGCCCCGACTGTACGGCCAAGAACTTTTTTCGTAGCGGCGTGGTTGTTGGCGTGTCGCGCCGAAGCATGGTGGGCCAGAACCGGCGGCGCGACACGCCAAGCCAGAGACCCTGACCGTCTCGGCCTGCGACATGACGACGCCGACCAGACCCGATCTTCGACTCTGCACCTGATATCTTCGCCTCATGGGCCGATGGGGCCCCACCGGAGCGAGCCCAAATGCAAAGCTCGGGGAGACGTGAGACTCGGGTTCGGGAGACTCGGGTCAGCCTGACGGGGCCGCCAGGAACATGGAGACCCAGTCTGACATTTGATGCGAACTCCCGCTGCAAACACCCCACGAAAACTGGACCGTCAAAACTCAGGCTGTGCCCGTCGAAAAGCATCGGCAAACCCGAGTTCCGCCGATCTCGAGTCTTACGGTCAGGAGCTATTGCATAGCGTGTCACGGCGGCGGCCCTGGCCACACGCCTTGCCTTGCAAGCGGATCGCTTGTCGCTTCGCTCCGCGGGCAGGGAGGCTTGGAAAGGCAGGGGACGTTGAAGCCTGAGGACTGGGAGATGGATAGCGTGTCGTGCCGAAGCGTGGTGGGCCAGAACCGGCGGAGCGACACGCTACAGTCACGCTGCTGCAGTCAAGATCGCTAGATGGCGGATTCTGGAAACCCTGAAACCCTGAAACGTTGTCGCCTCTGGGCTGCGCATCTGTTTTCCGCCGCCTTCAATCGGCCTTCCGCCGGCTTCCGCCAGCGGAGGCCTTGTTTTACTTCCGCCGCCCTTCCGCCGCCTCCCGCCGAGGAAGAGGTGGCACCTCCTTCGATCCTCGAAGGCGAGGCCATTCCTGGAACGCCCCAGAAGAGCCCTGAAGCCCATTTTTGAAAGCATCGGCAAGCCCGAGTCTCACGCTTCCCCCATAGAAAAATCGCCCTCCTCGCGCTCTTCTGGCAGATGGCCCGCAGCTCCGGCACCGAGTCCTTCCACGTGCGCCCCTTGCAGAAGACGCCGAGGGCCTGGAAGCCCCAGCGGCCGCCTCGGCGTGGCCGCGCCCGGGGCGCGGGGGGGGCGGCGGGGAGGCGAGGAGCGCCACCTGCGCGTCCGAGCGCGCCGAGGCAGCCAGCGAGGAGGGCCGGGGGCAAGCGGGCGAGAGAGGCGCGCAGAGCGCGGCGAGCGGAGCAGCTCGGCGAGGGAGAGCACGCGAAGCTGGACGCAGGCCCTGGCCATCGCTCGGACGTCCATTTCCTGTGTTTTCTTCGGTTTCGTGCGTGGTTTTGTCGCAAAATGGTCGAGGATGCTCCTCGAAGGTCCTCGCCGAGAAAAAAATGCACAAGTCCGATCGATGCCAGGAGGCCACGGATACGGAGGACAAGGCCAGCAGCCGGCCTCGTCCTGAGCAGGGGGGCGGCCTGGGGCCTCGCGAGTGGGGAGGAGTGGGGAGGATGAGGCGGGAGGGGAGCCGCCGCTCCCAAGCCCCTCCCCCTCCTGTCCTCCTCCTCCTCCTCCTCCTCCTCCTCCTCCTTGCCCTCCTCCTCCTCCTCCTCCTCCTCCTCCTCCTTGCTCTCCGCCCGCTCCAGCACAAGCCATGTCGGACCTCCGCGGGCGGTCTCTCCGCCGGCGCCCGACGCCCCTCCCCGCGCCGCCCCCCCCGGCGCGCGAAGTGCGCCAGGGGGATGCGGGGCGGGTGTCGGGCGCCTGCTGAGGAGCTGTCTGCGGCGCCTGCTGAGGAGCCGCGTGCGTTTCCAATCCTCCGCGACTGCTTCCCACAACTCCGACGGTGTGACTTGGTCGGTTCTGGGAGCCCTGGGACCGAAAAATATTGCGATCTCTCTGGGGCGCATGTTTTACCCAGCCGGACTTCCGCCGTCCTTCGGCCACCCTCCGCCGCCCTTCCGCCGCCTTTCCGCCGAGGAAGAAGAGATGATAACGCCTTCGACCCTCGAAGGCGAGACCCTTTCTGGAACGCCTTGTTCGCACCGTGGGCCCCTGGATGCTGTGACCCCTTCCTTGGGGCCAGCTTTTCATCCCGAGTCGTTCTTTGGCAGTCCGTGGGGCCCGATGAGGGCCCCCAGAGGCCGAACCTTTTCCAAAAAAATTGGCCTTGATATATTTGGCACAGCAATTAGGTGGGGGTTCTGCTCGCCCGGGATCTCCTGGTTCACGGAACAGGCGGGCGATCGCAAGCCCGCTCTCGCCGAGGCCGTCCCGCAGCACGTATCTCGCGAGCTCGGAGCCCTCCTGCCCGGGTGCGCTGGGCGGAGCGTCATCGTGTGGACTGCCCCCTTCACCTCTCGAGTTATGGTGTCTCAGGGTGTTCGTGTACCGCTTGATGGGGGCACGAGGTTGGGCTGGGGCCCTGCTGGGGAAATACGGAGGGAGGCAGGGGAAGGAGGAAGAATACGAGCCATCTGAGCAGGCACAGGAACATACCCTCCTGAACGACTTCCCCCACAGGACATCTGATCGCTGTCCGAAGTGCCAAAGATGTCTCGCCATGAAGCAAGCGGTGACCTCTGGGCTTCTGTGGCTTTCCCAAAGGCGGGCCTCGAACTTCTGGAAAACTTACCTGTGGCCTTCACAGGCTTCGGGCACGAGCTGCGTAGGCCTTCTCTCTGGCGCACGGCCTGGCATTTGGATTGCCCCTCTCCTGGTCCATGATGCGGCAGAAGGCGTTGGACACCTGGGCCAATATCATGGGAGGCGCTCTTCGACTCAAGAATCTGCAGCTCGTCTGCAATTTAAAGCATGGCGCGCCCCACTGCTAGTGTCCCTGTCCGCCCACTCCTTCGGTGTTGTGAGCATCCTCTCGCTGCCCTCCCAATCTCAGCAGCATATCCAAGTCAGATCAACGCTTGCAATCATGTTTTCGGGGATCGGGCTGAAGATCACAATTCAGAAGATTGCTTTGGTAGCTTGGCCCTTCAGCGCTTTAACTCGTCACTATTTTGTCCAAGCCCAATCGCAAGTTCAAGCCCACGCCACGACCAGTCCTGTGACCACTACGACGGCAGCATCTGGCGAGTCTATTCTGACACATGGCCAGATGATCTGAATGCAACCCTGATTCCACGTGTCACAAGCCACCATGACTCATGGGGATCGAATGTCGATCGCGCGATCACATCGATCCGAATGCTCGGTCGGGAACAGAATCAGGGCAAAGCGTCATCACACGATCACGGGACCGGATCGTTGTGATGAGCTCGCAACTCTGCATTGCACTTGTGATTGGTACCACTTTTTACACTGGAGAAGGCCTTCGAAAGGCCGTGTGGATCAACAGCAAATCAATCACGATGACGTGGGGCACGCATGCAACAGATCTACGACGATGTCGCAACATGGGCATCCAAGGGGAGCAATCTCTTGGGAGGCCGTGCTCCATGTTCCTCAGGTCCCCGATCGCGCGCGAAGCTGCGCGTTCGCCACGCTGGTGGAATGGGGCCCGCAAGCTCAGAACTCCGACGCCATATGCTTTTTGCTCGCAACGCGCACCTCTGGAGGCCCACGCCCCTTCCCCTGGGCCAACCTCTCATCCCGGGCCGCACGGGCCCCGGTGAGGACCCCCAGAGGCCGAAGCCAGCCAAAGGGGGAGGAGCTGCGGGATTCTCCGTGGCCAGCGGAAGAAAACGATAGAACATCTGACCAATGACTGCACAACGAGCTCCTCGAGTACGATGTTCCATCCACCCATCTCGTCACAAACCTCCCGCCGTGATTTTCGCTGCGAGGGCAGCGGGGGAGGCCTGTGCCCCAAGTCCTTCCTGGGCCGCCCCGCCGCGGTGAGCCCCGGCGTCGCCCGACGCCCCGGGCGTGCCCTGGCGCCCAGATTTGGCACGCCCGCAGTGGGCACGGTCAAGCTGCTGCAGTAAGGAACTCCAGATGTCGCCGCGCCGTTTGACGCCGCCACCACGGCAAACCCACGGCAAGTCCTGCGTCCCGCGCCCAAGCAAACGAAACTGACACCGCGGCGAACGAACGGCAAACCCACCGCGTCCGAGGCGGCGTTAGCCCTGGTGGCCGCGGGGCCCTCCCCTAGACGCCAGGCCGTGCGTCGGAACAAACGGCGCGGCGACAAATGAGGAACGACACCCTTTTTGGCACCAAACGAGCCTGGGTGCACGACAAGAGCTGGAGGAACAAGCACGCAACAAAAACGAGCCGCTTCCGAACGCAAAACGGTCATTCATTTCAGCGCCTTGACTGTACGGAAAAAGTGGGTACGATGCCCAACAGCACGTGTTGCCCAAAACCGGCCGCGGCCGCTGTTTTGCATGCGCACTTGTGTCTCAAACGGGGAGCGCCCGCGGCGACACGGACAGCGAACTGCTGTTGGTCTTCGCCCCCATGCTTTATGTACTCCGGATGGCGTAATCCGCTGACCCCCGCTTGCCGGGGGTGAGAAGGCGTGTGAGACATTTGGCTGTCCCCCTCCCCCTTCCCCCCTCCCCTGGGGTCCAAAATGCTATTCTAGGGGAGGGGGAGGGCGAGCTAGTCAACGCACCCCTGGGGCATCTGGAGCCCCCATGAAGCCCCAAGGCAGCCCAACAGGGCCCAGACAGAGCGCCAGGACCGTCGAAGAGAACGTCATGACGGCCCAGGGCAGCCCCTGGAAGATCCAAGATGGCTTCAAGATGGCCCACGAGGCCCCCAAGGCATCGCCGAGAGGACCCCAAGAGGCCCAAATCATCCCATTCCATTTGGGAAAAAAACATGTTTAGCATATTCGCACTTTACGTCTTGACAGCGAACACGATGGCCCAAGTGGCTCCCCAAATCGTCCGAATATGGCACGTGATGCCCCCAAGAAGGCCCTAAGACGGCCTAATAGGGCCCAAAGACAGCTACAGGGGCCCCCCAAGAGGGCTCCAAGAAAACCCAAGAGGGGGAATACGCGCCGACGAGCCTTTCCCACCGAGATGGCCCCTCGATCCCCCCAGAGGCCCCCGAGGGCCCTCCAAGAGGCCCCAAGAGGCTTCCCAGACGCCCCCCAAGAAGCCCCCCAGAGGCCCCCATGAGGCCCCCCCAAGATATTCCAAGAGGCCACAGGGAGGCATCAGAGGAGACCGTCAGATTCATCCAGGAGGCTCCGGCTCCAGGATTTGACTTCCGCGATCGTCTGACACACTCACTCCTTGTGGAGGTCGGCGGAATGGCGCAAGCCACTTGAATCCGCCCGCCCACCGGGCTGATGGGCGTGTGGGATTCAAATATGAGAGCTCCTGGCAATGCTTTCGTCCCCCCCCTAACCCTCCCCGGAAGCGTGCGCCGTTCCGCCGCCGGGCTGCGCCCAGGCCCCTTGTCAGTCCCCAAGACGCCTCCGAGACGGCTTCCAAGACGAGCTCGCTTTTCAGATCGTTCTGAAGACGCCTCCGGGGCGCTTTGTGGCTCTATTTCGGCCCCGTCGGGGTCCCTGCTTGGCCTCCAGAATCCGCTCCCGGGGCCCTCGAGAGCGCCTTTGTGGCTCGCCCTCGTCGAAAAGCTGGCATGTCAAAAAGTATCGCAAATACTACGTCTGGTTGTTTCACGACTTGCGCTTCCCCGGGGGTAGCCTGGACGCTTCGTACAACTGCCTTCCCGGCTCGTCTGGGATATTTTTCATCTTTCAAATTTGGACGCTGTTTTTGGGCGCACTCCGGGGTCCACTTGAGAAGATTCGGGGGCCCACTTGGGCCCCAAAACGAACCCAAAACAGCCTAGAACAGGACCGGTTTTAACCGGAAGACGGACGTGACGGGCAAAGAGGCCGCCACGAAGGCCCCAAGACGACCCAAGTGGGCCCCCAAACAGCCCAAGAGGGCCCCAAGACGGCCCAAGAGGGCTCAAAGATCGCCCCAAGTCGGCCCAAGAGGCCGCCAAAAAGGCCCCAACATTGCCCAAGAGGGTCCCAAGGCGGCCCAAGAGGCCCCTGGGACGGCCCAAGAGGGGCCCAACAGGAGGAGCCCGAACAAACTTTTCGAGCCCTCCGTCCCAAGAGGCCCCACAGGAGGCCCCAAGAGCCCAAAGCAACCCCAAGAGGAAGCCCGAAGACGCCCCCGACAGGCCCAGAAGAGGTCCAGATGGGTCCCTGCTTGGCTCCTTTTAGGCAGCGTTCGGGCCGTTTCTGGTTGATCTTGGGCAGTGTTCGGGCTATTTCTGGCCTCCTGCTGTGGATGATAAACGAGGGCCCCAAGAGCCCACGTCCACATCACTGATCCGTTGGTACTGACGACGGGACGGCGACCAAACGGCAAATCTACGATCGATCAGCCACGCGGCATGCCTGAGCCTGACGGGCTCTGGGTTTTTTTGGAACGAAAATGGAGCGCAGGCAAAAAACAACTAACCACACCTGCAAAGGGGTCTTGTCTAATTTTCTGCATGTGCTCATGCCGTACAATAACTAGTGGAGCCGTCTTCGTCTCGTCCGGCGAGAACTGGAGTGGGCGGGCGGTGAACGCGAAGCGTCTTGAATTCGCCAGCCCAACGGGCCAAGGGCGTGCTAAGATCTCGGGTAACTGGTCAACAATATTCTAGTTCGCGCGCGCGGGGCCGCCCCTGGGGGTCCCCCGACGAAAAGTACCCCGGGACACCCTCGGGACACCCCCGCGACACTCGGATCAGAGCTGCCAGACCGGGCAATTTTCCGACACCCCTCACGAGAATCGTGGCCTCCGAGGGGAGGGGCGCAATCGACTAACCCCCCCTCCTGACCCAAGAGGTCCCCAAGACTGCCCAAGAGGCCCCGAGACGCCCAAAGAGCGCTCCAAGACGCCGATGATGACCCCAAGACGGCCCAAGACTCACAAGAGGGCCCGAGAGGCCAACATCATCAATTTTACGATGGTTTTGGAAGGATGTTGGCCTTGTCGCTTTTTCGGCCATCCGATGCTCCAAGACGGCCCAAGAGGCCCCCAAGAGCGCCCCAAGACGAGCCAAGAGGCTTCCAAGAGGGCCCCAAGAGGGCCCAAGAGGGCCCCGAGACGGTCCAAGAGGCGCCCAAGACGGCCCAAGACGGCCCCAAGACGGCCCCAAGAGGGGACCACGAATGGAAAACTCAAGCCTTCCGCCCCAAGAGGGCCCCAGGAGGAGGCCCTGAGAGGCCCCCAAGAGGCCCCCAAGAGGCCCCAAGATGCCGCCAAGAGGCCCCAAGAGGCCCCAGGAGGCCCCCAGGACGCCAAAAAGAGGGCCCAAGAGTCCCAAAAGTTCAAAAATGCCTCCCAGGCGCCCCCGAATGGCTTCTCAAAAGACCCCAAGAGGCCTCCCAAAGAAGCATCTTGACGACGACCCTGTTTGGCCCCAAGAGCAACACAAGATGCCAACGAGAGGCTTCCAGCTCCGCCCCTTCCCCTTCCTCCTCCTCCTCCTCCTCCTCCTCCTCCTCCTCCTACTTATCTTCATCCTCTTCCTCTCCTTCTCATCCTCTCCTCCTCCTCCCCTCCCCTTCCACATCCTCATCTTCCTCCTCCTCGGCGGCGCTACAATGGCCCCGGGCCCACGGCGAAGCAGTAGCGATCATGCAACATGGGCCGGCGGAGTGAGCGAAGCGATTGAATAATCCCTCTCCCCCTTGGATTGGGGGGGGGGGATGGGCGCGTGCCTCCGGGAGGGGTTTTGGGGGGGATGGCACTTTTGAGGCTCAAGCTTCTAACCCACGGGGGGGTGGCCGAATGGCGTCGGCAGTTTCCGAGGGGAATGGAGGATAGGGGTGGCGCGAGGTTGCCTTGCGGGGGTGGCTGCAGGGATGGCGCTGCCATCCCCCCGATTACTATGCCATCCAGAGTGCCCAGGCCCCCGACATCATCATGTTTGATAAGGTGGGACCCCCAGAGCCCAGAGGTCTCGACCTATCCCCCGGGACCGCTTGTCCATCCTGCCTCGCCTTGCGACGGCCCCGAGGCTTGGCAAGGCCAAAAGAGGCCAAAACCAACGACAAACCTCCCGTTGTGTTGCTTCATGGCTCGAGTTGCTCGAGGGGGTCTGAACACCCATCTCGATCGCACCGACCGACGGCCCACGTCTTGCCCGCCCGCCTGCACGGCCGGCCCTCGGCCTGCCGCGTGCTGCCGCAGCAGCCGAGGCACAGGGCCAGCGAAGGCCTTCCGAGCTCTAGGGTCCGAGCCCAGACCCCCTCGCGCCGTGAAAGACGACGGACTTGTCGTTTGCCATTTTTCTAAGGGCCCTCGCCGGGACCCGGGGCTGTCTTCCTTTCGCAAGGTTGCCGCCTCGGCCCTGCCGGCCTCGCGGGTCTCTCCCGGCGGATCGGGGGAGACTATATATATATGTATATATATACATATATATATATATATATATATACATTTGTATATATATACATACACATACGAGACTGCAGTGGCGCTTGGCGCCATGCACCTTGGTCCGTGAAGATTGGTATACAAACGGAAATGGCAGGAAGGTCAAGCGGACAATTTGGCGGTAATTCCTTGCTGCCTTTTCTGGCATCGCCATTATAATAATGTTGTTCGTTATCCTTCCTCCATGCTTGCTGTTCCTCATTCTCGCCATACCTGGGCATTCTCCTCATCCTCCTCAGCTCTTTTTGCGGAGGCTCCTCCTTGGAGAGCCTCTGGGGGCCTCACCAAAGTTCTCAGGCTTTCTTAAAACCTTCTGGAGGCCTCCTGGACGTGTTCTGGGTGCCTCTGGGGCTTCCTAAGGTCAACCTGCCTCTAACCGCGGCCTCCCTGAACGCCCTGGTCACGATTTGGAATGCTTCGGAGGGCGTCTTGGGGCCATCTTGGGCCGCCATGGGGCTCTCTTAGGGCCATTTTGGACCCCTGATGAGCCGTTTTGGGGTTCTCTTGGACTGCCTGGAAACCCTTTCGGATGGTTGTGGGGCCATTTTGGAGCCTCCCAGGCGACTTCGGACGCCCAGAAGAACGCTGTCTTGGAGCGTCGGGAAGCCGAAAAGAGGAGAACCCCAAATTCACCAAACACCTATATCAAATCAATTATTTTTCCCTCTTGGGCATTCTTGGGGGTGCTCTTGGAGGCCTCTTGGTATGTTTTGGAGCGATCTTTCGGGGTATGACGGCTTCTTGGAGCGCTCTTTTGTTGTCTTGGGGTTCTCTGTGATCGCCCGAGGTGTGCTGCGAAGGCTTGGCAAAACGCCCTGCGAGGCCCGGTGGGCCGCTTCGAGGCCCGTCCGAAGGGTCTCAAAGCCCCAGATCCCGGGAGTCCGTTTTTTTTTGGGGGGGGGGGGGGGGCTGGTTTTCCCCCCGCCCGGGCTTGCAAAAATATAGGAAGAGGAATATACATATATAAATGTAGATCTGTATATGTACACGTCTTGCCCCCCCCCCCAGCACCCCCAAACGGCGGAGTGAGGAGGAGGAGGGATGGTTCCCCCCTCAGCGTCCTTCTCTTCTTCCTCCTGCTCCTCCTCATCCTCATGGTTCCTCCTCCCCCTCATAGGGGGGCATCCTCTTCATCGTCATTATCTTCCTGTCCCTGCTCCTCATCCTCCTCGTTCCTCCTCCCACTCCTCCTCCCCCTCCTCCTCCTCATCTTCCTCTTCCTCATCCTGCTCCTCCTCCTCCTCCTCCTTCTCCTCCTCCTCCTCACTCCGCCGTTTGGGGGTGCTGGGGGGGAGGAGGAAGAGGAGGAGGAGGAGGAGGAGGAGGAGGAGGAGGAGGAGGAGGAGGAGGAGGAGGAGGAGGAGGAGGAGGAGAGGGAGGAGGATTGCACCTTGAACCGAGAGCGCCACACACTGTGTATATTTGTTGTTTTAGATTTTGGGGTCTGAGGAGCAAGGAAACCCTATTTGTTTTGTCTGAGGAGCAAGGAAACACTGTGTATGCTTGTTGTTTGTATAAAAACAACAACAAACATGTTTTGTTCTGCAAGCCTCAATGCTCGCTGGGACCCCCGACGACTCCAGACCAAAATAACCAAACAGACACAGTGTTTCCTTGCACCGAGAGCGCCAAACACTGTGTATGTTTTTTTTGTTTTCTTGGTCTGAACAGCAAGGAAACACTGTGTATGTTTTTTGGGGTTTGACAGCGCCAGTGCTTGCTGGGAGAGGGGCCCCTGCGAGCATTGGGGCTGTCAAAACCCCCCAACCCCCCAAACCAAACATACACAGTGTATCCTTGCTCCTCAGACCAGAAAGACCAAAACAACCAAACATACACAGTGCTTGGCGCTCCCGGAGCAAGGAAGCACTGTGTGTGTTTTGTTGATTGTTTTTTTGTGGGTTTTGCCAACGCCAGTGCTTGCTGGGAGAGAGCCCCCTGCGAGCATTGGGGCTGTCAAATCAAAAAACAAAGCAACAAACAAATATACATTGTGTTCCTTTGCTCGTTATACGAAGAAACCCGAACAACAAAAGCAACACCAACAAACAACATACACAGTGTTTGGCGCCCTCGGTTCAAAGAGACACTGTGTATGTTTGTTTTTGCTAAAGTTGCAAAGAGGGAGGAGAGGGAGGAGGAGGAGTTAACGGTCATTGGTTACGATTCTGCTTCTGGTTCTGGTTTTGGTTCTTCTAGTTCTGGTTCTGATTCTGGTTTCGGTTGTTCTGGCGTGGATTCTGGTTGTGGTTCTGGTTCTGGTTCGTTTTGTGGTTTTGTTGGCTTTGGGGGTGCTGGGGGGGGCGACCATATATATACATATATATATACACACATATACACTGCTTTTGAAATACCGTGGACCGCCGAAGGCTCAAAGCCCTCGGCCTGCGCGTCTGCACATGGGCCGTCAATGACGGCCCAGGATGAGAAGCCGGTCCCGGTGGATGTGTCGAGACCTCTGGGGGTCGATGCTGTGAAACAGTGCCGACGTCGGGGGTCTTGGAAGGGCCGTTGCGGGGCCGCCTTCAGCACAAGAGCGCGCAGGAAAAAGCTAGCTGGCCTGTGAAGCAAGACTGAGATGCGCACGCCAAGCCTCCAACGACGTGCGACAGCGGTAGGGTCCACGTCGTGGAACGCGGGTGTGGGGCATATCGGCGAAGTATGTCCGAAAAGGGAGCGTCCATCCCCGTCCCATTCTATGACTCGCCATCCCATGCCATGAACCAACAATAGCTGAGATTAAATTGGCTCGCCAACATGCGCATTTTGAGTGATACGCGCTCGAAACATGTGTTGGCACTACAAGCTCCAATGCGATTTACCCCGAATGAGGTCTGATGTCAGTCGGATCTGGGTTTGAAGCAGTTGGCAGCCATCCCAGCAGACCCTATCGAACGTCGTGCCCTTGGAGTAAATGTTAACAACGAACACCAGCTGGTCACAGTCGGCTGGAATCTGGTCTAAGCTGACGGTGATCACCTCGCAAGGTGCTGGCTCCGCAGAGTGAACCAGACGCCGCCATCAACACGTAGCACATTGTCTCATGCCGCTTCGAATGTTTGGGTACTTCTCGCTTATCTCTGGGGGTAAATTCGCCCCCATCCAAGCATGCTGCTTGGAATCGGCCCGGGGTCTGAAGCGGGTGGACCTCGAGAAAACCCTTCAAGAAGGGGGGATAAGGGCAACTCCGCTCAAACTCGATCCTCAGATGGACCCCTCTCGTGCAGTGTTTCTTCCACCATCCGTTTTTGACACGGCCCCTGGGCCCGTACGGCTCCTGGAGGCCGACAGAATAAAAACCTTCTCGACTCGAAAACCTCGAACCTCGCCACCCCCTTCCTGCTCGCCGGAACTCATGCTGGGCCACCTCAGGTCCCCAACCGACTCCCGCATGCTGCGGATGTCTGCCGCCCCCGACTCACCCGTGACGTTGGAACAGCGCCGTTCCGGGTCCGTGGACGAAAACCAGAACCACGGGCGCAGGGCAACAGAGCGTGGGAAATCAGCGCGACGGCCATGGACGCCTATGGCCCCCAACCACATGAACGCGTACGCTTTTCTATCTCATGACTCGGTCAGGCTGGCGGCGGTGGCACACGTTCTTCCCATAAGAGCGGCAGGGGAGAGCGCGTCAGGGCGGCACCCCGCCAATGCTTGTTCGAGCCTCGATCAAAATCTAATCCGGGGCACTACCCTGACCAGCTTTTCGAACTGCGTCTGGCTGACGCGGTGAGGCCCTCCCCCCCGAAGGCTTGATCGGCAAGATCAATTTACACAACGCCATTCTCAAGGACTCGCTCCCCTCGTTTTCGCCCAGGTTGGAGCCCCCAAAATGGCCAGCGCCTCTACCCATCAAACTCACGAGTCAGAAAATATATGCTTCCCTTTGGACATGGGTGATTTGCGATCAAAGCTGCAAAACGACGTGGCAGAAGTAAGACCCGGCGCGAAGCGAACGCGAACAAACTAACTGTCGCTCTCGCCTCAGCGCTGCGCAGACCTGCCCAGGCTGCGAGCGAGCGACATGGCACCTTCACTCAACAAGGCTGCGTAGGTTTCTCAGGAGAGGTTGCGCCTCCGCTTGGGTGCGGCGCGTGCTTGTCGCTCGCCAGGTCGTCTGGAACGGGGCCTGGCGCAAGCGAAATGGATCCTGAACAGTGCGCCCCCGCTGTGGCGCGGCGCCTCCTGCCGCTCGCCAAATCGCCTGTAAGCGTGGCCGCGCGAACGAGGAGGAGGAACAGAGGAGAAGGAGGAGGAGGAGGAGGAGGAAGAAGACCACTGTAAAACCAACGTGTGTCAATGATGTTGCAATAATCAATCCTTCCACATTCCCTCTTCATAGGTGAGTCATAGGCCCAAACAAAATATTCGAATTTCGGGAAGTGGCCCATTAAAGGACGGTCGTCTGAAAATCCTCAGCGGTGCCAGTCAACCCTTCCTGCGACTTCAAGTGTCAACGTGAGTGTTACGTTTAGGAAATTCTAAAACGTGCCAGAACGCCGTTCTTGGGAAGTGGGCCGCGCGACTCAATGTGATTGTTGCGGCCTGACAGTCCTAATCTTTGCCAGAGCACAATTCCTGGGACTTTGGCTATACGAATCCTTGAAGCTGTTGCAACTCATTACAACGAATGCGCGCGGTGCTAAGGCTGGAACCACATATATTAAAAGAAAAACGCACCCGCCCTCCATCCGCGAAGCGCTTGCAAACTTTCAAAACGAATGCGCGCGGCTCCAAGGCGAGAGCTGCACGTGGAAAACCACCCTCCGTCCATCCGTGAAGTTCCTGCAAACGTTTTAAGCAAATGTGCGCCGCGCGAATGACAGCCACTTTTTGGAAAACACGGCCCCCCTTCAGCGAAGCTCTTTGCACATTTCAAGCTTCAGGATCACAAACTCAGGGGGCTTCTCAAACGAAGCGCCCAGCCCGCCCACCGACGCGCCTGGGCGTGCGACGTGGGGAAGTTACTGGCACGTGGGCGGACTAGAAGTAAAGGCGTATGGTAAGACATCTGTTTTACGATGAGCTGAAGAACGCGGCTGGAATTCAAAACGGGAAGAACAAGGGAACGGAAACTTTGCCAGCTTTCATACCCCCGAGCAACACGGCAGCGGTGAGGGAGACGATTACAAGAGCAACATCCAGTACAATACAAGAACGTTCTGTCTGTGACCGAAGCGCTGCGTCACATGACATCGCCTTTTCTGCCTTTAAAGCAGAGCCCACAAGACAACGACCTACCGTTGGAGTCTGGTGTTCGAAAGAATGCGTTCGGTGCGAATGCGAAAACCGCACCCACAGCAACGAAGCAAACATAAGCTCAGATGAAAGGGCGCTGTACGAACCGCGCCCCTCATAAACAGTTGCGCGAACGAGGGGATCTGATCACAGAGGGCCTTCTATTGACCAGGTCCTGACTGACAAATTGCCCAGCAGCAGGATTATCGATGGAGCACGCAATTGTTCACTCGCACGCTCTGCTGTCCGAAACATGCTACCCCGCGAACGCAGCTCGTGGAAGCAACCCGCTCGCTGGCATGCTTCTCTCTTCGCATTTCTCTCTTGCTTTATGTATTTATTTGTGTTGTTCCTCTCTCTCTCTCGGTGTGTATATATATATATATGTGTGTATGCGTATATGTGTAGATATCGCTCTCTCTCTCTCTCTCTCTCGCTCACTCTCTCCCTCTCTCTTCCGCATGGACTGCGCGGTCGTGGCATTCGCGAACAGCGTCCCGACATGCGACGCCGATGGGGTTATCCAGTAGCGTCGTCGTCATCCTTGTTGAGGTTGCTGCGGCGGGAGCTCGGCGCCGTCTTCTCGCGCCGCCCTTCGCCCAACCTCACCGCGGGGCTTTCGCAGGCGAGCTTCTCCTCCATAGTGTCGAGGGCGAGCTCCTGGCCGACACTTCCCGGCGTCATAGGGTCGGCCCTCGTGTCGCGGGCGTCGCGCCACAGCGTGTCGGGTGCCAGTCTGGCGCGCAGCTGGTCTGCTGGCCGCCGCGAGCGGCCTGCCGCGCTCTTCTCTTATGGCGGCCGCGCGTGGTCCACGGCCAGGGCTGTTATGACGGGCGCGCCGTCCTCGACTGGGTCGGCGAGTGCAGAATTACCCCCCTCCTCCCCCAGCCCCCTGATTGCATCTGCCGAAGCGGGCCCGCGCCTGCAGGCCGCCCGCTGCCCCGCGTGCCGCGAGCAGCTCAGGGCCGAAGGAAGATCGACGCACAGGCCAGTGCGTTCGGCTCACGGCGTCGAGCAAGTGACAGATGTGTTTACCAGCGCTGCGAAATTTGCCTGGGCGCATGTATGCGCCTCCACGCATGCTGCGCCCCGTCTCCTCCCCGCGCGTGAACGAGCCGTCGCTGAGCGCGCCGATCTGGTCCACGCTCGCCATCGCCGGGAAGGCCGCGCACGGATTGATCTTCTGCGCGGCCAGAACGACGGAGTTGAGCTGCATCGCGCGTCTGACGAGCAGCTTGTTCAAGGCCCACTGCAGCGCGACGGCGCGGACGGCGACGCGGCGTTGCGCGAGCAGCGCGTGGGCAGCTGCTCCGAGGAGGGAGACGAAGCGATCCGGGAGTGGACCTGCGGCCGTCTCGTCGGCCTCCGACTGGGCCAGGTCGACGTGCCTGATGGGGATCAGCGGGTCGATGCGCTCGCCCTGGTCGAGTGTCACAATAACATCAGCACTGCGGGGCTGGCGGGCCCCGCAAATGGCGCAGCCGTCGCAGTCCGTCTTTCATCTTGCCGACGACGCTCCCGATGTGGCTGACGAGTCGGTCGACGTGCTCCACGCGCCCTGCTTGAGATCGTCGACGTGCTTGGGCAGCGCGGGCGCAAACTCTGAGCCGCCGGCGCCGCGGGCGCCGGGCGCCTCATGTTTGACCTGGAGCTCACGGCCCCATCGCGTCGGCTCTGCGTTGCGCTCGGGCGAGCGCGCGGGCAGTCGGTTCGCTCGTCGACGCACTCGCGGCCTGGAACCTGCCGGGGGCATAGCGGCACTGCCGGGCGGCAGGGCGAAGTCCACCCGCGCGGCGATTCGCCGTGTCCCTGCGTCGCGGCAGAGTTCGCGCCCCGCAGGAGAGCCTTCTCGACGCCCACGGCGACGCAACCCAGTCCGGGCGAAAAACCGCCTCCGTCGACAAGATGCGCTGGGGCGCTAGTTTCGCCACGACGGCGCACGTCTCCGGGGCCCTGGCGCCTGCGTCGCGGAAGCCTCTCAGCGGCGCGCGGCGCGGGGTGGCCCCGGCCGCTGTGCTCGCAGGCCCCATGCGGCGCATCAGCTTGGACGCGCGCCTGGGGCCTGCGACGTTCCGGGCGCCTCTGACAGGGCGTCGCACGAAACGCTCGCCTTTTACCCAGATTGTGAGCTCCTCGAGGATGGCGGCGGCCACCTCCTTGGACAGCCTCGACGCCGCTTCCGTGGATCGGAGATCGGCGTCGCGCTTGTTCGCCGCGGATTTGACGGCGGCATCATGTGATTGAAGCGCGGTTGTGGTGGACTCGCCGGCAACATAATTGTCCCCGCGGCAGCTCAGTCATGCCTCTCGCACTCCGGGGCCCAGGTGCAACTCCGCTTGTTCTCCCCCTTCGACCTCCCCCTCTAGCTCGGCGCAATCGACTCAGGAGGCGCCGCGCAAGTAGTGGTGGCATTGCGCGTGGATGTGCTGGCGCCGGTGACGCGTCTCCAGCAGCGTCGACCACCTGCTGGCTGTCGGCGCTCTCCAGCCCCCGTAGCTCGCGGGCCAGATCCTCCGCGCCCTCGACTTCCTGCCGCGCTGCCATCATCACCTGCTGGGTGTGGCCAGAGAAGTGGCAGCCGGCTTCTTCGGGCATCGCCGAGAGGGCCGACGGTGAACCGCCCTCGGCGGCGCTGGCGGCGTCCTCGGGAACGTCGAGGACGCGGACATCGGCCGCCCCGTCGCGGTCGCGCCCGGCGTCGTCTGCCAACTGCTGTTCGCCACCCAGGACCGACTGGATGATGCGCTGCTCGCCGACGAAGCCGTGGGCGTCGAAGTTGACGCCGTCCAGGTGCAGCTGGTGGACGTCGCTCGGGTTTCGAAGGAGCCGCCAGATGGCCCGAATGCGGGCGCAGCCTGGCTGGTCGCCCGCAAATCTCTGCCCGCGTGGCCGGACGTCAGGCAGCTGAAAGCATCTGCGGGAAAGACGGCGCAACGCGTCGAGGACATCAAGTCGTTGCCGAGTCTGCTCAGTCAGCAGCTTGCCCTGCTCGCCCTCCCCGGGGCCGAAAATCCTGGCTCTTGCGCCTGGCGCGATGTGCTCTACGAAATACTCCGCGCGATCCCAGGCCAGGCCTGCTCGCGCCATGCCGGTGCCCGCGTCGTCGAAGACGGCGCCAACAAGGGTCCGTGCGCCCTGCAGTCTGCAGGCCGTCTCGGCGCTGCGGTACTTGCCCGCAACCTCGCCTCTGGCCGGGTCCAGAGAAACGACAATATCAAGACCTGGCCCGCCTGGCGCGTCCCTTGTGCTATGAGGCCAGTGAACCTCCACCTGGTCACCCGCGTTGAAGCGTCCCTCCCCAGTCTCTGTGGCGCGCGTCCGCAGGGCGCGGATGGCGCGGGCGATCGGCGCGGCCTCGATCGTGCGCTGCAGGGCGGTATCACGAATGCGCCGCTGCACTTGGCTGGGTTACACCTCGCAGCCAGCAGCGGGGCTGGCTCGGGCGAAGTGGTCGCCCTCGCCCTCCTCGTCTGCTTCGAGCGGCGGCAGCGTGGAGGGCTGCGTGCCAAAGACGACATTGCACGGCGTGGCGCCGCCCACGTGCGCGGGCGAGACTGTTGCCGGCGAAGATGGCATGGACCAGCATGGAGTCGAAGTTGGCGGCAATGCTTTCGCGTTCCAGCTGCTCCTCGGCGTCGCGCAGCGCGTGTCGTAGCATTGCGCTGCGTCGCCCTATGAAACGAGCGTGTTGGCGCGGAGCGCGCCGTCCACGATGAAGGTTTCCATTGATCCGAGTAGCTGGGTCCAGATCCTGACTGCTGCCAGCAGCGTTGAGTCGCATCTGTCCGTCATCTCCTGGCCGTTGCGCCACCGTGAGGCGCAGCAGAAAAAGTGCAGTACTTATCATGCGATCCTTGTAGTAAAGGATGTCGCATTCAACGTGAAGGTTCAAACGCGTCAGAAGGCGTAGCGTGGGAGTGGTCTGGTGCGCTGGTGGAAGCCGCTTACGACATTTCCAACAGTTTTTGGCTACAGTGGGGATGCGGTCGAGGATGGACTGCGGCATGTTGGCTGAACGCAGTGTTCGAGCCATCTCCTCCTTAGTGGCGTGCCCCCATCGGAGATGTAACTTGCGTAGCTCTCGCATGCGTGTCTCGTGCGAGTCGCCACGCAGCTGTCAAACCGAATCCAGTCTGCAAGCGCTGGGTTGCCTACAGCGGCGTCGGCCGCTCGTGGCGCTGCCCGTCTCGGCGCTGTGCCGGCTGCTGGACTGGCCCGTAGTCGTGTAGTCGTGGGCCAGCAACACAACTGCCCGATCCACTACCGCTACCCTGAGCCGCAGCGCTGGAGGATGACTGGCTCCTGGCGAACTGACTGGTGCTGGTGGTAGTGCTGCCTTGCCTGCTGCTCCGAGGTCGGCTCCTCCAGGTAGTTGGGCCTGTTGGTCGCTGGTTGGGCGTGGTCCTAGAGGTCGTGCTGGTGTTCGTGGATGTTGGACGGTACGTGGACGTGGCTGTACATGGGGATCCGCGAGCTTGCACTTGCTGAACTCGTGGGCGTGTGATGGGCGGTCGCGTTCCTTCTCCTTGCGGCAGCCTGGGCGTTCCCCGTGTATGGGGGCACTGTGAGGATAGCGGCGAGTGGCCGGATCTCGGGAGCGCATAAGCGAAAATGATCGCATGTTGCGTCGGCGCGCCATGCATGTGCAGCGTGCGCGCTCGGCTGTTATGGCGCTCCTGATTTCGCCCTCTGTGGCCCCTGCCCCTGAGGCCACTGCTGGAAAGGCTGCCGTCTCGACACCGCATTCGCGAACATAGTTCGCCATTTGCGGGCGTCTCAGGCGTCGGCGTAGGTCCACGGCTGGAGTCCACGATGCCGTGGACAAGCCGTTCGGACATCTTCCATGGCCAGACTTGGGCGTCGAAGCTGTCGTTGGTGCACTTGAGGTTTACGAACTGCTCTAGGATCTCCAGGGCGTTGGAGACGAGGCCTGTGATCTTTCGTAGAGTACCCCCGTGACGATCTCGTACGTGAAGGTGCCCTCACACCAGCAGAGCTTGTACTCCAGCGCACCGCTTCGCGGTCGGTCGTATTCAGCCCTCGAGAGAGGCAAGGAAGAGGAGGAGGAGGAAGAGGAGGAGGAAGAGGAGGAGGGGGAGGACTGCGAGGGCCTCCTCCGCTCCAACACATCCCCCGCTCGTCCTCCCGGATCTGCCCCCAAGAGGAGGCCAGACTGGCGGCGAAAAACAAGGGGCGCCTCGTCGTCCCCGGCGCCCTCCCCGGTGAGGTTGTCGCCGCTGGCGGGGATTTTTTCTTGTCTGGCCAGGGAGCGACGCCTCCGACGCCCCCCCGGGTCGGAGACGTGTCTCCGACGCCTCAACCGCCTCCGACGCCTTCGGAGTCGGGGGCGCGCCGGGGAAAGCTGGGCGCACGCAGAGCGTGTTCGGGCGTGTTCGGGCAGCTTGAGCGCGCTGCTCTATTCTCTATCGCTCGTTGCCTCCCTCCTCCCAGGGGTGGTGGGGCTCTTGGGAGCCTTTCCTCCCATCCCTGGTCGTCCAGCGGCGGCTGGGGCTGGGCCGGGCAAGGGCTCTCGGCGCAGCTGTTTCCCATCAAAGAGGGGCCGTGCCCGCGGACCCGCTTGTGATTTGGAAGGGCCCGATCAACCAGGGCCCAATCACCGCCGAGAGAAGCGGGGGGAACCAAAACTAAAGACCTCTAGCGGTTACAGGGGCAGCTTACGAGCGGGTGCCCGCGCGGTCGAGCGCCTTCTGATGCGTCGTTGACCTAGCCCGTACGTGAGAGCTTCGACACTCTTGCATCGAACCGGAAGAACAATACGAGGCCAAGTCAAGCTAGATCTGCCACAGGATGCCCTGTGAACCCTGGGATGCCCTTGGACCCCTCGGAGTCCTCGGAGGCTCCGAGCTCTCGTCTTCCTCCTCCCTTCCCCTCGCCTCCTTCTCCATTCTCGTCCCGTCCCGCCTCGTTATCCTTCCCTCCTTTGCGTATGGGGGGAGGCTCACCAAGCAGCCAGCGGCATCGTGACTCTCGATCTGGCGTGGCACCGCTCGACTACACGAGCGGCACAGCGACGTGTGCAGCGCAGGCCGGGAACGTGATAGCACAGGAGGCCGTGCTGCCTTGCGAAGACTGCATCGAACGGACACACGTGCGGAAAGTGGCCCTGGGCAGATGTGAGACGACGGGGGAAGAGGAGGAGGAGGAGGAGGAGGAGGAGGAGGAGGAGGAAGAGGGAGGGAGAGAGGAGGATGAGGAGGATGATGATGAGGAGGAGGAGGAGAAGCGGGAAGAGGGAGAAGGACCCAAATCTCTGACGATCTGGCTTTTCCAACCGTTTTTTGTCCCTCGACTGCGGTGTTCTCGGGGGCCCGGTTTGGGGGCCCCGGGGCCATCGCAGGTGGGCCTGGGCCGGAAAGCAGGCCCCGGGAAGGGGTCGGGACTTCTCAGGGCCGCGCATTGCACACGTCACATCATCGGACGTGTGTTGAGGTCGAAGTCGTGGGCGGGGTCCCGCCTGTGCTCTACGCCGAACTCGGCAAGGTTGCCGAAGAAGACGGCGCCTATCTCCTTGCCGCCCTGCAGCAGAAGCTTCACAAGGGAGAGAAACGGGGGAAGGGGAAGGCAAGGGAGGGAGGCAGGAGAGGAAGGGGAAGAGGAAGGGGAACGAGATGTGGAAGGGGGTGTGGCGGTGGAAGGAAAGGGGGGGATCGGGAAGGTGTGTGTGTGTGTGCGTGTGCGTGTGTGGAAGATGGATGTTCCGGTCGGGGGAGGGGAGGGGGAGAAGGGAGGCGTGGTGGAGGACAGGGAGTGAAGTGAAGAGAAGGAGTCTGGGGAACGGATCGGGAAGAAAAGGGGGAGAGAAAACTGAAGGAGAAGGAAAAGGGAGGGAAGGGAGGGGCGGGTGGAATAGGGGAGGGAAAGGGAGGGGGTGTTGGAATCTTGGAATGGGGGGATGGGAGAGGGAGGAAAGGGGATGAGAAGGGAGGCAGACGGAAGGGAAGGGGGGGAGAACATGAGGGGATGAGAGGAGAGAGACGAGAGGAAAGGGGAGGCGGAGGTCAGAGGAATAGGGCATGGGACCTGTCGTGAAGTACCACACTCGGTTTCCGAGAAGAAGCAACCGCCGTCGACGAAGCATCCATCGAGGTAGCGGCTTATCTGGCACCGAGAAGCTGATGGCAAGAAATGGCATATTGGGTTTCTTACGCTTCCTGTGATAATAGAGCAGTAGGACGGGGATGCGCGATGAGGCCAGCATCTACGGCTCAGGCGTAGATTGGGCTAGTGCATCGGCGAAGGGCCAGCGATGCGACAGCCATCTCTGGCGATCTACCAGACAAGCCCATGCATCGTCGGTCGAGAATAGGGGCGACACGTCGGCGATCGAAAGGCAATATTACTCACTCCGCCTAGTCTCAGAACGCTCCATACGTCGCCTCTTGCGCCTCCTCCTCCTCACCACCATGATCGTCCCCACTTCTCCCTCCACCCGCCCTCCCTCGTCTTCCCCTCCCTTCTTCTCCTCCCCCAGAAGAAACAAGCCACATGAGCATAAATGATCGATGGTCAGCACGGATTTCTTGGATCTGCTCTGGGCCATCCTTCCTGGCGCGCGGAGGTCGCCAGAGGAGCCGCGCCAAAAGGGCGGCGTCGGGGGGGGGGCCGGCGCCGAATGCGCGCAGACCCTCGACGGCTTGTGCTTGAGCCGTCTTCTCCTCTCGGCGGCGAGCGAGGGGGGGAAGTGAGACGGAGAAGGCCTTCTCAGAAGGCGGCGGAGCTTCTGGAAAGCCCTCCGGCCCGCTGAGAAGTCGTCTTCTGTGTCTTCGGGGAATGCTTAGAAAACTTCTCGAAAGGCCGGGGGGCTTCCGAGCCTTCTGAGAAGGCCCGCCCCTTCTCACTTCCCCCCGTCGCTCGCTGCCGATCCTCCGTCCCTCCCTGCGATGTCATGCTGCGCTCTGCAACTCTGTACCGCGCCGTGCTATGCCATGCTAGAACTGCTGTACATCACGCGCCCTTTCGGGATCACTGCCCTTTTCAACATCCGCCTGTGCGAATGGAGAGGGGCTCTGCGCAATGGTACGGGCTGGGAGGGAGGGGTAGGACGTCGGGTAGCACGCGAGCGCACCTTTTTTGACCCTCCCCGTATCTCCTCCCTGCTTCCTCTTGCGGCGCGCCATAGGGTACGGGGAGGGGGGAAGGCTTCTTAGAAGCACCCTGCTTCTCATAAGGCCCCGGCTTTACATCTATAGATAAGGCCAGCGCCTTCTGAGAAGCAGGGGTGCTTCTAAGAAGCCTTCCCCCCTGCCCCCACCCCGCTATTGCGCGTGGCCGATTCCTGCTGCCCGCTCCGCCCAGGTCGCTTCCAGGTCGCCGGCGGCCCCGCCCCCCGAACCCAGAGTGCCCCCAGCAGACGGGTGGAGGCGGCCACGGGCTCCCGAGCCACCTGGCAGCGGCGCTGGCGTGCCGCGTGCGTCGTGGTGGCGCTGCAGAGCCTGCACCGCGCATCGGGGACGCACTGGCCTGGGTCAGTCCAGGCCTGGGTCAGTCGGGCTCTGCAGGGTCCTGCACCATCCCCCAGGACCCTGCGCCCAAGACCGGGTCGGTGCAGCCCTGGCTCTGCAGGATCCTGCGAGATCCGGCGCTCTGACGCACCCCCGTTTGCATCGATCCCCGTCTCTTGAGGCCCGAGCGGATGCCGCCGCTGCGCCTCCCGCGCTGCCGAGCGCCCGCTCTGCCGCGATCTCTGTGCCGAGGACAGCCCTGGGCCGAGGCAGCGGCCGCGGGACGGGCGCGGCGGCCGCGGATTCGCGCCCTGCGGCCGGGCCTCTCGGGCGAGCGCCGTGGGGGTGCAGACTGCGGAGCTCGCCTACACGCGAGAGTGACCCTGGGTGAGAGTGACCTTTGGTGCGCGGCTCTTTGGGGGGCTGTGGGGGAACCAATCACACGACGGCAAGACGCTACTGCCGCATCGCGTTCGGCGATCGGCGGACCCCATTAGGCCCGCGCCAAAAGTCACTCCGGCGAAATGTCACTCTTACGCGTAGTCGAGGAGCGAGGGCGAAAGGAGCGAGAAGGGCCAGGTCCGTGAGGCTCTCGGAGCCCAGCCTCGAGGCGTGGCCGGCTGCAGATGGGAAGCGCTGCGGCCAGACCCAGGACATAACAGCATCCTTCAATAACGTGAGACCCTCCGCCGGCCAAACTGAAGAACATTCAAGGGTACCATCCCCCAGGATGCACAGGGACATCCAACAAACACGAAGAACCCTCCCAAAACCGACCGCGATCTTAGACCTCGGTCCGAACTCAGAGCAGCAGGGCTTCTGCTGAGAGGTACGAAGTTACCCTGATCGATCGCCGACGCCTGCGTCAGCTTGGCACTTTGACCTCCTGATCAGTCAAAGAGGTGACAGAACCCTCAAGCTCAGAATCCGAAAAGCGAGACAGGAACGGGTTCACTGCTGGCAGGGGTCTTGGGAAATTCGGTGAGCGCCTGGTGATCGGGTTCAGTAGCCCACGCCCCATGGCCATGGTCCGGCGTGCTAGGGTAGGGGCCTCCTCCCTCTCTCCCTTCCCCTCCAAATCCCCCCAGCCATCTGAGCGTAGGTGGTTTGGCAAGTTCGTTCCTCCAATCCCTTTCATACTGTTCGGGGAAGGGTTTGGCCCTCCACCTTCCCCACGCGGAAGACTTCCCCGTGCGCGGCTTGGGGGCTTCTTGGAGGGCTCTTTGAGGCCTCTTGGGTGCCCTTCGGAGGCCTCTGGGACCTCTGCGGTCCTCTTGGGGTCGCTTTGGCATCAAGCACGCCGGACTCTGTTGGCCTCTTCGAGGCTTGAGATGGCATACGGTGCCCTGCCTCTGGGGCCGTCTTGGGGCTCTCTTGAGGCCATCTTGAGGCATCGGGAGCCCTTCGGGCGCGCGAAACAGCGAGATGACACACTTTTGTCATGTACGGCTGCTGGAAAAATGTGGCCTCTTGGGGCCATCTTGAGACGACCTGGAGGTTGCCTTGGCGTAGTTATCTTGTCGGATCGTTTCTGGTCTCGGCTTGCCTCGTCTTGTCTTATCTGGTCGCCTTGGGGGCCTCTTGTGGAAGGGCACGACCGTCCCACGGCCGCTGGTCGACTGGAGGGGTTGGCCCGTCTCCTTAGGGAAGTCCCTCCCCTGGGGTCTGGACGCTCGGCCCACAAGGTTTAGGTCAGGCCTGTCCCCCTACAGGGAGATGTTGAACGAACGAATCAACATATACCATACATCATGGTCAAACAATTAAAAAAATAAAAAAAGGTCCCCACGCTATTTGTTGACCATTTTTCAATTTTCCTGCTGTAGAGGGACAGGCCCGGCTTAACACAAGGTGTCAGAGGGAACCTCTTGGCCCAAGATGGCTCAACGCAAACATGCTCCCAAGAGGCGCAAGCACCACCCTAAGACGGCTCCAAGTGGACACGGATCCTCCCAAGGACGCTCCCGAGAAGCTAAACTCATTCCAAGCAAGCACATCTAGAATGTTCCCAGGGATTTCTCCATCTCGGCGTTTCGTTGCCGGTGGCCCTCTGAGGCCTCAAGGCGGATTCAATATCGCCACAGAAGACCCACAAGAAAAGCTTCCATGCGGGGGCCCTAGGAAGGCACAACGATCGAATGTACTTGATGGATGTTGGCACCTCGGGGGCATCCCTGAACGGCTTGTGGACCAGTGTAGTTCCAAGATGGATCCAGATGCCCTGAAATGGCCCCCAAGCTGACACAATATTGTCCAAGTTGGGTCACATGGGTATCCAGCATGCCTCCAGAAGGTCCCAAGACGGCCCCAAGTGGCCTCGGAGCCTCCTGAGGACGCTCCCGAGAGGCTCAAATCAGTCAATCACGTCGCTTCCGATGGGTCTCTGAGGCCCAAAGATCGGTCCACGATCGCACAAGAGAGCTCCAAAGAGGGGCCAGAAGAGGTCCAAGACGGCCCCAAGAGTGCCCAAGATCGCCCCAAGACCGTTCCAAGATGGCTCCAACATGTGACTTTCTGGCACGGACGGGGCACGGCTAACTGCTCTCCCTTCTGTGATCGACTGCCTCCACGTCCGAAGGCCTCCAACATTGCACCAAGAGGACTAGCTCTGATAGACCTCCAAAAGGCTCCCAACGCGATAGATTCGTGCAGGCCTTTGTCGCTGGCTCTCGTCGTCGTCATCGTCGTCGTCGCCGCCCGTTCATCCCCCATCCCCGCGGCTTTATCCGCCCACCTCCCTCCTCATCCTCCTTGACAGCGTCAAGAATACGGCGGCCCTCTGCAGACCCTGTGCCGGGAGTGGACTTCATCGAATTGCTCAGGCCCCCAAGAGGCGTCCAGGAGGGCCCCAAGACGTCCCAATATGCGCTAGCATGCCAATTCATGCTCGTCGTCTTTGTCCTCCTCCTCCTCCTCCTCCTCCTCCTCCTCCTCCTCCTCCATGGTCACGAGACTTGCGGGCCAATTTCCCGAAGGGTGAACCGCCTTGGCACCTGCTCTGCGGGCTCCACTTGGAGGGCGGCGGCAGAGGCAGTCATGAAACACATCGGTATCATGTAGCAGCGGCAGGGTGATACATTCCAAGCCATCAGTGCGACCTGCATCCGCCCGACGGATCACTGCACCGGCCTTGCTGCAGCGGATTGCCGCATGGATTCTGTCAATACAAAACCCCGAAATGGCGGGCGAAAAACGAAGTGAATTTCACGTGGATGGTTTGTAGTCTTTCTTTATGGCAACGAAAATCCGCACGAAATCCACTTCGAGATCCGGGACGAACATCTGCAGGAGAATTCTGGCCCATCACATTGTTTTCCGAGCGACATCCGCTCTGCGGTACTGGCGCCATGAGACGGAGGAGGGGGGGCGTGCCAAAAAAGTGGCAGCGCACCCAGTGGGCGCCCGCCGTCCTGGCCCAGGGCCGCAAGCGGACGCGATCAAGACCCACGGAGCTGACGCAGGGGGTCGGGCAGCCAAGGGCGCAGGCGGGGCACCGTGCCCGGCGCAGTTGGTCAAGGGGGGGCGGCCAAGAGCAGGGGCGTCATGACATTGATCCGTCGGCCGGAAGAAGTAGAAAAAACATGAGCTCGGAAGGTGGACAACGTAGATCGGATGAGGTAAATACCTGAGGTCGATTGGGTTCAGACCCTCCCATAGAACAACAACACACAGCAAAACCATATCGATTCTTGCAGCAGGAAGGCGCTAGAAGTAGATTCTGGGATCTGGGAATCTCAAAAATACCTACTTTCAACGACTGGCGTGTGCGCTCACACGCATTCTTGGTCGCGGCGGTGGCGGCTCGCGCGGCACGGTCGGAGCCTCCTGCGCCGCGGGGCCGCTGCAGCGGGCGAACTGCGGGCGAGAAGCGAAGGGGGGGACAGGAGGGCGGCCGCGGATCCACGCTGGCTGACATAGAACTATCACTAGGCACCAGCAGGGCAGCGCAAGAGGGAGCTGTCTTGCGCACGCTGGCAGAATGCAACGCTATGCTGGGTCATGCATGCTCCGCCCACCGGATGGGCCTCCCTCTCAAGATGTCTTTCCCCGCAACGCAGCGCAACCCACACCCTGAGCATCGCGGTGCGTACGAGGAAGGCCCGGGCAGCCAGGTACGACAGACTGAGCGCCACGCGTGGGCAGCAGCAGCAGCAGCAGCAGCAGCAGCAGCAGCAGCAGCAGCAGCAGCAGCGGGGGGGCAGGAGGGCGGCCGCAAAGGGAGGGAGGGCGGTGAGGGCGGCGCACTCGGGCCTTGAATGCCCAGGGCTACGCTCACCAACAGAGCCATGCAACATCTACCCATCGGTGGGAAGAAGTGGGCAGAGACATGGCGACGAGCGGCGCTGGAAGCAAACTTTGGATCTCCGCCGGGGCCCATGAAGGCGACGGAAGAGGGACCACCACTCGAGCCCTGAAGTAGCAAGGCGCCCAGAGCACATCGGGACCTGGGGATCAAGAGAAGCCGACTCTCAACGACTGATGGGCACACGAGCCCTGTGGCAGGTCGGGGCGAGGGAGGGTCTGCCACCCTTCGGGGCAGGCCTGCAGTGCACTTGGCCTCGTCGCTGGTGTCGGAGGTGCCTCAGCTGAGGAGCCGCACCTGACCGTTCGACCCCATGCAAATAACATTCGGGATGATGATCTGCGATGAAGGAGCTACCTGGATTGGCGGCGAGCCTGGGGGGGGAGCGAGAGGGGATGGCCTTCTCAAAGGCTCGGGAGGCCTTCCGAGCCTTCTGAAAAATATTCGAAGCCTTCCCCGAAGACAAAGACATCTTGTCAGAAGGCGCGAGGGCTTCTGAAAAGCCCCCCGCTTTCTGAGAAAACCTACCCACTCTCAGTTTCCCCCCGGCACGCCGCCGACTGAATACGGGGGTGCGACATCATCGTGGACACTGTGCGCATCATCGAATCGAGCTGGCGGAGGCGTGGTGCCGAGCGACGTCGCACTGGTCTCGTGCGACAGCTTGTGCTGCGTTGGGGCCCAAAACGCCAGCTGCAAGAGCGGGGACATGGGAGGCATCATCGAGGAGGGCGCGCATACGAACCTCTGGGGTCAAGCAGCTGAGGACCGAGATACCCCACGAGGGCGTCGCCCACCTGCCCCCATGGGAAAGAGCCGCGCGCGCAGGATTCCAGGGCGATGCAGTCTGAGGACTCTCCCCCCGAGGGGGCGCGAGCGGGCCGACCCCGGGGCGGGAAGCACCACATGGGAGCGCAAGCGCGGGTCGGGCCGTCGCGGCCACCGCGGTGACCAACGATACCGTGGCGCCCCCGACGCTCGCCACGCAGAGCTACGGGATACTGGCTACTCAAGAACGGTGTGCGGTCAGATGATGTGACCTTGTGAAGAGCTTCGGGTGCGACCGACACGCCCCTGTCTGCGAGGGATGCCCGAGTAACGGATCCAGCGCGGCAGTGCTGCGCATGTATGCCGCGTTCGGCGAAGGCCACACATCGGGCCAGCCGGTGTGAGAAGAGCACCGTGGCAGGAAGCGTGCTAGCGTGGGCGGCGCTGAGCACCAGTTCCGCTGGAAGGTCAGAAGTCTTCTCGTCGAAGAGGGCCTGGCTGGGGCGGTGCTGCTCGATGGTTTCCGTTCGAACTCTGGGCTCAGAGGTCGCCCCCCCAAAGCGCCCCGGCCGCTCAGCCCACGCGGTCCTCCTCCTCCTCCTTCTCCTCCTCCTCCTCCTCCTCCTTCGTTCCGTCATCCCTCCTCGGTGCTTCCTCCTCTCTACTGTTTCCTCCTTGCGACGCTAGAAGAACAACAATGATATAAGCAAGACATATTTCGCAGCTCCGTGCTGATATTCTGGGTCGGTGCTGACCCCACGCCGGCGCCGCCTCTGGCGCAGCCTCTGGCGCGCCACGCGCGCCAAGGAGGGGGATCCAGCGCCGATCAAAGAAACCCGCGCGGAGCTCATAACAATTTATGTCGTTGCACTTTTTCCTGCTGCGAGGTGCTGGAGCACAGTCGCTGTCCTGGGCGAACAGCACGACGGAGACGTCGAGGTCCACGTCCCCCGCCTGGCGGCAAGTGCGGCCGGCCGCAGCCGGATTCCGCGAGGATGCTGCCGTCGCGGCGCTGTTCTGCGGCTGGTGCACGCCATCGTGACTTCTCCTGCTCCTCCCTCCTCCTCCTCCTCCTGCTCCTCCTCCACCTCCTCGCCCCCCTCCTCCTCCTCCTCCTCCTCCTCCTCCTCCTCCTCCTCCTCCTCCTCCTCCTCCTCCTCCTACCCCTCGTCCTCGCCCCCCTCCTCCTCGTCCTCCTCCATCCCTTTTCCTTGTAAACAACTCCTGCCCTCCACACCCTGAGACGTGTCGGTAAGGAGGGCCGGGCGTTTCGCCTGAGACGATCTCGCCATTCATGCCCATGAAGCTGGAACTTTGCAACAGTTTCACAGGTTGAGGGCGGGGGGGCGGGGCTTGTCAAAAGGCTCGGACGGCCTTCAGGCTTCTGGGAAGCTCTCGGAGCCTTATCCAAAGGAAGGGAGGGCTTCTCTGAAGGCCAGAAGGCTTCTGAGTAGCCCCGCTGCCTTGTGTGAAGGCTGGCACCCCCCTGCCTTCCCCCCAGGCGGGCGCGTCGACGATAGTTGTGCTATTTTGTGGAGCCAAGATGAAGAGCCTTTCCACCGCATTCAGGACGGCCTGCACAACAATTTTGAGAAGGCCCACAGGGGTTCGACCACATGACTCGACATCTGCGTCACTGGGATCTCCCAGGCCTCCCCGCCCCCCAAGCGCGGTGACGCATGTGTTAGGTATTACAACTTGGTTTTTGTAAAAAAAAAAAAAAAAAGAGAGGGGGCCATAAGGATGCCTCCAGGGGTCGTGGCTTCAGCGCGGCAAGATTGCGTGGGATTGAGTGAGCGTCTTGGGCCCACTGGAGCCTGATTTGACACGATCAGATTGCCCATTGAGGTCCAGAATAAACTTCTAATGGCGGACGTCATGGAAACGCAAATCCAAAGCCCCTTTCGGGGTGTGGCTTGGATGGTTCGAAGGTGGGACGAGGGCGAGAGCGGCGACGGCGACAGCTTCCACAAGTGCCTCGACGAGGCCGACGAGCGCATCGACGAGGACGCCGAAATTCCGACGAAGAAAAGGGCGGCGACGGCGAATACAACGAGACGGTCTCCACGGAATTTCCGTCGGACCATGACCTCCTGCACCACCCCGACACCGACGGTGATTGGGATTCGCCTTGGAAGAGCGATGGGCAAGCCGATGATGACGGCATCCGATACTTCGCAGACGTCGAATGGCTTTCCGCCGACGAGGCCATGCTCGCTATAATGCTTCGGAACGTAAGGGGATAGCGCCGCTTGGTTGCTCAGAAGCCACCAGACACTGATATCCCTCAAGGCACCGCTGATTGACTACAGACAGTGGCGGCCACCAACCACTGCTACCCCGAATACTGTCCACTCTGCTGAGCTGTGCGGTGGCGGTCGCAAACATAGTTCCATGGCCACCGTGCCCCTGGCTCGACCCACCCAAACAGTGACGCTGAGAGCCCACAGAGCGTGTGGCACACCTCTGACGCGACGGCGCGGCCTTTGGTTTTTCCGCCAACGCGTGACCCGCTCATGGAGGAACAAGCAACGGCATAATCATCTACATTCGGAGCTCCGCGCGGATCTGTTGATCATCGCTGGCCCACACTCCCTGGCGCGCGGAGCGCGCCAGGGGCGGCGCCGGAGGCACCGCCAGGGAGGGGCCAGTGCAGGTCCAAGACATTCGTGCGGAACTCCCAAACCTTTTTGCTTATATGCCGCGGTTTGTTCCTCTGGCTCTGCCTGGAAGAGGCGCCGTTGCTTGGCCCCCACGCCCAACATCTGCCAGGCGAGCGACGAAAAAAGAAGAAGCTATTTCGCGAGACGACGTCATGAACGACCTCACGCCGCGTCTCACGCTGGCCGCCAGCGCGGCACGCTGCCTAGAGACGGGGGCGCATACGCGCGACCGTACGCGGGCAACTTACGCGCGAATGTCGTCGAATACGGACTCGTTGTTCTGCGTCGCCCACATGTTTTCGACA
>CAUYUJ010000275.1:102500-116002 GCA_963575745.1 Prorocentrum cordatum
GCTGGCAACCATCGCAGCACCAAACCACGCCTATGCGTGGTCAACTAATTAGTGGTGCCGCGGGGCATGATGCCCAAGGGCCGTAGGTATCCGGAACGTGCCATGGGATACTGGCGCGCGCATGGCACCATTGACGCCGCAGGAGGCTCGAGCACATCATATGGCGAAACTGGGCGAGTGGGCCCAGGGAAAGTTTCGCCAGGACTCGAGCCAACGACTATGGGTAGCGAAACAGATGATGACGATAGCGATGCTGACGACGACGATGAGGTTCCGACCACGCCTGCGCAACACCGAATCCGTGACACTCAAGCCGGACCTCTCGGTGTCACGGTTTCCGCCGATCGGCTTTCGCACCCCGGCCTGGGCTGCGGGAGCGGCGGCCCCAGGCGACACGAAAACGCCGAACAGTAAGACCCTGGGCCCTCCGAGGGCCCCCAAAACATAGTTCTCGGCCGATGAGCGCTCTGTCTGGGGAGGAGGGTTCAAATTCTCTGGCCCCCAGAGGCGGCCTTGTGGCTGACAGTCGACCTGCCGATAAGAACAAGTGTTGCGATGGGGGGGGAAGGATTTGTCCGCCGCGCGCACAACAAACTGGAACCAACCCGATGTTGATGCTACGCCACTCCCTGTCCCTACATCCCCGCCCAGACGCGGGCCGCCGGGCCCCCGGGCGGTGGCAGCAGGCGCCGCCGCCGCCTCCGGCTGCTAGCCGCCAGAGCAGCCGCAGCCGCCCGCCGCATCCTCCTCCTCTTCTTGCTCTTCCTCCTCCTGCTCCACAATTACACCATATGAATAATACTCTCCTCTCTCCCCTGGTGGCGTTCCGCAAATGTCCAGCCACCCTCCGCGTACTGGTGTTTAACACACAAGATTCCTGGAATTTGGGTTTTCGCTTGGTTTGTACTTTCCCCTCCAAAAATGCTGCTCTCGCTGAAGCGCCGGCCTCATTTTTGGGCTACCGCTCGTTCCGAATCGCGCTCCCGCTGCAGCGCTGGCTTCATTTCCGCGCTTCCGCTCGTCCCGAATCGTGCTCCCGCTGCAGTGCTGGCGTCATTATTCTCAGCGCCATGCCACGGCATGGTTTTCGGTTCTTCCAAACAGGCCCCAAAATCTAGAAAATGCCCCCCGAAAAAACCATCGGAAGTGATTACACATTCGCTGTCGATGCAATGATTTCTTGGGCCGCAGAAGCCCCCCCCCACTTTGGGGCGTTGCCACGCCATGCTATGTCATGCTACGCGTTGATCTTCAACACCATGCTATACCATGCAATGATATGCCATGCTACGACATCCGATTGTGCAAATACAGATGAGATCTACGCCATGGTAATGGATGGGAGGGAGGGGTAGGACGTCAGATATGACGCGAGCGCACCTAGCTTGTCTCTTCCCCTCCTCCTCCTCCTCTTTTCCGCCTCCTCCTCCTTTCCGCCTTCTCCTCCTCCTCCTCCTCCTCCTCCTCCTCCTCCTCCTCCCCGCTGCGGCCGTCTGCTCGGCGCTGCCCCCTGCTCTAGGCCGCGCGCCTCTCCCTTCTCCATGGCAAACGCCACCTTCTGCCTCTTGGGCGCTCCTCTCGCCGATTGGGAGGCCGAGGAGACCAGGACGCAGGATGCAACAGAGAAAGTGGAACCAACGAGTCGCGAGCATGACAGGGCAGTAAAGCATGGATGCGCCACTACAGCAAGAGGCGCGCGGACGCTGACAAGCAATTCGTGAGGCAGGTGAAGCAAGCACCGTCACCTGGGAAACGCCGCCCAAAACCAGTGTCGGGTCGAAGCCGAAGGGCATCGAACATAACACATCTCGAGGTTGAAGCCTCGGATGTGCGCGACTCACCACACGGGCGTGAGCCCCGAGTTGTCCTCGCTCTACCACGGTAGAAGATGAGCCTAGGTTGAAAGAGGCACCAGCAAGCAGCAGCAACGATGGAGAGGGCGAAGGAGGAGGAGGAAAAGGAGGGAAAGGAGGACGAGGAGGAGGAGGAGGACGAGGAGAAGGAGGAGGAGGAAGAGGACATGAAGGAGCATGCCACGCGTCAGATTATGCTGATTACGATGAGGAGGGGGGGAGGATGATGATGAGGATGAAAGAGCGGTGCCGAGGGAGAGCACGATGAGAAGCAGGGGCAATTGCAGGAGCAGCAGGAGCGGAAAACGGGCGGAACTCCTGGGATCACGCCGCGGATTAGGTTGCCCAAAGTGGGCTCCACGACCCGCTGGCTCCGCTGGGGCGCTCCGAGGCGGGGCTGAAGAGGGAACGGAGGGGCGAGGTTTGAGAAGGAACGAGGAGGAGGAGGAGGAGGAGGAGGAGGAGAAGGATGATGATGATGATGATGATGATGATGATGATGATGATGATGATGATGATGATGATGATGATGATGATGATGATGATGATGACGAGGAGGAGGAGGAGGAGGAGGAGGAGGAGGAGGAGGAGGAGAAGCAGGAGCAGGAGCAAAACCAGGAGCAGGAGGAGCAGGAGCAGGAGGAGGGAGGAGAGGAGAGGAGTGAGGGGGGCCCTCCCTGCCTGCTTCTGTTTTTGTTTTTCTTTGGATGGGGGAGGGGGCCCCTGCCGCTGGCACTCGGGTGGCCGTCGCCATCCACCTGGGTGCCGAGAACTGCCTCCGTGACGGCCTCCCCCTGTCGTGGCGGGCTTGGGACCTCCAACCGGCACGCCTGGCCCCTGTGGACACGAGACACATTGCGGACGGGTCTCGTGCCGGGGCCGCGGATTAGCGGAGGAGGCGAAGGAGAAGGAAAAGGAGAAGGAAACAGGGGAGGAAAAGGACAAGGAGAAGGAGGAGGAGGAGGAGGAGGAAGAGGAGGAGGAGGAAAAGGAGAAGGAGAAGGAAACAGGGGAGGAAAAGGACAAGGAGGAGGAGGAGGAGGAGGAGGAGGAGGAGGAGGAGGAGGGGACAGCAATAATGTCACCGCCGTATCGCTGGGGCACGAATGGGGCGCCGTCGCTGGAGCCCGCATGGGGGAATGAGATCCGGCGAGCGGGGGACACCCGCCACGTGGGTGAAATCGGGGGGTGCGATCTACAGTCGCGGCGTCGTGGTGCCGAGTGCCTGTCGTCACTCCTCCTCCGCATAACCGCATGGACTGTCCCTCACCACCTCCTCGCCCCAAGGCCCTTCGACGATCCAGGCGAGTCCAAGATTCTAGGGGGTGACATCCCGGAAAGGGGGGGGCGAACTTGCTGAGGCAGTCGTCCGCTAAGTTGCGGCTAATCGAGCCGCGGCGCGCACGAGGGCGGGCGAGCCCTCGGCAGGGCTGCGCCTGGGCCGGGCAGCAAGCGGAGGGAGGAGGAGGAGGAGGAGGAGGAGGAGGAGGAGGAGGAGGAGGAAGAGCAGAGGGGCTTGGCCGAACCCCCAAACGGCGCGGTGACCATACCGCGCGGTGATTCAGCGGGGATGCGGGGTAGCCGCACGGTTTCGGGACGTGGGTCGTTCTCCGAGGATGTCTGGGGCAGCCGGGGCCCCCAGGAACTCCAAACGGCACGCTGACGGACACTGCTGTCATGTCTTTGCGGATTTCGGAACCACCGCAAGGTCTGTCACTGCGCAGTTTTGGGATCACCAATCAGCTCGCGCAGCGGTCTTTCCTGGTGCCCCCCAGCGTCGGGGGGAGCCAACGTAAGTATCGAAGAACGGCGCCTGGCGGCGGGGCCAGAAACGTCTGCGTGAAGCACATCTCGTAACCGCACCTTTCCCTATCCCCCCTTTCTCGATTCTTATCAGAGCTCGTGCTATCGCCAACGTGCGCTTACCCGCGGGCAGCGCGACGAGGGCCGACAGAGGCTGCGCGCCATCGGTGGAGCTGAGCGGGGTAAGCGCACACTGGACTACGCAGCGCACACCGTAAAGAGCATCGGCTTTCGTCCGACCCGACATGGGGAGGCACCGTCTCCCACGCGCGGCGCCTAAGAAGAGCGCCGCTGCGCCCCAGCGGCCACCGCGTGACGCACAGAGCGAGCAAGAGGAGGCGGACATTCCCCACCTCCGCCGCCTCGGCCCCGGCCAGGGGGTCGTGCCGCGGCGGACCGCCGCCCGCCGCTGCTGCTGGCCATCGCTGGCGCCCCCGCCGCTGTCGGCGTCGACGTCTGGCCCGAGCCCCAGGGGTGGCGCCCCGTGGAGGCCCTGGGAAAGCCCCAAAGAGGCCCCGGGGAAGCACCACGTAGAGGCCCAGGAGCGCGACACCCGCGGAGGTCCTGGGAAACGGCCGTCGTTGTTTCCACGGTCGTTGTCCTCGTCCTCGTCGTCGTCGTCGTCGTCGTCGTCGTCGTCGTCGTCGTCGTTGTCGTTGTCTGTCATCGGCGTCGGCGGTGGCTGCCGCCCGCCGCTGCTGGTGGCTACCGCTGGCCTGCGCTGCTGGTCTGGGTCCCGAGTCGTCGGCGTCAATCCGCGGGTGCGTCTGTCCCCCCGCTGCCGGCTCTTAGGCCGTCGTGGCAGCCTCGAGGGCCATCTTAAAACGTCGTGGCGGTATCCTGGGCCATCTTGAAGCTTCCTGGCCTGCTGGGGCCCGTGTAAGCCGTCCAGCACGCCCCGGAACGCGCCCCGGAAAAAACCCGAAGAGGCCCAAGAGGGGCGCTGCCGCCCTGCTGCCCCGCCTGTGGGTCTCACAGACGGGGCGTCGTCCTCCCTGTTCACATCTGCTCTTCCCGCCTGCTCTCCCTCCCTCCGCGCGCCGCCATGGCGCTGACGGGCTGCTCGCAGCCGCCGCGCTGTCACCCCGGGCTTGGTCTTGCCCCCCGCCGCCTGCGGCCCAGCTTTTTGCTGGACACCACGCCCGCTCCCGCCCTGGGGAAGGTGCGGCCACCAGACGTCGGCTCCACACTGACCGTTTTGCACCCTTGCCCCACTGGATGGTCACAGCCCCCGCGCTGCGCCCCGCCGCCGCCGGCCCCCCCCGGTGCAGCAGCCGCCGCGGCCCTGCCGGCGGGGCCGACCGCGCCGCGCGCTCGGGGCGCGACCCGTCCCCCTGAGCGGCCTCGTTCCCCTCCCGCCCCCTCTTTCGGCAGTTTCCTCTGCCCTGTCCCCTCCTCTTGCATGGTGGCACAGTTCGCTACAACGGCATCCCATTTTAGGTCGCTTTTCGCCAGCGCAGTTACTCTGCCTAGCCGCCGACGCACAAACAAGTGTTCGGTGATTGGTGTTTGCGATTTGGTGTTGTGGCTCGGAATTTGGTGTCTGGGGTGTTGGTGTGAGGGTGTTTGGTGTTTGGTGTTTGGTGTCTGGGGGTTGGGGTTTGGTGTTTGGTGTTTGGGGTTTGGTGTGGTGGGGTTGAAGGGGTGGTGTGGCCGGGTGTTTTCATGGGTGTCCATTGGTTGTTCCTGGAGAGGGAGCTCCCCCCCGCACCGCCTCTCCCCGCCCCCCCCCGCCCCCCCTTTCCCCTTCCACCCCTTTTCCCCTGCGTTGCCATCCGCCCCCCCCCCCCGCCCCCGCTTCTCCCCCCGCCTCTCCCCGCCCCTCGTTCTCCCCCGCCTCTCTCCGCCCCCCGCTTCTCCTCTGCCTCCCCCCCATTCTCCCGCCCCCCTCCCCCCGCACCCCCCCGCACCCCTGGACCTCCTCCTCCCCTCTCCCCTGCGCCCCGTCGCCCTCGCCATTCTCCGTCCTTGCACCGCCCAGGGCGCCTGTCGGCGGCCACAAGGTGCCGACAGGCGCACCCGATGTCCACGAAGTGCCTGCCCTCCTGCGGCGGCGGGGCTCCTCCTCCAAGGATGCCCCCTCCTCGTCCTCCCGGGTCCTCCTCGTCGTCTCCCCCCCCCCCTCTCTTCTGCTCCTCCCGCGTTCCGCGTTCCTCCTCTGCGCTCTTCCGTGTTTGTCCTCTTCCTGTTCTTCCTCGTTTTCGTCCTCCTCCTCCTCCTCCTCCTCTTTCCCCTCCTCCTCCGCTCCTTCTCCTTATAAATAACTTCTCCCTGTCGCACACCGAAGCCAGTGTTTACGGCGGGCCGGGCGTTTCGCCTGAGACTTCCTCACCACTAATGACCCTGAGGCTTAAACCTTGGCAACCGTTTCGCACATGGAGGCGCGCTGTTTTCAAAATGTGGTTCTCGCCTTTGCGCCGCGCGCGTTCGCTTTAACGACCCGGGGAGGACGTACCCAACCATTTGTTGGTATTAAAGAACATAGGGCGAGCAACTATACATCGGACCGCTCCGTTTAACAGCCATCATTGAATTATCCGCAATGCCCTTGAACGCTTCGCCAAAGAACGTCGGGCCAGATTCAGATGTTTCACATGCGGCGTCACTCTTAAGAGTCATGTCCTTGGTAAAAGAGCGACCACGAGGGGGCGTGGAAACATGTGGAAGAGGGACGATTGGGGACATCATTCGTGGGAGTAGCAACGCCTTGCGCTGCGTTCGCATTGCAGGACAGCGCTCTGCGCGCCATGACAATACAGCGCCTTGCGCTTAACGTAGCATCTGCGCGCACGCATTGCAAACAACAGGCAACTGAAGAAGGGATGCGGCATGGGCAACGGACAGCGCCATGCGCTATTCGTTGCGAGGCGCTGGCCCTCCCAGAAGCCCACGGAAACGGCGACGGACTCGCAGATCGCAGGCGCCAATGGGGCGGCGAGGTCCCGTGGTGATCTGCGTAGGACGTACCTCCGCTGGCCCTCCCAGAAGCCCACGAAAGTGGCGACAGCTTCGCAGATCGCAGCCCCCCAGGGGCGACGCGGTCTCGTGGTGATCTGCGTGGGACGTACCTCGGTTGGGCCTCCCAGAAGCCAGCGAAAGTGGCGACAAGTTCGCAGATCGCAGCCCCCCAGGGGGGCGGCCTCGTGGTGATCAACGTAGGACGTATCTCCGCTGGCCCTCCCAGAAGCCCACGAAAGTGGCGACAGCTTCGCAGATCGCAGCACCCCAAAGGGCGACGAGGTCTCGTGGTGGATCCGCGTAGGGCGTACCTCCGCTGGGGCCTCCCAGACGCCCACGAAAGTGGCGACAAATTCGCAGACCGCAGCCCCCCCAGGGGGGCGGCCTCGTGGTGATCAGCGTAGGGCGTACCTCCGCTGCCCCCCCCCCCCAGGAGCCCACGAACGTGGCGACAGTTTCGCAGATCGCAGCGCCGGCGCCCCAGGGGACGGAGAGGTCGCGTGGTGATCCGCACATGGCGTCACCCCACTGGCCCTCCCATGGGCCAGCGAAAGTGTCGACAGTCTCGCAGACCGCAGCACCCCACGGGGCGGCGAGGTCTCGTGGTGATCTGCGTGGGACGTACCTCTGCTGGCCCTCCCAGAAGCCCACGAGAGTGGCGACAGTTTCGCAGATTGTAGCCCCCCAGGGGGCGACGCGGTCTCGTGGTGATCTGCGTAGGACGCACCTCCGCTGGCCCCCCCCCAGGAGCCGGCGAACGTGGCGACAGCTTCGCAGATCGCAGCCCCCCAAGGGGCGACGAGATTTCGTGGTGATCTGCGTGGGACGCACCTCCGCTGGCCCACCCAGAAGCTACGAAAGAGGCGACAGCTTCGCAGATCGCACCCCCCCCCCCCCGCCCAAGGGACGGCGAGGTCCCGTCGTGATCTGCGTAGGACGCACCTCGCTTGCCCTCCCAGGAAGCGGGCGGACACGGCGACGGATTCGCAGATCGCCCCCCCCCCCCCCCGGGGGCGGCAAGGTCTTGCGGTGATCCGCGTATGACGTACCTCCGCTGGCCCAGAAGCTCGCGGAAGTGGCGACAGACGGCGTAGTCTCGTGACGGTATGCGAAGGACGTACTTCCGCTGGCCCTCCCAGAAGCTCACAGAACTGGCGGCAGCTTCGCAGATCGCAGCCCCCCAGGGGACGGAGAGGTCTCGTAATGATCTGCGTGGGGCGCACTTCCGCTTGGCCTCCCAGAAGCCAGCGAAAACTGCGACATATTCGGGGGCCGCCGCCTCCCAGGGGACGGCGAGGTCTCGTGGTGATCTGCGTAGGACGCACCTCCGCTTGGCTTCCCAGAAGCCAACGGAAGTGGCGATATATTCGCAGATCGCAGCCCCCCAAGGGGCGACGAGGTCTCGTGGTGATCTGCGTAGGACGTGCCTCCGCTGGCCCTCCGTGAAGCCCGCGAAAGAGGCGACAGCTTGTCAGATCGCAGCCCCCCAGGGGCGACGCGGTCTCGTGGTGATCTGCGTGGGACGTACCTCGGTTGGGCCTCCCAGAAGCCAGCGAACGTGGCGACAGGTTCGCAGATCGCAGCCGCAGGGGGGCGACGCGGTCTCGTGGCGATCTGCGTGGGACGTACCTCTGCTGGCCCTCCCAGAAGCCCACGAGAGTGGCGACAGTTTCGCATGTCGCAGCCCCCCTGGGGACGGCGAAGTCTCGTGGTGATCTGCGTGGGACACGCTCCAGCCGGCCCTCCCAGAAGCCAACGAAGGTGGCGACAAGTTCGCAAATCGCAGCGAAGCCCACGAAAGTGGCGACAGCTTCGTAGATTGCAGCCCCCCAGGGGACGGCGAGGTCTCGCAATGATCTGCGTGGGACTCGCCTCCGCTGGCCCTCCCCGAAGCCAACGAAAACGGCGACAGGTTCGCAGATCGCAGCCCCCCAAGGGACGGCGAGGTCTCGTGGTGATCTGCGCGGGACGTACCTCCGCTCGCAGCCCCTCTGGGGACGGCGAGGTCTCGTGGTGATTTGCGTGGGACGTACCTCCGCTGGCCCTCCCAGAAGCCCACGAACGCGGCGACAGTTTCGCAGATCGCAGCGCCCCAGGGGACGGAGAGGTCTCGTGGTGATCTGCGTGTCCCGCCCAAGTCGCCGCCGTAGAGGCCGTTGCCTCGTCGCGGGTGGCTCTTCTCTCCTGGCCCATGGCCTGGCCTGTTTGCTTGCGGTTGTTTCCCGTCCCTTTCTGCTCGCTGCTTCCCTCCATGTCCCTTCCTCCTGCTCCCTGCATGTTGTCCCCGCTTGGCCCCTCTTCTGCCTGCCCGCCCGCCCCGCCGGCCCTGGCCTCCCGCCTGGGCGTTCGTCGTCGTCTGCCTGTCCCCTCCCGCCTGGAGATCCTCCTTCTGGTCCGTAATTATCCTCGTCGAGAACCATCGCGCGCAACACGAACTCCTGAGCGGCGTTGCAGGTGTCAAGCTCCTTCTCCGAAATTCACGACCTGGCCGTTTCGGAGGCCGCCTTCCCGCTCTTGCGCAGCCGGGCGAGGTAGTGGGCAGCAATCCTCGCCTTCGCGCCTCCTAGGTTCCAGCCGTCGATGTCCCGATGCTTCTGGAGGTGATCCATGAGCCCCGCGAGGGTCGCGGGTCTCCTTCTCGATGATCTGGATGAGCTCGGGCACCTTGGAAGTACCTGCCAAATTCTGCGATCCTGTCAAGGACGTCGGGCCCGTGCGGATTCCGGCACCGCCTGGGTCGGCGCTCGAGCTTCCCTTGGTGACCGCGTCGGTCCTGACGATGTCCTCGTGCTCCTTGGGTCGATCCAAGAGAGAGCTGATCCCGCTGCTCACTCAGCTCCGACCTGATCCTGGGCGAGTCCAGCGAGCTCAGGGTCGCCTCGGTCCCCGAACTCCCGTTTGTCGTATGTGGCGAGTGATTGCCGCCGCCTTGCTCTATTTGGGCGATCTCTTTCGCGAGCTCCGTCTGCGATTGCACGACGACCCCAGCAAGTCGTGCATCTGGACACCCGCACGGCCGAACTCCCTCTCCGACGAGTCCGAATCCAAGTCCGAATCCACCCCAAACGGCCCTGCGGAATGCCTTCTTCTGCCCGGGCCACTTCAGGACGATGCCCCAGTCGAGGAATAAGCCCATAGCGATCAAGGCCATAACGTCCCAGTCCAGATCCTCGAAGTACCCGGCGATCTCCTCCCAGCGCTCGCTCGCGCACTCGGTGGCCTCGACCACTTCGCGGGCAGTGATGTACAAAGCCTTGATCGCAACCCAGATCTTGAAACGCTTGCCCACGACGTAGATGGCCCACGAGGCTCCGCCCCAGTACCCTGGGGCGCCCCAGGAGACGAACGCCTCGATCAGGTTGATGGCCGTCCCCAGGCAAGGCATTACTTATGTATTCGTCTAACCTTTGGTGGTAGCCGTCGTCCTCGTAGTAGCTTTGCTGTTGCGCTTCCGGACCACCGAATTCGACTGCTTCTCGATCTGTATCAGGTCGGCGGTGCTGAAGCCAGGCACGTCCGAGTAGTCGATCTCTGGCAGCGGAATCGGCTTTACCTTGGTCCGATCCCGCACATGGATCACCTGCGCGCGCTTCCGAGGGTCGGTGGCCGTCCAGTGCGGATCGTTTGCCTCCTGCGGGAACACCCGCCCCACCAACAGCATGACCACGCCTCGCCGACGCCCACCAGGCGCTGCCGCCTTGCTGGTGTAGTACACTCTGCAATATGTTTGAAAGGTTATATCCTGCTCGTGTAGTTGCACGCTCTCGAGGTCGTCCCCCGAGCAATGGAATCCGTCGTGCTGATCGGTCGGGTCCTCGCTGAACAAATGGGGCTCGGGAGCGTAGTAGCTCACAAACTCCTGACAGTACAGCTGCTCCTCACGCTCTGACGCGTTGTCGTCCCCAGCTGTCTCGTTGAGGGCCGAGAACTCCGTCACCAACACCAAAGAGCCCAAAAAGCCCCGCGGCCCAACGAGGGAACGCCGTGATTCCCTGTGATCTGAAGGATTTGAAAGAGGCTGCTCGATCAATCCCTAAAAAACTTGAGCCCAATTAGCAACAAACGGAAGGGAGAGCGGGAGCAGATACGATAAACACCGATCGACGATCAGATATTGGGTTCACTGTTTACGGGCCGCGTGTGTCCAGCAGATCTCAGCCCGAGGGCGGCACGCCATCGAATCGTTGTTTGTTTTCTCCCTCCCGGCCGGGCTCTTGCCCGGCAGAAGGAGCCGAGATGCGGGGCCTCCTTCGATTTCCGCCGCCTTCCACCAGCCCTCCGCCAGCGGGCCCGTCTGCGATCTGCTCTCGCCGCCTCCTGCCGGCTCCAACCGCGCGCCAGGTGTGGCCCCCGTGGTTTCGACGACGGCGAAAGCCTTCGTGGAGCTGGCCATGTACCCCAGCCTTGGGCTCCCCTGGATTATTTTGAGACTCTGGGAGGCCACATTAAGACGTGCGTGCGCAAAGCGGGCGTCTGGGGTCGTTGGGCGTGCGTGAGAAGTGTATGTTGGCACCCTACGTTCGCTAATACTTTTGATCACGCCTGGACGAGTGTAGTGTGGTTGTTTTGGGTATGGTCGTTTTGGATATGTTCCTTTTGGGTATGTCTGAAAGAATTTGGAGGGGTGGTGTAAAAAAATCAGAAAGAGACCAAACCAACCCGTCCTGTACTTCTACGTTGCGTACACGTGCAACATCGCGGGAAATTACTGCCAAAAAACCCCAAACCGATCTTTCCGCGACATTTCTCGACCTTGGTCGATGCGTGATGGTCCTGGGACCCGAACCAAGCAAACACTTTCCCGTCGGCGGCGAGGCAGAGGTGATCCACACCAGCGAGAGGCGATTCGGGGCAACCGAGCGAAAGCGCTGGGTGTGAAAAAGATGCAACGCCCGGATCTCAGGGCCGCCCACCCGCACACGTTCCTCCTGTCCCCCCCTGGGGATTCCTGCGCAGGCTCGTCGAGAACTCTGAGCACCCAGTGGCTGGACTCCCTCACCATCATGCAGATCGCGTCGACCTCTGCGGCGCTGTCTTCCATGGCGAAGCTGCCAACCTCGTTGTCCTTTCTCTCCTGTAATTGCGCTGGGACCGCACACCGCACCACAATCAAACACCAATGTGGTGGAAAACGTCCAGATCAAAGGGCATCAGCCCGCAAACCTAGCCGTTGGGTGCGAGTCCTTTCCTTTGCGGGCGTTTCCTCTCCCTGCCTGTGGCCACCCCGATCACCCCTCCTCAAACACGCCAGCTCAAACGAAAGCAAACAATGGCGGGATCGAGACACGAGTCTAATACAGTATTGTCGATCCTTGCGCCGGGACAGGTCGGAGGTTGGGGGGTCAGATCGCAGCGGAACGGAGACCCCCAACCGGGAAATCGTTCCGTTTCGTTCGTGTCGTGCGTGCGGGCGAGGCGAAGCTGCGTGGGCGCGCGAGAGGAATGAACCCGCCGCTGCTAGGGCGCATTCAAGACAAATGTTGCTCCCCCGTCCGTTCGTCCGTCCGTCCGTCCGTCCGTCCGTCCGGCGGTGGCCCAAGCGGTGTCCCGCGGTGTCCCGTGGTGTCCCGTGGTGTCCGCCGTTGCTAGGGCGAAGTCAAGACAAATGTTGCTCACCCGTCCGTCTGTCTGTCCGTCCGCCTGGCGGTGATCCTAGCGGTGGCTCGGGGTGTCCCGCGGTGTCTCGTGGTGTCCCGTGGTGTCCGCCGCTGCTAGGGCGAAGTCAAGACAAATGATTCTCCCCCGCTCGCCCGTCCGGAGGTGGCTCGCGGTTTCCCGCAGTGTCCCGTGGTGTCCCGTGGTGTCCTGTGGTGCCCCGTTGAATGAGATCGATAAACAGATCGATAGTGAGATCGATCGTAAAAACGATACTGAGATCGATGTGGTGCCCCGAGGTGTCCCGTGGTGTCCCAACACATGATACAGATAGAGAGATCGACAGGTGTCCCGTGGTGTCCCGTGGTGTCCCGTTGAGTGAGATCGAGAGTGAGATCGATAGTGAGATCGATGTGGTGCCCCGAGGTGTCCCGTGATGTCACGTGGTGTCCAACAAAATGAGATCGAGAATGAGATCGACAGGTGTCTCGTGATGTCCCGTGGTATCCCGTTGGGTGAGATCGAGAGTGAGATCGATATTGAGATCGATGTGGTATTCCGAGGTGTCCCGAGGTGTCCCGCGGTGTCCTATGGTGTCCCGTTGAGTGAGTAGTGAGATCGATAGTGAGACCGATAGTGAGATCGAGAGGTGTCCCGCGGTGTCCCGCTGTGTCCCGTGGTGTCCCGTTAAGTGAGATCGATAGTGAGACCGATAGTGAGATCGACAAGTGTCCCGTGGTGTCCTGGCGAATGAGATCGAGTGAGTCAGATGTTGGTTCCCCCCTCTCCCCCCCAACAACCTACTTATCACCCGAAGGGTCGTCGTATAGGTATATACAGAACTGCGCGGCGTGTTGACATTCCAAGACTCAACACAATTATCTTGGCTGATAGGCGATGGGCAATGGCAATGCTGAGGGTATCGATGGTGATGTTATGATGCCAGTGGCTGTGCTGTGCTGCACTGCGCTTTGGCGTGCTGTGCTGGACTGTACGGACTGTGCTGTTTCATGCTGTGTTGAGCTGTGCTGTACTCCATTGAGTTGTGGATCAAGGCGTCCTGGGCGTCCAGAGCGTTGCGGAACGCTCTGAGACACCTCCATCTCCATCTCCACCTCCATCTCCGATGTCGATGTCGAGTTCCCTTATCCCGATCTCAGGCCTGCCTGAAGACGACCCGCCACCGTGCCTTCGTCACACAGGGGCGTGTTAGCCGAGTGCCCCTCCATCTTCTTGTGGGGCCTACGGCCGTTGTTGTTTTGCCTAGCGCGTCGAGGCGGCGGCCCTGGCGAC
>CAUYUJ010000276.1:0-17500 GCA_963575745.1 Prorocentrum cordatum
CTGCTCGGGGCGGGGCCGCTGCCCTGGTGTATCATTGTTTACGTTTACGTTTAGGAGGCCCTGATGAGCAGCTTGTCTGTGGGTTGACTGACCTCGTCTGCTCCTCCTCCTCTTTCGCCCTGCCAGCGGTGCGTTCTGGAGCGCCTCTGGGCTTATCGTGGCTGTCTCTTGGGAGGTTTCCAAGTTCGCTTGTGCATGTTCGGCAGTAGGCACGTCCGGGAACAGGGGAGGTCGAGGAGACGGAGGAGGAGGAGGAGGAGGAGGAGGAGGAGGAGGAGGAGGAGGAGGAGGAGGAGGAGGAGGAGGAGGCGAGAGTGGTGGATCTGGAGAGGAAGAGGCATACTCGGAGCTCCCATTGACCGTTTGGTATCCTCGTTGGGGGTCCACCTTGGGGTTGTCTAGGATGGTGACCGGGTGCCACGGCTGTCACACGGCTGTCACATGCTTGTCGGTCTATACCCCATGAAGGCATGATGAGGTCATCCATATTATAGCATGTATTGTTTCTCTGTTGCGTCCTGACTATATCGTAGAGTCCTGAGGCTAGCTGATGTGAGTTCGGAATGGACAGTTGTCTCTGGGCTGATTAGTCGAAGCCGACCTCCTGGCAGATGGCTGTCACTCGTAAGTTTTCACTGTTGGGCTGACGTGTCAAGTCCTTTTGACCCACATCGTCTGCTATGGGGTCTTCAAACTGGGTCATCATAGCATCGTGGGCGATGTCCTCTTCTTCGTCCTCCTACGAATAATCAGTTGCTCTCTGGGCTGATGGGTCAGGATCCCTTTCCCAGTCTGCGACTTTAGCACAAACAATGTGTTGCGGCCGTGTCGTCCTCATGCTTGCGAATGAGTCTGGACGGAGTTGATGCCACCTGTTCCGTCGCTGGCGCTCCCTCCGCCAAAGATGTCGTGTAATCGACTTTGCAAGGCCACCGCCTGTCGCGCAGGGCCTGTGGAGCCAGGCCAGTCTATGGCTTGAGGAGAGATAGAGGGGGGAGGGTCAGGCTAATCAGCCAGAGTGATTCTTAGCCGTCCAGGAGATCAACACGCGCAGGAAATTCAGCAGGAGAGGAGGATGATGGAGGAGGATGGCGCTGACATCTGCCGATCCCTTTTTGTCCCAACCCTCCCTTTCCTTGGGTTCTCGTTTTGAATAATGCACTGCGGTCGTACGCCCTCCCGCCCCCTCTCCCCTTCTCTCCTGCCTCTCACCTCACTCCTTCCTGCGTGCCAGCTTGCCTCCTGTCTGGCCATCCCTGGTGGGGCTGCGATCTGCGAAACGGTCGCCACTTTCGAGGGCTGCTGGGGGGTCCAGCGGAGTGGCGTCCTACGTGTATTCAAATTAGACCTTGCCATCTCTGGGGGGCTGCGATCTGCGAAACGGTCGCCGCTGTCGAGGGCTGCTGGGGGGTCCAGCGGAGCGACGTCCCACGCGGACTCAGATTAGACCTCGCCATCCCTGCGGGGCTGTGATCTGCGAAACTGTCGCCACTTTCGAGGGCTGCTGGAGGGTCCAGCGAAGTGACGTCCTACGCGGACTCAAAGTAGACCTCGCCATCCTTGTGGGGCTGCGACCTGCGAAACTGTCGCCACGTTCAAGGGCTGCTGGGGGTCCAGCGGAGTGACGTTCTACGCGGACTCAAATTAGACTTCGCCATCCCTGGGGGGCTGCCGATCTGCGAAACGGTCGCCACTGTCGAGGGCTGTTGGGGGGTCCAGCGGAGCGACGTCCCACGCGGACTCAGATTAGACCTCGCCATCCCTGTGGGGCCGTGATCTGCGAAACTGTTGCCACTTTCGAGGGCTGCTGGGGGGTCCAGCGAAGTGACGTCCTACGCGGACTCAAAGCAGACCTCGCCATCCCTGTGGGGCTGCGACCTGCGAAACTGTCGCCACGTTCGAGGGCTGCTGGGGGGTCCAGCGGAGTGACGTTCTACGCGGACTCAAAGCAGACCTCGTCATCCCTGGGGGGCTGCCGATCTGCGAAACTGTTGCCACTTTCGAGGGCAGCTGTGAGGTCCAGCGGAGTGACGTCCCACGCAGAGTCAGATTAGACCTCGCCATCCCTGTGGGGCTGCGATCTGCAAAACTGTCGCCACTTTCGAGAGCTGCCGGGGGGTCCAGTGGAGCGGCTTCCCACGCAGACTCAGATTAGACCTCGCCATCCCTGTGGGGCTTCGACATGCGAAACTGTCGCCACTTCCGAGGGCTGCTAGGGGGTCCACGCAGACCCAGATTAGACCTCGCCATCCCTGTGAAGCTTCGATATGCGAAACTTTCGCCACTTCCGAGGGCTGCTAGGGGGTCAAGCGGAGTGACTTCCCACGCAGAGTCAGATTAGACCTCGCAATCCTTGGGGGGCTGCGATCGCCGCTTTCGAGGCTGCTGGGGGTCCAGCAGGGCGCTGTCGCGGGCCGCCCACAGACCTGGCGGCGTGCCGTCGAGCGTTTAGCTCCCGCACTGAACAGAGCAGGAAGGAAGCATGGAAGTTGGCGGGCGAGATCTAGGCCTCGCTCGCTTCTTGCACAACGTGCACGCAGGTTTAACCATTTTGTCGAGCGCCGTCGCGACATGGCACAGGCAGCGCTGCTTCGTTAGCGCACGACCGACAAAAACAACACTCTTCGGTCTCCTCCTCCCGCCCTTTTCGTCGTCGTTCTTCTGCCCCCCCCCATGCTGCTGCCGCGCTGAGTGGTCGGCCCCCCTACGCGTCCTTCTCCTGCCCTTCGTTCCCGCCCGCATGTCCTCCTCAAGTCTGGGCCGTCGCTTCTCGTCCTTCTGTTGTTGTCCTATAAGTCGTGCCACGTGAACGCATCCCATGTAGCTTTCACAGCATAACGGCGCCTGCACTGTCATTGTCCTGGCAAGTTCGGGCCATCTCCTCTTGTCACTTGATGCAAATGGGTTGGGTACGTCACACGGTATTTCAATCCGCGGTCCCAGCTATCCCGACCGCTTCACGGGGGATATTTTTCTCGTCCTGGATATGTTATTGATGGTCCCAGGGGGCCTGGCCAGGACCCTCGAGGGACCAGATCGAGGCAAGACCCGGTGGTTGAAAGCCTCATATCGCCGGATATGTGTGCAGCAGGAGGATTAGCAGGAGAAGGAGGAGGATGAGGAGGACGAGGAGGAGGAGGAGGAGGGGGATGAGGAGGAAGAGGAGGAGAAGGAGGGGGAGGAGGAGGAGGAGGAGGAAGAAGGGGAGGAGGGGGAGGGGATGATGATAATGGTGATGATGATGATGACGATGCTGATGTTGATGATGGTGAGGATTGTGATGAGATGCTGATGATGATGATGGTGCTGATGATTATGATGATGATGATGATGATGATGATGATGATGATGATGATGATGATGATGATGATGATGATGATGATGGTGATGGTGATGGTGATGGTGATGGTGATGCTGATGCTGATGCTGATGCTGATGCTGATGCTGATGCTGATGCTGATGCTGATGTTGATGATGCTGATGGTGGTGATGGTGGTGACGATGATGATGGTGTTGATGATGATGAGGAGGAGGAGGAGGAGGAGGAGGAAGAGGAGGAGGAGGAGGTGAATGAGGAGGAGGAGGAGGAGGAGGAGGAGGAGAAGGGTGAGGAGGGAGGAGGAGGAGGAGGAGGAGGAGGAGGAGGAGGAGGACGAGGAGGAGGAGGGGGAGGAGGGAGAGGAGGGGGAGGAGTGGAAGAGGGAGGAAGAGGAGGGACAGGCGCGTGGGGCGCCCGCGGCCCTCTGCAGGAGGCGCCGGCGCCGACGCCGGCGCCCGCGGTGCCGGCCCCGGCTGCACAGCCGGCGACCTCCGAGCTCGAGGACCGGGCTGCTCTGCTCGGCAACGCGCAGAGGGGGGTAGGGGGAGGGGGGAAGGCTTCTTAGAAGCACCCCTGCTGCTTAGAAGGTCCCGGCCTTACGTCTATAGAGAAGGCCAGCGCCTTCTAAGAAGCAGGGGTGCTTCTAAGAAGCCTTCCCCCCTCCTCCTACCCCCCTCTGCGCGTGGCCGAAAAAATCACACAGACACAATTAATCGTCGATCCCAAGAAACTATAGGAAAACATGGGAAGATATGGGCGGAAAGACAAAAAACCCTAAAATATGGGAAAATATGGGGGATCGTTGTATTTGTGTGTATTTATTTGTGTGTCCTTGGGCCCCTTGAGGTACGATCTCGGCCCTCGGGGGCGAGAGGAGCATACAGTGCCGCTTTTAAGACATGCTCCGCGTGCGGATCATGTATGAAATACCAGGGATTGAGTATCAAAAGCAACGATGAGTTCATGCATGAATTTATTCATGAATTCAATCATGTATTAAAATCCCATATTTTTGAAAATCCTACGTATAAAAAAAAAAAAACAAAAAAAAAAAACTGCCCTGTAGGGTGTATAGGGTCTGCTCGCTCGGCTCCGTCATCCCGGAGTTGCTCTCCCGCAGCGCTCGCCTGCTGCTGCTTCTGCGCGCGGCCGTTGGCCCGCGCACTTCCCAAGGAGGTCCGGGGGCACGACGGCTGCCCTCGGGGGCGAGAGCCAGTGCCGTTGTAACCTTGGGGGAACGTAAGACTCGAGCACGCCGGGACTCGGGTTAGCCGACGTTTCTTGACGAGCACATCCTGGATTGTGACACCTGTTTTCGGGGGGTGCTTGCAGCAGAAGCTCGCGTGAAATTTCAGATTTGGTCTCGTCATTTTTATGATGGCCCCGCCACGCCAAACCGAGTCCCCCGAACCCGAGTCTTACGTCTCCCCGATGACCGATCCCTCATCCCCACCCCGATCCTCACCATCCCGCCGTTCCAGTTGAGGAATGTGCCCCTCCAGACTCGAAGGGAACAGCCTGTGTCTCCATCTAGGGGGGTAAATCGGAAAGTGGGGCCCAGGCGACGCCAGTGGGGATAGGGATCGGTCAAGCGACGCTCAGAAAGGAGCAGGGTGTAGGATCTGCTCGCTCGGCGCCCTCGTCCCGGAGTTGTTCCCGCAGCGCTCGCTTGCTGCTTTTCGCGCGCGTCAGATTCTGGGCATCCCAGGAGCAAGAAGAGGAGAACGAGGAGGGGGGGGAAAGGGAGAAGGGCACCGTCATACGAATTGTGTCAGAAGTCCACCACGACCGACCGAGGATGCAGTAGCAACCCACGATCGACTTGGTCGGGCACACATCCGAAACTTCTGTCGGTGCACCGATGAGTCGACTCGTCCAGCCGAGACGTCCGAATCTTCCACAGTCGCCATGTGAGGCGTTCCAAGACTGGCCTTGCCTGTGAGGGTCGAAGGAGTCGCCATCTCTTCCTCGGCGGAAGAAGCGGCGGAAGGTCGGCGGAAGCTTACGGAAGTAGAGGCGAGGCCGCCTCCGCCGGCGGACGGCGGCGGAAGCAAGAGATGCGCCGCCAAGAGATCTCAGGAGATGGCAGCGTTTTTGGGTGCAGGGTCTCCGGAGCCCGACACGTGTCGCCATCGCCGTCCTCCCGCGCCGAAGTAGCCATCGCACCGCTCGCTCAGTCCGGGTGCTGGTCTGGCAGGGCGAGTCGCCGTGGGGTCGAGAGAGGCAGGGGAGCCAGAGCAGGCGCTCGCTTCGCCCCTACCTGATCAATTCAGCTTCCTCGGCAGAATACCGCAGCAAGCCCTGGCAGGGGTTATCCAACCTAAATATTTTTGTATTTTATGTATGTATGTATGGATTCATGTATTTATATTTTGATTCATTGATTTGTTATTTAATCATAATTCATATGTATATGTATAACTACATATATGTATATACGTGTATATAAATATACACACACCTATACGACCACCCTTCGGGTGACAAGGATACTCGGGGGGAGGAACCAGCGTCTCACTGAATCGATCTCACGATCGATCTCACTATCGGTCTCACCATCGATCTCACTACCAATCTTACGATCGGTCTCACTATCGATCTGAATCTCCATCTCACGATCGATCTCACTATCGATCTCACTATGGACCTCACGATCGGTCCCACTATCGATCTCAGTATTAGTCACACTATCGATCTCACTATCAATCTCACTACGGGACACTGGCGGGACACCCGCGGGACACCTCCGGCCACCGCCAGACAATCCGGGGGGGGGGGGCGGTCTTTTTGCCCGGCGGCGCCCTAGCCAGAGGAGGGTTCATTCTTCTCGCCCGCCCACGCAGCTTCGCCTCGCACGCACGGCACGAACACGAAATCGAAACCGACTTCCCGGTTTGGGGCTCCCCGTTTCATTGCGATCTTGCCCCCTCACTTCCGATACACATATGTGTATATACACATACATATACACACGTACATCTACACATGTGCACACCACATTTAACCTCGCGTCGCTTCGCGTTTAAAGTCTTGGTCGCATGGTGCCAGAGAGGCGCGGCGGGATGGGTAGTCGTCGCTGCCGTGGTGCGTTTCGGCTATGGAGCCCATGGGGCACACAGAGCTGATAGCATCCATGGGCTCTTGCGGCGCAGAGGTCTCAGAGGTCTCTCCGCCGTCATTGGGGCTCAGAGGCTCGGATCCCTAATTGGGACGAAAGGTGATCCAGCCAGTCCGGCTCGTTGGGATCGTAAGACTCGTAGGGCTCATAAGGCTCATGGGGCTCATCGGGGTGGTGGGTCTCACGGGGCGCACGGGGCAAGGGCTCATAGGACTCAGTGGGCTCAGACAGGGTCATGGGGTCATAAACCTAATAGGACTCATGGAGCTCATAGGGCTCCTGGGGCTCCTTGAGGTCATCGTCTCGTGGAGCCTGTAGGGCTCATAGGGCTCGTGATGTTCATAGGGTAATAGGGCTCATAAGGCCCATAGGGCTCGTAGGCCTCACAAGGCTCAGAGAGGTCATCCGGTTCGTCGGGCCCATAGGGCTCATAGGGCTCTTTGGGTTCCTTTAAGTCTTGGGGCTCTTGGAGCCCATAGGGCTCCTGGGGCTCTTAGGACTCATAACCCGCAGGGCATATATGGCCCGTAGGGCTCGAGACAGACACGTACGAGGGAGGTGGCGAATGGAGGGTCAGAGAACGTAAGAGGGTGAGCAGTCGTGAAAAGCAGGGGGACCAGAAGCAGCAGGTTGGGGAGCATGCGCGGAAGAAGGAGGAGGGCGCAGGAAAAGCGAGGGTGCGAAGCAGAAAAAGGCAGGGGGCGGCGGAGGGAGAGAGATGGGGGGGAGAAGGGAGATGAAGAAGGGGACGAGGACGTGGACGAGGACGAGAAACAGGAATTTGGCCAAACGCGGAGCCGACTCATCAGTGTTCGTTCCGAATGTCCTGACTCTGTGGCAGCGTGAAGAGCTGCGCTCATGGGCAACTTCGCACGGCTTTCCCACGCTCATTTCGGCGCACGCCTGACGCTGCTCGCCCTCCACGGGGAGCTCCACCTACGACCTCAGTGAGCTCATTGTGCTCACAGGGGCAATTGGGCTCATAGGGCTCGTAGGCCTCGTACGGCTCGTGAAGCTCGTAGGGCTCGCCGTGCTACTGACGGGACACCCCGCGCCACCGACGAGACACCACCGCGCCACCGACGGGACACCGCCGCGCCACCGACGGGACACCCCTGGCAACCGCGCGCGGGGGGGGGGATGGACAACCGGCCACACAGCCCCGAGTCACGGCGGCATCATTCCCCTCGCGCGCCCGCGCAGCTTCGCCTCGCCCGCACGCACGACACGAACACGAAACCGAAACCGACTTCCCGGTGGGGGGGCTCTCCGTTCCACTGCAATCCGTCACCTCCGACATCTATGTACACATTTACATGTATATATATATATGTATATATAGATGTGTGTTTGCATACTTATAAACATACATATACATATACATTTCTACCTACCTACCTACCTACCTATATACCTACCTACCTACCTACCTACCTACCTACCTGCCTACCTACCTACCTACCTACCTACCTACCGACCTACCGACCTACCGACCTACCGACCTACCGACCTACCGACCTACCGACCTACCGACCTACTGACCTACCGACCTACCGACCTACCAACAAGCTTACCTCCATGCATACAAACATACACGTACAACCATACGTATATACATACACGCATGCATACACACATACATGCATACACATATGCATACATACACCATACATCCATACATGCATAAACACCTGCGTACATACTTGCATACGCGCATGATCGCATACATGTTTCTGTACATCCATGCATCCAACTGTCTACATGCGTAGTGACTTACGTACGTGCATACGTGCTTACATCTGTACATGCATGCATACAAACATACATGTGTACATACATGCATGCATGCATGCATGCATGCATGCATGCATACATATATTCAAATGTACGTATATACATACAGATATACATACATAAAATATAGAATACATGCACATACACATATATGCATGCATGCATACAAACATAGATGCATGCATGCATACCTACATATACACATACCTGTACATGTGTATATACGTATATGCATATACAAGTACATGCACATAATCAAAGACAAACACATGTACGTATACATATGCATAAGCATACACGCGTACATTCATACATGCATGCATGCAGGTAGATACTTGTTATATACACATGGGCATCCTTTTTTATTTGCCAGATAATTGATTTTCACGTCGACTTTTCAACACAACTACGTCAACCATTCGTAGATCTGCGATAGTTCTACGAATCGCCCGTGGAGTCGACCAGAAAAATAAATTTTGGGGCAAAGCGATTCTGCAGTCGAGCCCCCACTCGAACTGTATGGACTTCACGGTGGGGGCTACCCACCTTGGAGCGCCGCTTGGTCCGGGCATCTTCTCTGCACGGCGCCCCGGACCGTCGGCGCGCGGGCTCTCGTGTTCTGCACCCCTGCTCTTGCAGTGGAGAGGCCCTGTGCCAAGAGACACCCTGCTCGCCTCCAGGGTGGGTTTTGCTGTGGGAAGGCGTGGCGTTCTCCCGCGCCAGAAGTCCACGGAGGTCCCGGGGTCTCAGGGTCGGGTTTCTTGTGGGAGGTTTCTTGTGGTCGGGCCTCCACTGTATGATCATGGGTCGACCGCCCGCTGTGTCCTGAGGCATCCCCAGGGATGCTTCGCGCCCTTCGCGTCCCCGTGATCCACGGGGCCACGCGCGACTGCATTCTGCGCTTCCCCGATGACATCGCGGGGGCGGCGACGTACGAGATGACGTCGCCGTCGCGAAGCAGCCCGAGAATTCCCCCAACTTGGTGAGGCGAGCACAGGCGACACGGACTCGCCCACATCATTCGCATGCTTGCTCAGAGGGATGGCATCACAGTGCGGCCTGGACGTTCGGTTGCCGAGGTCTTGGGGCCCTCCGCTGCTGCGCCTCTTGCTGCGGGGAAGCAGACATTGGCACTCTCGGGCATGGCGTCCTCCGAGCCGTTCCAAAAGGGAAGCCTCCTGTCCACACGCGCGTCCTTGCCATCCGAAGAGAGCATGCCGGTTCCGCTACTAAAACGAGCGCCTGCTCTGTTTAGCTACGCTTCTGCGTACACTTTAACAGTATGCGTCGCGAATTCCCAGCATGTCGCGCTTATAGAAGAGAGAAGATGGGGGAGAGAAGAAAGAGAGAGGAGGAAGATCACGAGGGAGGAACAAGATGAGAGGATGAGGGAGGCTCCAAATGCGAATCCGCGAGGGCCCCTCGTGGGGGCCACCCTGAAGCCCGCCGGGGGTCTGCTGGTTGCTCCTCCTGCTCGTCCGGTTGCTCCCCCTCTCCAGCTCCCCCCTTCTTTGCCAAGCCAGTCGGCCCCGCACCCAAAGAGGCCGAGCACAGGCCAGCAAGACAACGGCCTGGTGACGAGCTCGGGATGGCGAAGTCCCCGAGCCGGGTGCCAGGGCAGCCTTCAGTTCAGCTCCCTTCCCCTTTCCTCCTCCTCCTCCCTCCTCCTCCTCCTCCTCCTCCTCCTCCTCCTCCTCCTCCTCCCTCCTCCTCCTCCTCCTCCTCCTCCTCCTCCTCCTCCTCCGCCTCCTCCTCCTCCTCCTCCTCCTCCTCCTCCTCCGTAGCCATTTTGGCTCAAGATGTTTTTTTGCCCGTGGCAGAGCACGGATATCGCTATTCCGCGGCTGGCTTTCGTTTCTCGGCCTGTTCGCCCAGGTCTGGATCGTGGCGCCAGAGCGTCGCGACTCTCCTCCCAGCGTCTTGTCGGGCGAGGGTAAACTGTGGAGTTTCCGTTCCTTCATCCGTCAAGGCGGATGCCAGACCGCAAGAAGGAGAAGAAGGCCACGAAGGATGGCAAGGATGTATTCTCTTCCCCGAGGAGGTCTAAGAAGATGGACGATTCCGACTCTTCTGTGGACTCGGTCTCCCGTGCCCCGCCGAGGTCGGCTCTCCCTTCCTCTCGCCGTGGCGCTGCTGCTCGTCATCGCAATGACGACTCTTGGCGTCGTAATGAGGCTGGTGGGGGGCAGGCGTCCGCGGGCAGCAACATCGACGACAACATCCTGAGGCAGCTGGACTTCGCTGCCACTTCCCCTGATGACGAGGTCGGCGGCTGCCCCACACCCGACGCTGCGTTGGAGATCGACCAGTCCCCGCCGTTTCCCGCCCCTCCCGTGCCCCATCGTGCTGCGGATGGTGCCGTCAACGGCGGTGGAGGTGTAGCGGACCCCTGGATGCGACCTGCCATCGTCCAGATCGTGCGTGAGGTTCAGATTGATGAGTTCAGCAAGTTTAAGGAGATGGCGAGTTTACTAAAGGCGTGGTGGCCTCTATTGAAGCAGCCCTTTCGCGGTCAATTGCAAGCAGTGCCCAGCCCATGCTCAATGGTATCGAGAAGAGGATGGCGTCCATATTTGATGCGATCATGGCACAGATGGCCGCTACTGATGAGAAAGTGGCCACATACGAGAGCAACCATGACGACGTGGTTAAGAGGATGGAGCGATTGGAGAAGGTCTTCGGCCTGGCGCGTGCGGAGCCGCGGGTTCCTGTGGCCAGGTCGGCTGACTGGGATCGGCCCAAAGTCCACACTATTTCCGCCGTCAACTCGAAGGAGGCCATCCCAGTAAGCGATCTGGCGGACGCGCTGCAGCCGTGGCTCGCGGCGCGCGGCTGCGAGCTGGGGTGCGAGTGCAGGGCGAGGGCCCCCAGCTGTCCAGGAACTTCGTGCTGCGCTTCGGCATTGGCAGGGGGCGAGACGCGCCTCACTGCGGAGGCGCGCGTGCGCCATACGCATTCATGCCTCCGCGGGGGTCCTGGCAACTGGCGGAGGTTCCGGACGGTCATCACTGGCGATCGCGCGGAGGAGATTTTCGTGGGCCTCGACAGAACCAAGCAGGACATTGCCAGGGAGCGGGCTTGCAAGCAGCTCAAGACCTCCCTCTCGAACCGATTGCAGAAGGACGTCTTTGTGGACAGGGAGGCGGGGACGCTTCTCATGCAGTGGCAGCCCATCGCGAAGGTGGAGGTGCACCCGAGTGACCCACCGACGGTCCGCAGGTACGTGGCGTCGCTGGCGGACCTCGGCCTGGAGCGCGCGCAGCTGGCCTCCGCGGCTGACCACATCTTCTCCAGGGTGCCGATTCAGTGGAGTGGGTAACGCTATATTCGGATCGTCGCCGGCGACATTTCGGACGTGGAACTGTTGCGCTCGCTGCCACCACCGTCCTGATGCGTGTGTTCGGCGCCTCAGGGTACTGAGCGATCTCGCGGCCTCGCCCTCCTCCTCCTCCTCCTCCTCCTCCTCCTCCTCCTCCTCTAACGCGCTGTCCCTTCAGGAGACCCACAGCGGGGCCCCTGCCGTTCAAGGCTGCCCAGCCCGCGGGTTTACCGCACTTCGCTTTTGCGTCTTATACAGGGGGGCTCGCGCGACTCGCTGGCGGGCGGTGTAGCCACGCTGGTCCCTTCCTCCTCTCTTTCTGCCCCTCTCGAGGCCTCGGAGCTTCTCGATGCGGGTGTCTGTGGGGGGGATTCTGGCTTTAGAATTTTGGAACACCTCCTCGGGCGTCAGTCTCTGGCATTGTAATGTCCACAATTTCGACCTGGGACTTGACGAGATCCGACGGGATCGCGACCGCAAGTCTCAGGTCGAGGCGGTGCGGAGCGCGCCCCTCGACTTTGGGCTCGTGCTACAGGGGGATCTCAATATTTGCGACGGCGATCGCGACTCTGGGACTTGCAGGGTCGAGGCGAGAGGCGGGCGCCCTTGGGATGGAGCTTGGCGGTCGACCTTTCTGATGCTCACGGAGCTGGCTGGCGATCCCCCCACGTGCTGGCATCAGGGCACGCGCTTTCGCGCGAATGTAGACCGCTGCCTCCTTGCCCCGCCTCCGTGGCCGCAGTGCCGAGGGTTCCATTCCTCGCGCGTTTTCGGGGAACCTGAGGAGTTGTACAAGGCAGGCATTAGTGACCACGCACTGGTGAGCATCGCGCTTGCCGAGCGCCCTGCGCCAGCTGGATTGGATCATCGTCCCCGCCCTCCCCCGCTCCACTTGCACTCCGCCCCCCCCTTCTGCCCTAAGATGGTCCAAGCATGCGAGGTGCAGGTCAATGTTGAATTTCTTGCTCCCCCTGAGTAGCTTGAGACGGCAGTCTCGTGCCGTCAGCAAGCAGGCATCGCTGTTTGAGACCTCCAGCTTCTGATGCTGCCCCGTCGGTCCAAATCTGGAGCGATGGCACGTCGGTCTCTCGTCCGTGCAGTTGCCCGTCAGGGTGCCCGTCTCGATCGTGCCATCCGCGCTAAGCACGCGTGGACCCGCGAATTAATCGAGGTCCCCGATCGCGGCGTCGCTGTCTTCCTCGACCCTGCTAAGTTGAGCAATCTACACGCGGGCCTCCAGCGGCAGGAGGCCGCGAAGAGGCGCGATCAGCTTGGGAACGAAGCCGCTGAGGAAGTGAACTATCCTGGGCGTCGGGCTCGGGTTCTCGGTGGGAAGCAGGCGGCTAGTCGACGCGCCCAGCTTTCGAATCCTGTCGCTCGCCGAAAGTCCCTAGCATCGGTCACAGGTCCGCCGAGTGGGGGCTGCCGCCCCCGTTTCAGAGATCCCTCGGGCGGCGCGTTCGGGGGGCGCCTGACAGCGCCCCTGGCCCCGACGGGCTCCACTTCGGGGCCTGGCGTTGTGGGCGAGGGGCCGATTTCTGATATGATGTCTTGTGCTGGACGCTGCAAGGCCCCCCCGTGCCCCTCTCCTTCTCTGCCCCCCATCGCTGTCTTTCTCCCCGAGCCGATCGCTGGGGAAGCGGAGTCCCTCGAGGGCCTGGTGCGAGCTGCTCGCGACCCTCGCCCGCTCGGCCTTGCGGGCGCGGCGAACAATATTGTCGGCGCCACCGTCGACCGCGCTGTCACTCCAGCTCCGCAGAAGCTTGAGGCCGCTAGTCAAAGGGGCGTCATTGCTGGCCGATATTTTGTCAATAGCATAGCTGACCTCGACAGCTCAGCTCGTCTTGCCAGTCGCAATGCCGTCGTCTCTAGGCCGCCCTTCCCCCCGCCTTGTTTGTTTTTTTTTCTTTTTATTGTTTTCTACGTTCGGGCCTCCCCGTCGGGGCGGCAGGAATGGGCGCCGACGCGCGCGCGCGCGCAGGCTCCCGCGCGGCTTCATCCGCGCAATCGAAGTGTCTTATGTTGTCAACCCCTGGTTTCAGCGAAGTTGGCCATGCCCTGTGCATGATCTACTGGATGCGTCCAGGAGCCCTCCAGGGACGCCCCCTCTTGGGATCCCTGTCCGTTCGGGCCTCGAACGCTTTTCTCGACAATGCGTTTCAGAATAACGTATGCAAACGACGTGGATGCACCCGAGCTTGCCCCGACGATCTGGGGGTTGTGATCTGGCGGAGGAGGGGCTGCGCGGCGCTTGCCCGGGTCTTCCGTCTTGAGTCGAAGCTAGCAGATTTAATGCTGAAGGCGTCTAAGTGCATGGCCGTTCCCCTCGGAGCTCCGTTTTCTGATCCCTCTGATTCTGAGGCTGTTCGGAGGGTCCTCTCTAGAGCTGAGTCGGCTTGGGGCGAGTTTCAGATAGTTAGCGATCTCCCGCACCTTGGAGTCCGCCTTGGCCCCGGCGGCACCCTGCAGCAGCAATGGGGACCTCCCATGGACAAGCTCAAGGAGCGCGTGGCCTCATTGGCGCAGGTGGAGCGTCCTTCTCGAATAATGTATCCCGTTACCTTGAGCGTGGGCTTCCTGTGTTGGGATACAAGGCTCAGCCCTTCCCTCTCGCGAGGCGGCTCGCAGTTTCCGAGAGGCATCTGATCGCGCGGTTCTGGTGTGCTCCGAGCAGCAGCATGGGCCATGGAGAGTGGCTGCAGTCGTCTGAATGGGGTGGTCTTCAGCTGAAAAGTGCCCTGCCCCTTTGTTCTGCCCCCCTCGTGCGATCGGCTCTCATCGCCCTCGGCGCACGGCAAGTCCAGGTCGCGAGGTTGCGTCGGGCGATTGTGGAAAGGGGGCCCGTCGCGTGGCGGGATAGTGATAAGCTCGCCCCCGATGTTTGGGAATCTCCCTCGATCGCCTGGACGTTGGAGCGTGCTTCTCTCGGGTTCCCGCGTCCTCTGCCCCCTCCCCTGCGCGTGCCAGGCGGCAGGTGGCTCGGTCCAGGGGTGCGGCTCGAAGATGCGCCCTTGCCCTGCGGAGAGGTGGCGTCGAGGCGCTTGGCCTTTTCCGCTCGGGTGCCCCCAGGATTGAGCGCCGGCGCCCCAGGCGGCAGGGCGTGTTCCAGGGGAGCTTCGACCGAGCATTCTTTGCTAGTGGGAGCCTCGCGTGTCGGATCAGGACATGGGTGAGGAGTCGCTCCGATCCTGGATTTGAGTTAGGCAACGCTGATGAGCTGCAAGCACAATGGGATGTTGCCCCGATGGCATGGAGCCTTATCGCGCACCGTAGTTGGCTGGTCTGCTGGATCACAAGCCAGCGCATGCAGAGGCCGCCCCACTCCTGTGTATTCGGCTCCCCCCACGCCCCAGATGCCATCCCCCACTATGTCCTTGAGTGTGTCCGCATCCAATGGGTTGCGTCCATGTCGCTCTATTCCATTATGCCCTCTGATCCTCTGTTCACCCTCGGCCTCCGCGGAGGCTCCTTTGCGTTCACTGTCGCGTTATACCACTCGTACCGCGTTGCATCGAGGCAGCCATCGTTGCCCCTCTCTGCTGCTCGCGCGACATAGATTATAACTGCGATTCGGCTGGCCACTCGTTATCCCACCAGGTGACGATACAGGCATTTCCTGCCCCGCGCCCACCTCGACAAGGTCATGGTGGAGGCGCTTGGGGAGGAAGAGTAGTGCAGTAAGGACCGGACGTCTTCGGCCACGTTCCACCTCCTCCTCCTCCTCCTCCTCCATCTCCTCCTCCTCCTCCCTCCTCCTCCTCCTCCTCATCCTCCTCCTCCTCCTCCTCCTCCTCCTCCCGGCCCCTCTCCTCCTCGTCGTCTGGGCTCAGGGGGGGGCCTGGCTGTCGGGCCACGCTCCCGTGGTCGAGGCGCGACGTCGCCAGAGAGGCCCTCAGTAGCTCCTTGCCCCCGCGCCCTTACACTGCGAGTTGCACGGTGGCTGTGCCCTTGTTGTTCTGGTGGAGGAGGAGCAGGAGGAGGAGGAGGAGGAGGAGGAGGAGGAGGAGGAGGAGGAGGAGGAGGAGGAGGAGGAGGAGGAGGAGGAGGAGGAGGAGGAGGAGGAGGAGGAGGAGGAGGAGGAGGAGGAGGAGGAGGAGGAGGAGGAGGAGGAGGGAGGAGGAGGAGGAGGACGAGGAGGAGAAGGAGGAGGAGGAGGAGGAGAAGGAGGGGGATGGCGAACAACGAGCCCCCTGTTGCTCTGGCGACCCCCCCGCCCCGCCCCGAAGCAGAAGCGCGAAGGGAAAGACCCCGCCCAGGAGGCCGCCCAGGGTGGCGCCGCGGAGCGCCAGCCGGCGCTGGCGGCTGCGACGCCCGACGGGGAGGACCATCCCCGGGCGGCTCCCCCGCCGGCTGCCGGCGGCCCTCTCGGCCGCGAGTGGACGAGGAGGAGTTCGGCAGCACATCATGGGAGCCTCCCCAGACCTCCACCGCATTGAAAAACTCAAGACGGAGTTTTTTTTTTCTGTTTTTGTTTCGATGTTCGGCCTCAAGCGGCCTTCGCCGGGCCCCGGGACCTTCAAAAAACGATCCAGGATGAAAAACTGGTCCTGGGGAGTGGGTCGACACTTCTGGGGACCCCGTATTGAAAAAATCACGACATCAGATCCCTGGGTCGTGTACCCTCGCAATGATGTCTTTAGCGTCGATTAGCGTCTGGGAGTCGATGAGGTAGCGCCGATGTAGCGCCGGCTGGCGTCGATTTCGTGTCGATTTAGCGTCGATCTAGCGTCGACTGGCGTCGATACGCAAGAGCCGACCAGATGGTATGGGAAGTTCCCAAGAGTTGCCACCGAAGGGGAAGCGAGGAGGGTCGTCATGGATCGGGTCACGCTCCCAGACCCCCTTCCAGTCATGGAAAATGCACGGCGGGAGGTTGTCACGCTCTGCTTCTACACGCTGATCGTTGACAGTCGGTATTTATGGGTTCCCAAATCCCAATCTACTTCGAGTGCCTTTTTTATTTCAAGAATCGATATATGTTGTTGCTGTGTCTTGTGAGTTTCTGAAAGGGTCTGAACCCAATCTACCTTATCCGCCTTCCTAGTTCATGCTTTTACGTACTTCTTCCGACCGACGTGTCTATAGGGCCCCTTCCCTTACCGGACCCCGAGGCTGTCAAAGAACGGCTCAGGATGACAAGCCGGTCCGGGGGAATGGGTCGATAACGTGGGGGCGACGTCGGGCGTCTGGGGGATCGGTGCAGGGAGGTTGTTCGTTTCGTCCTCCGGCGCGTGACGGTCGTTAACCGGGCCAACCCACCCTTCGCTTTGGGTAGCGGTAACGATCCTACGTTGCGGGGTGGCCGTGACCCCCCCCCCCACATGCTGCTGGTGGGGGGGGGGGGAGGGGGGAGGGGGAGGGAGGAGGAGGAGGAGGAGGAGGAGGAGGAGGAGGAGAGGAGGAGGAGGAGGAGGAGGAGGAGGAGGAGGAGGAGGAGGAGGAGGAGGAGAGGAGGAGGAGGAGGAGGAAGGAGGAGGAGGAGGAGGAGGAGGAGGAGGAGGAGGAAGGAGGAGGAGGAGGAGGAGGAGGAGGAGAGGAGGAGGAGGAGGAGGAGGAGGGAGGAGGGAGGAGGAGGGGAGGGAGGGAGGGAGAGGGAGGGAGGGAGGGAGGGAGGGAGGGAGGGAGGGGAGGGAGGGAGGGAGGAGGGAGGGAGGGAGGGAGGGAGGGAGGGAGGAGGGAGGGAGGGAGGAGGGAGGGAGGGAGGGAGGGAGGGAGGGAGGGAGGGAGGGAGGGAGGGAGGGAGGGAGGGAGGGAGGGAGGGGAGGGAGGGAGGGAGGGAGGGAGGGAGGGAGGAGGAGGAGGAGGAGGAGGAGGGAGGCGCGCATACTATGGCGATCGCAGCAGCGCACCCCGCCCGACGTGTCCCACCCCGCCCAGGCGTTACCCTTACCCGGGCACCGCCCCCCCGCCACCCCGGGTGCAACAACATGTAGCAGCCGTTGTCTGAGTT
>CAUYUJ010000276.1:20000-25000 GCA_963575745.1 Prorocentrum cordatum
TCGCCTTGAAGGCGACGGGCCCTCAGGGAAACCGGTCCTGAGGTTCTTCGCCGCTCCTCGGCCTCCCGGGCCGGCGACACGCGTAAGAGTGGCCCGGCCCCGCGCCAGCGCGCGGCGTTTCGAGAGCGCAGGAGGAGGCCGAGCCCGAGCGCACGGGCCGTCGTTGTCGCGACGCCTGCAGCAATCGGCGAGCCGCGCTCACTCTTGCCTCGGGGCTCGCTCCTGCGTGTAGCCGCCTGGGGCCCCTCACGGGCCCGTCTAAAGAAACGCCTCGAGATGGAGAGCTGGTGGTGGGGAAGGCCTTCTCGGGTGTGGCCAGGACGAGGATGAAATCCGTTCCAGAGCTTTTCTGGAACGCTCTCAGAGCGTCCTGGGACGCTCTGGGAAGAAGGCCGCGGCGGCCGAGACATGCTCCGGAGCCGCCAGATCTCAGAGATTCTCGATTCATCCTCACCCGAATTTGGCCTCGTCCTGGCCTCGTCATTCTCTAGGGTCCAGGACCTGTTTCCCTCAGGACCGGAATCGTCCACAGCACAGGTGGATCTGGAGTCAGCGGAAGAGAGGGGAAGAGGACGTTGGAGTGGGATAGGGGAGGGAAAAAGGAGGAGGAGGGGGAGGGGGAGAAGGGTGGGGAGGGAGTCTGCTCCTCCACAGCGGCCTCATCGTCCTCGCCGTCCTCCCGTCGCCACTTCTGCCTCCCAGATGTGCGTCGGAGCAGAGCGGGGTCGACGGCGCCGACATTCGCGCGCAGGCCTCCCGCGTAGGGTCGCGCGCGAGCGCGCCCTCTTCTCCAGGCGGCGTGCCACTGGTGGCCCGTGTAACGCCCGCGGCGTGAGGTTGTTATGTCTTCTCGTGCGAGACTCGCTTCCTTTCTCGTCGCTCAGATGGTGTCCAAGCAGGTCGGGTCGGACGATCGCGCCGCATCTCCGATGCGCCGCTGGTCGATGCGGAGCCCGATTTTCTCCACGCCGATGTCGCCGATGCGTCGGCAACGATTCATCGGCGATGCGGCGCGATCCTCCGATCAGTCCCGGGCAGTCGCCGCGGGGCTGGGGTGACCGTCGGATCGACGAGTTCGTTGTCGACTTTTTTTGACGGGCCCCGTCAACCGTTCAGGGCAGTCTAGCGCTGTCAAATTTTGCGCGGCGGTGGCACGACCTCGGTGGGCGCGCCGTCGAACCCCGCAGGACAGCCCGTCGCTGCCAAAATTGGCGTGGCGGCTGTACGACGAGCGCGGGCACGGGTCTCATGCGCCTTCTGGTGCTCACACTCGTTATGGTGCTCGCATGTGGTTGGCTATACGCAGGCTATGGGCAGGTCACGAAGAGGCCTTGAATAGACCTTGGCTCGGCCGTGGACTGGCCTCAATCGGGCTCTGGCTAGGGCATGGAGAAGCTCTCGGCAGGCCGCCTGGGTCAGGCCTGGGTCAGGCCTTGGGCAGGCCTTGGGTTGGCCCTGGTCAGGCCCCGTGTTGGCCTCGGGTGTGCTCCAGGTGGGCCCCGGGTAGGGCTTGGTCACGCTCCTGGTCGTCTAGGCACTGGGTAGGCGTTGGGTGGGCCCCAGGTAGGGTCTGGGGGCGCCTTCGGTAGGCCCGGGCTGACCTTGAGTAGGCCTTCGGTCAACCTCGGGAAGGCTCTGGATTGGCGCTGGGCGGGCCAAGCGGAATCGGAAGATGACCACAAACCGCTTAGACACAGTCTGCCTGCGCCATGCTTGGCCGCCAGCTGGTGGTTCACATCGGCGAGCGGAGCTTCAGGGGCGGCGAGGAGTCGGCAGCGAGAACATGTCTCTGTCTCTCTCCTTTCCATCCGTCCTATCTTCCCCTGTTTTAGGGGCTGCGCCACATGCACGTGACAGGAAAGGGAGATATAACCCCTGGGGGGTACGATCGACGACGAAAATTGCGTGAATGAAACGCGAGCAGATAGGAGGGGTCAGTCTTGTAGTGATTGCTGTTGTTGTTGCTGCTGTTGTTGCTGCTGTTGTTGGTGGGGGTGGTGGTTCAGTTGTTGTTGGTGGTGGTGGTGGTGTTGATGTTGCTGTTGCTGCTATTGCTGTTGCTGTTGCTGTTATTGAGATATGCGTTGTTTATGTTGTTGTTGGTGATGTTGTTTTTGCTGCTGCTGTTGTTGCTGTTGAATTCCCATGCCGAAGAGTAAGTATTATTGATCCCCCAGTGATCAGTGCACCCGGGGCTAGCACCCGGTTTTTTATCAGGGGAAATATGTTGTCACCGAACCGTTTCGTTAGTCCCCGGTTTAGAACAATAGCGGCCCCCGGTTGATATTTTCTCACAAGGTATTTCAAATTCGCGCTCTCGCGCGGTAAGTCATCATACATTATGCAGGGAAATCGCGCTCTCGCGTGGTATTTTCTCATAATGTATTGCTGCACCGTGCCCCCAAGTCTCACAAACCACGCTCTCACTCTGGACTGCCTGAGAATTTGCTTGGGAAGTGTGCTATCGCTCGAAATTTCCTTCATCGTGAGTTGACGCTTTAGCGACCCGCCCGCTCGACCTGGCCGTCTGGGCCCGCCCGACCGACCTGCCCGACACGCCAGTCTGGTTCTGCCGCTGGTGCTCCTGCTCCTAACCCCCTCCTCCTGCAAATGCCTCTCGCGCTCCTTCTTTCTCCCTCCCCCTTATCTCTTCACTCCTCCCCTCCTTCGCCTGTTTTAGGTGCTGCGCCACCTGCACGCGGCAGGTAAAGAAGATATACCCCCTAGAGGGGGTACGATCGAAGACAAAGGGGGAGGGTACCGAGGGTTTGGGGTTGAATGGCACGCTCGCCAATAAGAGCGACCCCTGGTAACCATGTTGTATATTGTTTGATTAAAGTGCTTCTCCCGGGGCTAGCACCCTTTTTTTTCAAGGGAATAAGAGGTATCACAAAATTGTGCCCTGGCCCCTGGTTTACAACAGCAACAACAACGGCTTCCGCCTGGCATGTCCTCATAATGTATTCCCAATCCGCGCTCTCGCGCGGGACTTCTTCACACGTTGATGCAAGAATCGCGCTCTTGCGTGGGACTTATTCGCAATGTATTCAGACGCCCCGCACTCGACACTCGGGAATTATGCTCTCGCTGTGGATTCTCTCACGATTTATTTGGGAATCGCGCTACCGCTCGAGACTTCCTCGCGATTCATGCCAGACCCACGCTTCAGCAACCCGCCTGCTCGACTTGACCGCCTGGGCCCGCCTTCCCGACCCGCCCGTTAGGGTCTACCCGCCCGATCTGCCCGTCTGGTTTTGCCACGTGCTTTTTGCTCCTAGCCCCCCTCCTGCTACTCTCTCGTGCTCTATCCTCCTCCATACCCCTTTGTCCCCTCTTTCCATTCGTCCTCTCTTCCCTGCCTTAAGAGCTGCACGTCATACAAGTTGCAGGTAAGAAAGATCTACCCCTAAGGGGTTCCGAATCGAAGGCGAAGAGGGCGGGTATCGATGGCTTGGGATATACGTGTTGAATGGCACGCGAGCAGGTAAGAGCGAGCAGTGCTGCAATTATTTGCTGTTGTTGTTGCTGTTGTTGAACTCTCATTTCTGAAGAATAATCATGTTTGATCCCCCCTGCCCAGTGCACATTGTTTTCTTCAATTGAAGTGCCCCTCCCGGGATTCGCACCTTGTTTGTTATCGAGGAAACTTTTGAGCGTCAAATTGTGCCCCCGGCCCCCGAGTTACAACAACTGCTCCCGCCTGATACTTCCTCAGAATGTATGGAGAAATCAGGCTCTCGCGCGGGACGCTCTCGCGTGGGACTTCCTCGCCATATTTTCAGACGACACGCCCTACTCAGGAATCACGCTCCCGCTGTTGATTTCTTGACGATTCATTTGGGAATCGCGCTATCGCTCGAGACTTCCTCGCGATTCATGCCAGACGCACGCTTCAGCAACCCGCCTGCTCGACCTGGCCGCCTGGGCCCGCCTTCCCGACCCGCTTGTCATCCGATGGCATGGCAATGTCAGACTGCGGCAGGGATGACGCAGGCAGATGACTCGAGATCCGATGAAATGGCTTGATGTGACAAAACGACCGTAGCGTTGATCACAGATGGCTACGGCAGTGCACGCAATACAAAGGCAGAGCGAGAGAGAGATACAGAGACGGAGAGGAGAAGGAGGAGGGGAGATGGTAATATCGTAAATAAGCTGTGGAGCACCGCTAGCTTCAGACGGGCAGCTCGCATTTCTTCTCTATCTCGTAGGGCGGGCTGTACTCGCGATCGTTCAGCACTCAGTCGCATACCTCGCTTTAAATCGTCATCCTCACGGAACGTGACGGGCTTGCAGTACAGCACCACTCCGTCGTCTAGGATATCGTGCCTCCCTGCAGCAAGGCGCTTCTGGGCAGAAGCGAAGGTATCATCGTATACCAGCCTCCAGTAACTGCATCTGTGCGAGCATCGTACACCCATCGGGATCATCGTATAGCCCATCCGCTGGGACCCCATTTGGGAGGCCTCGTCCTCGATGTCCTGCCGCCGCCCCCCCTCACTCCAGATCCGCCGTGCTTTGGGTGATTTCGTGAGCATGGCGGAAATACCCGCCCTGCTTTCCAAGCTCCTGTGATGTGGACTTCGGGCCTGCTCTGCCGTAGCTGTTTCCACCACACCTCTGTTGAAACACAAGGCTTGACTCGTCTGCGGCGGCAATGCTCCCAAGACGTTTTCGCATCGTGCGGACGGGCTCCCTCGCTCGCAAGCTTCGTCGGAGACCAACCAAAGTACGGCGGATCCGGAGTCAGGGTCCTCCTCCTCGGCCTGTCCTCCTCGTGCCCCTCGACCTCCCCAGAGCTCCGACGCCGCGCTCTGTCCACGACGTCGGCCCCCAGGGGTCTGGAGGCCCCTTCCCCCGGACCAGCCGGCGGCCCCGCGAGGCCGGGCGAGGGCCCCCTCGGAGGCCGAAAATGAGCATCGAAAATGGCCCGTCGTGCCCTTCCCGCGGCCAGGTCCTGTCTGGGTTCTCGTGCTCTCCTTCGCGTGCTCCCCGGCCTC
>CAUYUJ010000276.1:30000-47366 GCA_963575745.1 Prorocentrum cordatum
CCAAGGATACCCTTGCGTCCTTGCCCCCTCGGTCCATCCTTCGCCACGTTCGTTGGCCGCGCCCCGCTCGAAGAGCTTCGAATTGGGCGTCCAAGGCCCTTGCATCCGTATCGCGCATCCTCACTGCACGGGTTGACTGCATCGGGCGACGACACGTATACACATCCACTGCTCCCTGGCCAGGCCCAGCCTGGACCCAGGCGCTGTGCAGCCGCCCTCCTGGCCGGTTCGGGAGGGGCCTGGCCGGGGAGCAGCGGGTATGCGCAGATTTCGCCGCCCTGCCACGGAAATCCGACAGACCTCCCCTCCATCGCAGGGCTCGTTGCGATTCCTCCGGTGTGAGCTCCGATTCGGTTCGACCTCGGATGCCGATTGGGATGCCGATCCCTCAGTGGAGGCCTACCCGCCTGCCGATCTCTGCCGCTTCGACCTCTCCCGACTCGGCCGCCGATTCCTGCCGATCTGGCTCATTCCGATCGCCGATGCGACTCGTGCCGGTTCGACCCTGGGCTCTCCTGCCGTCGCGGAGGAAGCATGGGATCGAGCCGGCGGCCAGCAGGACCCCCGCAGCAGACTCCTCCCCGGCGCGCGGGGGGGGGGGCGCCTCGGGGCGGCTTAAGGCCCACCCGGCCCTGGGCGGGCACGGCCCCCGGGGCCCCCCCCCCCCCCCCCCCCCCCCCCCCGCGAGGACCTCGCTGCGCACCCGGCTCGCGGCCTCGGCGAAGCCCTTCGAGCCGCAGTTCAACGTGACCTTCGACCCCGCCCAGCACACCTGGACGGTCGACGCGCCCGAGGAGGACCGCGGCCGCTCGGGGCGTGGTCCCCCCCCCGCCTCCTTCCTGCTCCTCCTCCTCCTCTCTGCTCCTCTCCTCCTGCTCCTCCTCCTCCTCCTCCTCCTCCTCCTCCTCCTCCTCCTCCGCCCCCTCCCAATCGAGACGAAAGTTTTTCCCGGCCTTCGGCCTCCCGGGGCCCTCGCCAGGCCCCAGGGAAGGGGTCGAGATCTCCGGGGGCCCCGCACGTCGGATCTCCGGGCCCCCGGCGTGGCCCCGGCCGCCGACGCGGGGTGCGGCTCCCTCCGGGCCCGGGAGGCGTCGCTTTCCTCGGGGCCCTCGGGGCCAGGGCTCGTTGTCGTGGTGATCGTTGTCGTGGCTACCGATCGCTGTCGTCATTCCATCGCTGTCGTCGTGATCGTCGTGCCTTCCCGGTGTCGTCGCCGGGGAGCCAGGACTCTGGCAAGTCGGGGAAGCGGCTTGCCGAAGTCCTGGCTGCAGTCGAGGAAGAAAAACGCCATGAACATAAACTTTCGGCGCTCTGCGCGGATTTCTTGGCCAGGGGAGTCCAGCGCGGATCCAAGAACTCCGCGCGGAGCGCCAAACATTTATGTTTATGACGTTTTGTTGTTCTTCAATATAGTCCGACAGGCCAGGACGTTGGCGGGTCGTCTCCCTGACTTGCCAGAGTCCGAAAAGGGACATTGATCTGTTCGCCGAACCTGTAAAAAGAAAACGTTGAACGTGAGTTCATCTGCGAGCACTCTACGCACTTGTTTTGCAGATCCGACGAACATTCCAATTTTGGGGTAAATCAGCTCTGTTGTCGATCCCCTACTCGCGGGGTGGCTGGTGAGAGCGAGCATGCCATCCTTTCCTGCCCAGCGCCTCGGCCTAGCGAGGCCTCGCAGGACCCCGACCAGAGATCGGGGCCCTCGAAAAGAACATTGACCAGCCAGGACTCTTCGAGCAGGAGATCGACTACAGAAGTGATTTACCCCAAAATTGACACGTTCGTCGATCTGTAGTCGATCTCCTGCTCGAAGTTCGGGCCGGACGAAAGGGGGGGGGGCATTGGGAAAGGGGGGGTTACGAAATCTGCTGCGTGCAGCTGGTTTCGGCCTCACCCACGGGCCCATTCCTCGATACATAGCCGCCTCCGGCGCCGGGAGGCGCCGGGAAAATCAGCTATACGTGAGCTGATTCTGAACCCCCCTCTTTGCTGTCCCCCCCTTTCGCCCGACCCGACTCTCGTCCCTCTCAACAGCGCCGACGTCGGGAATGGAAACCTGCGCGCGCTTGGAAACATGAGAGGGTCGGACGCCCTTCGTCACTGCTCACCACCAGACCACCCCAGCCCAACTCGGAGGTCCCACATCCTCCCCAATGTCGGGTCGGGGGGTGTACAGGTGACATGGTGCTTTTTCTATGTTCCCGAATGCCGCCCCACTGAAAATTGATAGGTCCAACCCTTTCGCCCAACCCGAGAAGCGTCCTGGCCAGTCCATGTCCTTTCCGGGGGCCCCGGTCTCCGGGCGGGGGCCCTGCGAGGCCTCGCCAGGCCGAGGCGCCGGGCAGGAAGGGAGGGCAACGCTCGCTCTCGCCAGCGGCCCCTCGAGGGGGGGAAATCGACTACAGAGCTGAGTTGCCCCAGAATTGGCATGTTCGCAGGATCTGCAGAAACTGCGTAGAGTGTTCGCAGATGCCCCAACGTTTGGCGTTTTTTGCTGGCAGATTCGGCGAACAGGTCCACCTGGGGCCAAACCAGTGCTATCGTCGATCCCCCGATTTGAGCCCCTGCGGGATTGGCCAGACGCGTCTCGTTCCTCACAGGGCTTTCTCGTGTCCCGGTGCTGGCCTGCGCGTAAGCGGAACGATGCGGTGCTGACCCGGTTCGGTTCAGAGCTGATGCATCGATCAAGGGAGGAAAAACCACCCGGACCAGACAATTGGCGTTTACCAAACGGCCCTGGGCGTTTGCCAAAAGCCTTGCCCCGCTCGATTTCTTCTCTGGGCGCGTGTGCTGAACGACTCCGCGCGTCGGGGTGGTTATTATATGGGTGGTTTTCTTGACCCCGCATCGAAGCTCCACCTGGGCGGCGGCCGCAATTCCAAACCGACTTGAATCGGGAGGGAAAGAAACACAAAGACACAATCAATCGGCGATCCCCAGGAAACTATGGGAGCATATGGGAAGTGGGGGGGAAGAGGAAAACCCAGAAGATATGGGAAAATTGGGGCAATCCTGCTATTTGTGTGTATTTATTTGTGTGTCCCAGGGCCCCTTGATTGAAGCAAGCCGAGCTGCTGCGGTCGGCGCTTCGGAGGGGCGCCGCGACTCTGGCCGGACCTGGAGCCAGGCAGGCCCACACCCTTTGATGGGAAAGGGGGGGGTACGAAATTTGCTGCTTGCAGCTGGTTTCGGCCCCGCCGAGGGGCCCATTCCTCGATACATAGTCGATCTCCTGCTCGAAGATCGGGCCGGGCGAAAGGGGGGATTGGGAAAGGGGGGGGTACGGAATTTGCTGCTTGCAGCTGGTTTCGGCCCCGCCGATCGGGGCCCATTCCTCGATACACAGCCAATTCCGGCGCCGGGAGGCGCCGGGAAAATCAGCTAGGCTACGTGAGCTGATTCTGAAACCCCTCCTTTGCTATCCCCCCCTTTCGCCCGACCCGACTCTCGTCCCTCTCAACAGCGCCGACGTCGGGAATGGAAACCTGCGCGCGCTTGGAAACATGAGAGGGTCGGACGCCCTTTGTCACTGCTCACCGGACCACCCCAGCCCAACTCGGAGGTCCCACATCCTCCCCAATGTCGGGTCGGGGGGTGTACAGGTTACATGGTGTTTTTGTCGATGTTCCCGAATGCCGCCCCACTGAAAATTGATAGGTCCAACGGCGACTTCGGGTTGAGTTGGGGTGATTTGGTGGGTTGTCAATTCGCGTTCGAACCTGGGCCGTTCGGATCTGGATCTGGACACTAGGCACCAGCAGGCAGCGTTTGTTCCGAAGCTGCCCACGTCTGGGAAGATCCGCGGGGTTGCATAGGGAGGGACGCCGTTCGGCATGTCACGTCCCGCTGGGCGAGCCGCGTTTGTCCAAATCGGGCGTGAGTTGGTGTTCCTTCGAGAGCGAAGTGACTGAGACTTGCCAGGGGCTCAGGACCGCAGAGGTGATGGATGATTGGGTCGGCAGGGTGTGGATGACCTGTGGCCGGCGCCACTGCCTGCACAAGTTGTTCATGCAGGAATCGGCATAACGGGCATCTGGGCTCTGGGATGAGGACTGATGAGCGGGACTGCGTGGAGCAGGATGAGGATGATGAGAAAGAGGAGGACGAGGGGGGGGAACAGGAGGAGGAGGGGGAGGAGGCGGAAGCGGAAACGGAAGAGGCAGCAGGGGAAGGAGGAGGAGAAGGTGTAAGGAGGACCATGTCGGATGAGGATGTTGTTGTTGTTGATGATGATGATGACGATGATGATGATGTTGATGATGATAATGATAATGATACTGATTGTGGTGTTGGTGATGGTAATGATGCTGATGTTGATGATGATGATGATGATGATGATGATGATGATGATGATGATGATGATGATGGTGATGGTGATGGTGATGCTGATGTTGATGTTGATGATGATGATGATGCTGCTGCTGATGATGATGATGATGATGATGATGATGATGATGATGATGATTATGGTGACGGTGATGATGATGACGATGACGATGATGATGAGAGGAGGAGGAGGAGGAGGAGGAGGAGGAGGAGGAGGAGGAGGAGGAGGAGGAGGAGGAGGAGGAGGAGGAGGAGGACGGACATGAGGCGGAGGACACAGAGGAGGTAACGTGGAGCAGGGAGACGAGGGGTATCATAAAGAGAAGGAAGAGAGGAGTCGCTGTGAGCATCTTCGCTGGCAGCTGCTCTGCAGCGACCACGCCCCGAGGAGGGCGGCGGCAGCGACGGCACCGGGCAGGGCAACAGGGGCAAGGGCGAGGCCTCCGCGGGTCTCGCGGGTCCTCCTCTGCCCTCGCCTCTCCCCCAGGGCAGTTCCTCGCCCGCTCCCCGCCCTTTCCCTCCCTCCTCTCCCTCCCTCCCCTTCTCTCCCGCTCCCTCCCCCCTCGCATCTACGGTGTTCCCTCCCTCGTTGTTTCCTCCCTCCCCAACCCCCTTCTCCCTCCTCTCCCCCTTCTCCTCCCTCTCCCTCAAGCGGTGCTAGTTCAGGGCGGTGCATGCTGCATCTCACCTTGGTCCAGGCCCTGCGCCGCGACGGGATGCCTGAGGGGCGCGCAGCCTCCTGGTCCTGCCACCAGTCGGCCCGCGCGGCGAAACAAGGCATGGCGGCTGTGGCGCAAGCTTGGAGCGAATATTCCGGATGCGCCTTTTACGAATGGAGCGACGTTCTAGAGCAGATGTACAGCAAGTTCGCCAGGTGCCATCGTCCAGGCAAGCGTTTCAACCCAAGCCATGGAAAAGCAGTGGTTTTGACGACGTCCCCAGCAGTTAGTGCGCGCTGGCCCCAGCGGGCAGGAAGGGCAGAGGAAAGGGTACGCAGGGCCAAAGCAATTCAGCCACAGCCGCACGGGAAACCAAGGCCATGCTGACAAGGATGATCGCCAGCACGAGGGACGCAACGCTGAAGCAGTCGCTGCTAGAGTAGCCCGACCAGGTTGACAAGCAAAGTAGTATTGTCGGCGCGTCAGTCGCGCCTGAAGTGGCACTTCGACGCGCGGAGAGAGCATGGAAGAACGCACGCATGCGGCATGACCAGGCCGTTTCATAGGTGATTAAATGTCGGGAGACGTTGGTTATGGCGGAGGAGAAGGAATCTCAGATGGCCAGGGTAATTGCAGCAGCCGAGGCCACCAAGAAATTATTGCCGTGCGCTCGCTCGCGCAGGAGGCGGGACTTGAGACGATCAGTAGCGATGCGACCAAGTCTTGGACCTTGTCTTGGGCCGAAGACTTCTTCCCCACGCTAATGGAGTACGAGCGCGAGCCAACCGAGAAAGAAGAGTTGCAGAAGCTAGACGCAACGCTGCGAGCAGCCAGGGACTCGTTCACTGCCAAGGATCCCAGGTCGAGGAGTTGAAGCAAAAAGTTATGCAGATGCAGAGTGCGATCGCGCATAGGATGACCAAGAGTGCGGGCGGGCGGGCGGTGCAGCAGCAGGCGGGCGGGCGGGGCAAAGGGGGTGCAGGCGGTGCAGCAGCAGATGTCACAGAGAATGGTGTGGGCTCCAGTTGCAGCGCTGGCTCAGGTGGCGCAGCAGGCGCAGCCACCAACGCCGCTACGGGCACCGGCAAGCCGGCTGATGAGGACATTCAGCGGGAAACCGACAGGATCTCTTCAGGCAACTTCTCACCTAGGGCAGCGGCTGGCAAAGGGGAAAGAGCGCATCAGCAGTGAGTGCGCGCAGAGCAGCCCGAGCCTGGCGAGCTGCCCGACAACGCGGACATCCAGGTTTGCGCTTTCGGAGCTTGCGAGGTCGACGTCGATTTCGGCATCTGCGGCGGCGGCAGCGGAGGGTGCGCGGCTGCGGCGGCGGCCCACCCCCATGCTTTTTCTAGCCCTTTCCCAGAGGGCAGTTAGGAAACTGCGGTGGAGGCAAAGAGTGGCGAGGAGGAACCAGCTGCGGCACGCTGGCCTCGCTTGCAAGCTGCGGCCGCGGCGGCCGACCCCCTCGCCTTTTCCCTGGTCCCTTTCTCTCGGGGCAGTTGGGGGGGGCCGCAATGGAGGGGTGGAGGTGGGCCGAGGCGAGGAGGCGCCAGCCGCGGCACAAGCACCTGGGTCAAACCCAGACAGGAAATAAAGACAGCGCCGAGGGCGTCGCAGGCGAGAGTACCCACGAGGGCGTCGATGAGAATCGCGCGTCAAATGGATATTCGAGCATCTGTGAGTGTAACATGTCTTGGGCCGTCTGCCTGGATCTATCTCGCACCCGATCTTGCTCTGTCCAGGTATTATTCTTTTGCCTTGGTCGAGAGACACCTCGCAGCGCCCACGCGGGATCAGTGGACTGCCAAGGCCCAGAGAGCTCGCCGTCGACCTTTCGTAAACGCCGCTCGGCCTAGAGTGGAAACGTGGAGTTATCGCGCGAATGAGGGCGGCAAGGTCGCGCGGGCGCAGGGTCGCGTGCAAGCTCGCGGAGCAGGGGGCGCCGGCGACTTCCCAGCGCTCCGCGCGGCGTCAGGCGGCGTCTTCGACGGGCTTCAGCCCGCCACCTAACACTGCAAAGGATATTCGACGGCTCCGATCGAGCATTGAGGAATCAGCTCCCAAGGCTTTCCAGGCGAGAAACGCCCAGCAGTTATGCTACAGTTGGGCTCGGGACTTACGTTTCCCTTCCCCAGCTTCCATGGGCCGTGGGTGGGGGCTTTGACGCGACCTCCGCAGACCTAGCTGGGCGCGGCTGAATCGATCGCGCGCGCGGGTCTGCGCGCCCAGCTGATGCGCTCGACGCGCCGCGGGGCGCGCGCCGCGGCCTGGCCGTTCCCATCCGCGACGAGGGTCGACAGCTCATCGCATAATCTCGGCGCGCAGCCTCCCCCCCGCCAGTCTCGAGCCCGTCGACGCAGCCGCGGCCCCATCGCAAGCCGCAGCGCGCCAAGAGAGAGCTCCGGGGGCGCGCCGCATGTCTTCCGCGACGCTCCAAGACTCAAAGACGCGCGCGAGGGGCCCGCGCAAGGGTCTCAGGAGTTGCCCTTTAGGAGACGGGAGCCCGCGGGGCCCCCGCGACTCCGGGGGGCCCGACGAGGCCCCGAAGAGGAGGGCCCGCGGGCCCACGAATCAGGTTCAATAGCCCCTAGCCCCATCGGCGCGAGCGCCCCCGCGGGACATGGGCCGGCAGCGTCGAGCGCGCGCGCCCTTAACCCTGGGGCCGCCAATGATTCGATTCAGTCTGCCCCTTCGCCCCCCTCCGCTGCCGCGCCAGCGCGGCTCCGGGAACGGCGCCGGGGGGCCGCGGGGGGCTCTGGGAATGCGCGCGACGGCGCGTGACCAGCCATTGCGCCGTCTTTAGCGCGCCGATAGAGAAGGGATTCTATGTGAACCATGACTCACGCGTTGGGCGCATGTGCGCGAGCGGCTGAGAGCGCCATTCTGGCGGGCTACAATAGGGGCCAATCAGGGCGTTCACGTTGCCAGGGGCAACTTTTAAGCGTTCAGCGCGCGGCGGGCCAGATCGCGCGCGACGCAGGCCCCTGCCTGGCCGGGCGGCCAACTGGCGGACTAGAGTTCGCGCTGTTCCGCGCTGGCTTCATCGGCGCAGGGTTCGAGGCAATGGCGCTGCACGGGCGCGGGGGCCATCGGGCGCAGGCGCCGCGTCTGTCGAGAACCTTCGCGAGGGCATTGTCGTGGCCATGTCCGCGCGCGGGGGGGCGCCGTATTGGGATCTGGTTTCAGAAGCCCAGGCGCCTTGCGAGCTTCCGGACCGGGGCTTTGGAGGCCCCCGGGGGTTTCGCTGAAAAAGGGCCTCCAAGAGGGCCCAGGGGCGCGCTGCGCGCGTGTCCTTGAGGGGGTCCCAGGGTTGATTCGTCGAGGGTTGTTCGCGAGGCATCGCATTTAAGCCCCCGCGCGAGGCGCCGTCTGCCGCCGACGAGTTCGTCGGAGATGGCCGGAGGATTTCCATTCCATAGGACGTCGTCGACGCGCGGGCAGAGCATTGGCAGCGCCCGCGGACCTCCGTGGACAGCGCAGGTAGAGCACTGGAATCAGAACGCGCGACGGCCAAAACGTCGGAGCCCAAAATGGCAGCTCAGCGAAGTTTTATACGGAACCGCCTAAATGGAAGTTCTGGCAGGAGTTGCTCAGCGAAGTTCCAGAGAGAGCCGCCGAAGGAAAGTTGTAGAATGAGCGGCCGAGTAAAGTTTTAGGCAGCGCCTCCCCCCCTCTCGCGCCAGCCCCGTGCCCTGTGCAAGTCGCCCTTCGAGTCTTTCGATGCTCGCCGGTACTATTTTGCAAGGGCGCAGTGGCCCGACAGGACCCGTGCCAAACGCGCTATTGTTTCCACCACTCGGACCCGCCCGAAACGCATCGAATTCGCACGGGATCCGTCCAAGAAGCTCCGGGCCCGCATGGGGTCCGCAGCGGATCCGCACCCTGATTCGACGTCCGAGGCGAGATTGACACACCCGAAAGTCTAATGCATTCGTGCGATTGGAGACTTCTGGCCGAAGTCTCAAATCGCACGAACTTACCTAATTGTCTGTCGGGCGCATTTGGCGGCCGAAAAGGCGGGGCTCGGGGGCCCGCGGGCGGCGTCTGCATGCGGGGCGCAAGTTCACGGGGCATTTGGGAGTCAGTTGCCGAATCTTCAGATGCGTCTGGGGGCGGTCTCGGGGGCGGCCAAAAGGGGACATTCGTTAACTTTTTCCATGAGATGAGGGCCCCTGGCTTCGACCCTGGGATTTGGCCGCGCACTGCGAGCGCGGGCATGGCTGAGAGAAAACGAAGAAACATTGGTTTTCAAGCCGCGCGTCTGTTCTGGCGGCGGGCAAGCTTGGCCTGCATCTGCTTTCTCCTTTCCAGCGGCCCCAGCCAGACGAATGCGCTGGGCGCGCTAGGGGCCCAGTCTCAGCCGCCGTCGCTCATTCGCTTTCGGCAGGTGAGGCACCCTGTGCCCCTGGCGCGCGGGAAGTGCTCCGCGCGCGGGGCGGCGCTGACAGCGAGTGGTCGGGTCGGCGTGATTCCCTGGTCGCCGCGGACCAGGTCGCCGGCTCACGCGTGGCGTTTGGGGGGAGGTCAGGCATGTGAGCCTTGGCGGTGGGCCACCGATCGCGTTTGCGGGGGCGGCTTCGAGGGCGGCGCCAGCAGCGCTGCGCCGGGGCGCATCAGTTGCGGCGGGTGCCCAGGGGCAGACTGTTAGCAGAGGTCATCGCCAGCGTCGCTGTTTTTTTGGGGGGGTGGGGGGCGGGGGGTCTTAGACGCGATCTCGCAGAGTGGGCATTGGGTTGACTTTGGATGACTTCTGCCTCAGGTGCGCGAAAGCGCGGGGTGGGGCCCTTCGCAGGCACTGGCTGAGCGAGCGCAACACAGGGCATTCCATCCACGGCGCCTCGGACTCCCTAGTCCCACGGGCCATGGCCCAGAGTGAGATGGCAGCTTGTTTTTGGATGGGGTTTGATGTCGCCAGGTTGGCTCGAGGTTGACCCGCCGGCCCAGCGCGAGCGCTGGGGCAAGGTGCGCGCCGCAGATAGCGGGCTAACACGTGGGCGTCTTGGAACGAGGGGAGAAGAGGAACCCCGCGTTGTCTTCGGGATCGCCTCTGGAGGACCCGACTCCAAGAATCCCGCGTTCAGGAGAGCTGGCGCTCCCCCCCGCGCTGGCTGCCCTCTCGGCGCCGCGCCCGCCCCGCCCGCTGGCGGCCGCCGCCGAGCGCGGCCGCCCTGGGCCCCGCCTCGGACGGCGCGGAACGCTCGCTGCCCACCCGCCTCGTCGGCTCTGCAGGCTGGCCGTCGCCCCTGCTGGCAGCTCGCGCTGGCCGCGCTCGGGGGGCACCGCCGTTGCGCCTCTCCCCCCGGTTTGTCCTCCCGCCGGTTGGGGGCCCAGGCCAATGTTCTACTTGCATGCGGCGCCGTCCTGTCCCTGGCTGCGATGCGGCCCTGGGCGGGCTGCTGCTTCTCTGCCCACCCCTGCCTGTCCGCCCTCCGCCTGGGCCCGAACCGCCTGGCTGTCTTTAGGCGCTCAGCCCCCCTGGCGCCCGCCGCGCTTGGCCGCGTCGGCCCGCCTCCCTGCGGCCGCCTCAGCGCCCGTTGCGCCGCGCTGGCCTGCCCAGCCCGCAACCGCCCGCCACGGCTGGGAGGGCGCCCTGGTCGACGGCCCCTCCGTCTGGTATGTAGTTGCTCGCGCATGTCCATTAAGTCACACGAGGAGGTGGTCCAGGATATCACGGTTTGTGACCTCGCAGGATGCGCCATTGGCTGCGCAGTTTTACGCGCAACGCGCGCGTCGCACGATTCGCAGGACACCAACATGAGGACGAGGACTTACTTATGTCCCAGGTTCGAAGAGGAACGTGGGGAAACGGCGGGCAGGGAAAAAGCGAACGAAAGGCCGACAAGTTTACGCGACAGCATCCGTGAGACGGTGGAGGGAGGATGAGGACGACAACGAAAGAGGCACGATGAGGAAGGAGGGGTGGCGATCAGTTGCCAATGGTCCGCCGGAAAATCAGCGCGGCCCGCGCCATGTCGCTCTTGCGCTCCAGAGGACCAGTTGTTCATAGATAGTACAAGAAGCGAGCGAGGCCGAGCTCGCCCACCAGGTTCCCCGTTTCCCCCCCTGCACTTTGCAGCGCGGGAGCCAAGCGCCAGCAGGCGCACCGCCAGGTCTTCGGGCGGCCTGCGGGGAAGGGAAGTCAAGGCCACTATGAGTCTGCGTAACGCGTCATTCCGCTGGAGCCCCAAGAAGCCTCGAAAGTGGCGACATTTTCGCAGTTCGCAGCCTCCCAAAGGATGGCGAGATCTAGATTGAGTTCGAGTGGCGCGTCATTTCGCTGGATCCGCAGCAGCCGTCAAACATGGCGATAATCTTACAGGTCGCAGGTCCCCAGGGACGGCGACGTCTCTGTGGGCCTGCGTCGCGCGTCACTCGAACGTGCCGACTGCTTCGCAGTTCGCAGCCCCCCGCCCCTGGGCTGCCGAGCTCGACTTTGAGTTCGCGAAGCGCGTCACTCCGCCGGGCCCTCCGGCAAGCCCCGAACGCGGCGGCCGCTTCGCAGCTCGCGCAGCACTTGAGGGCTGGCGAGGTCTACAGTATGAGCTTGCGCGTGGCGCGTCGCCCCGCCGGACCCTCCAGCCACCCTCGTAAGCCGCGAGGGTTTCGCAGCTCGCAGCCCCCCGGAGATGGCGAGGTCGAATCTGAGCTTGCGTAGCGCGTCGTTCCGCAGGACCTTCGGGGAACTTTCAAACGTGGCGACAGCTTCGCTGCTCGCAGCCCCCCCAGGGACGGCGAGGTCTAGCATGAGGCTGCGGGGCGCGTCCCTCCGCGGGACCCCCCCAGCGGCCATCGACAATGGCGACAGTTTCGCAGTTCGCACCCCCCCCCCCGGGATGCCGAGCTCCAGATTGAGTTTGCGAGGCGCGTCGCTCCGACGGGCCCTCCAGCAAGCCTCGAACGTGGCGAAGAGTTCGCAGTTCGCAGCCCTTGAGGGCTGGCGAGGTCCACAGTATGAGCTTGCGCGGCGCGCCACTCCGCTGGGCCCCATTAGCAGTATTCAAAGATGGCGACGGATTCGCACACGCAGCCCGCAGCTCCCTGTAATGGCGAGGTCGAGTATGAGTTTGCTGGACCTTCCAGCAGTTTTCGGTCGTGGCGACAGTTCCGCAGTTCGCGGTTCCCCAGTGTGGCGAGTTCTAGTAGGACTTTGCGTAGCTCGTCATTTTGTTGAACCCCCAAGCAGCCCTCAAACATGACAACAGGTTCGCAGTCAGCTGTCCCCAGGGACGGTGAGGTTCAACTGGAATCTACGAAGCTCGTCACTCCGCTGGACTCCCCAGCAGCCTTCAAAGCTTCGCGTTTCGCGGCCCCCCTAACGTGGCGAGGTCGAATTGGTTTTGCTTAGCGCGTCATTCCGCAGGACCCTCGAGGAGCCCTCGACCGTGGCGACGGTTTCGCAGTTCGCAGCCCCCCCAGGATTGAAAGGTCTAGCATGAATATGCGTAGCGCGCTGTTCTGCTGGACCCTCCAGCAGCCCTCGAACGTGGCGACTGTTTCGCGGTGCGCAGCCCCCCCCCAGGGATGGCGAGGTCCAAACTGAGTCTGCGTAGCGCGTCTTTTTGTTGGACCCCCCAACAGTTTTCAAACATGGCAACAGTTTGGCATTTCGCAGCCCCCCAGGGATTGTGAGGTCTGGCCTGAGCCTGCGTGGCGCGTCGATCCTCTGGGCCTTCCAGCAGCCTTCACAAGCGGCGACAGCTTCGCAGTTCGCAACACCCCAGGGATGGCGAGGTTTAGCATGAATCTGCGTAGCGCGTCAATCCTCTGGACCCCCCAGCAGCCCTCGAAAGTGGCGACTGTTTCGCGGTGTGCAGCCCCTCAGGGATGGCGAGGTCCAAACCGAGCTTGCGTGGCGCGTCACTCCGCTGGACTCCCTAGCAGTCTTCGAAAGTGGCGACCACGAGGTCTAGCATGAGTCTGCGTGGCGCGTCACTCCGCGGGATCCACTAGCAGTCTTCAAACATGGCGGTAGATTCGCAGTTCGCAGCCCCCCCCCCGGATGGCGAGCTCTAATTTGAGTTGCATAGCGCGTCACTCCGCTGGACCTTTCAGCAGCCCTCGAACGTGGCGACCGTTTCGCAGCTCGTAGGCCCCCAAGGAGCCTCCAGACAGGACGGCGAGGTAGAACGTTGGAGGCAGGGTTGCAGGCAATTTGAAGGGGGGAGGAGAAGGGAGGCGGACGGGAAGGAGTTGCGACCGCAGTGCTCTGTTCACAACGAGAACCCAACTCAGGAGGGTTTGTAAAAATGAGTTTCAGCCGAGAGCTGAAATTTGTTGTTTTGAAACTCCTCGAATATTGTTTGCTTGCATCAGGGTGTTCTTTGCGTTGCCTCCAGAGAGTTTTGGGGGGTCCTCCGGGTTTTCACCTTGCACCCGCCCGTCACCGCCTCGTCGCCGCCTTGTGTGCGGATAGTGACGATGACGATGATGACCATGATGACGATGGCAATGACGATGATGACGATGACGATACCGATGACGATGTTGTCATCAGCATCATCATCATAATCATCATCATCATCGTCATCATCATCATCACCATCATCACCAGCATCAACATCATCATCAGTATCACCATCGTGACCATCGTCGTCATCATCGTTAGCATCATCGTCATCAGCAGCATCGTCAGCATCATCGTCATCATCATTGTCAGTATCATCGTCACCGTCATCCTCACCTTCTTCTTCTTCTTCATCATCATCATCATCATCAGCGTCAGCGTCAGCGTCAGCGTCAGCGTCATCGTCCGTCGTCCGTCGCCGCCTCGTGCGCTGGCTGCGCCCTGAGGAGCTCTCCCCCTGTGGCCCGCCCCGTCGCCCTCGCGGCACCGCGAGCAGCGCCGAGGCGCAGAAAGGCCGAGCAGCGGAGAGCGCAGCACGCGCGCGGGCGCGCGGCCGGCCCCTCTGAGAAGCCAGGGTCGCAGGCCCGGAGGTGGGCCCCGGCGCCAAGATCGGCGGTGTGCCTCCAGCGAGGGAAGACGATCCCGACCTGGGTGATGGTGGTATGTAATGTTCTGGCTTCCCAGGTGGCCAAAATGTTACCACCGACGCCATGATCCAGGATCAGCTTCCCCATGTGGAGGCAGACCCCTGTGCTGGTGTTGGTGCCAATTTTCAGGCCTCCAACAGGGGCATGGATACACCCGAAGGGGATCAACTGCAGATGCCACACACACACAAACACGCACCACTCGGCAGCTCCCTCCCCTGTCCCACGTGCCCGGCCAGGGAGCGCAGGTTACAGCGAGTAGCTCCCTGGCGCGGCACTCTTGACTTCAGGCTCTGACGCGGCTTCCTGTCTGTTCTTCCTTCCAGGGCTCTCCGGAGGGTTTTCCGGGTAGGGTCTGATGTGAGCACACGTGGACCGTTACGCCACCGTTGCACCACCACCACCGCCACCCACGTGCCCTCCCGCCCCCCCCCCCCCCTCATCCATCCTCCCCGCGCCGCGGCGCCCGCGCGTCGCCTCGGTCTCCCCCGCGAGGCCAGCGAAGGCGGCGGCAAGGAGGGCAACGGCAAGAGCAGGGGCGGCAAGGAGGCCAAGTCCGGCGGCAGGGCGAAGAAGGGCGCTTCTGGCGTTGCGTAATGGGGGGGGGGGGGGGCGATCAACAGGGGAGTAAGAAGAAAGGTGCACCAGAGTGGCATGGATGGGGGTTCTCTGGGGCCCAAGGTGGGCACGAAAGGTGCACGCTTCTTCGCCTCCCAGTACTCGCCCCCTCGTTAAGTAACGCCCAAGGCGCCGAGGGCGAGGGCAAGGCGGGCGGCAAGGCAAAGAAGGGCGCCGACGAGAAGGACGGGGTCGAGAAGCCAGAGAAGAAGTAAGCAGCTCGAGATGAGCCGGTGGAGTGACGTACAGGTCTTTCTGTCCATGTTCACATGGTGTTTACTCGCATCCGGTGCTTTCTACCGAAAAACTACCGTACTAGATGCTCGCCAGAGCGCAAGACGAGGCACTGAAAAGGCTCGTCGCGAGGCGGACCGGTAGAGTTACATGCAGGTCATTGGACTGTCCATATTTACATGGTGCTAACTCTAACGCGGGAGACTCCGACAGAACAATCATCGCAGTCCTCCCTTCCCCTTCCTCTCAGTCCTCCTTTGCTTGCTCCTCCCTCCTTTGCTCGCTTCTCCTTTCACCCTTTGCTTGCTCCTCCACTCAGTCCTCCTTTGCTCGCTCCTCCTCCTCCTCCTCTCCTCATCCTCTCAGTCCTCCGTTGCTCCCTCCTTTGCTCGCTCCTCCTCCTCCTCCTCCTCTCAGTCATCCTTGGCTTGCTCCTCCCTCCTTTGCTCCTCTCATCGCAGGGACTCCCTCCTTTGCTTGCTTCTACCCTTCCTCTCAGTCCTCCGGCTCCTCTTCGGCCTGATCGTCTTCTCCTTCGTCGGTGTCATCAATGTTGCCGCCGCTGTGCGCGTCTCCATGCCTAGAGGCTCCCAAGCCTCCAGGCTGGGTGCTTCGCACCACGGAGGAAGAGGGAGAGGCGGAGTAGAAGGAGGAGGAGGAGAATAATAACAATAAGGAGGAGAGACAGATTATAAAGGGAAAGATATGAGGATGATGCGGAGGATGATATAGGATGATCATAAGGTTGAGGAGTATTGTGGGGGTGGATAACAATGACGATGGTGATGAGTGAGACATTGACAGCACAGCGGTTCCCACCAATGGTGCTCGTATTCAGGGTTACGTTTGTAGGCAATATAAATAATTGACGCTTGTTGTCGTTTGCTTGCTTCGGATGTTCCCTGCTGTGCATGATGCACCTGGCCGCCTGGGATCTTGTTTGTTCGGATGCTCCTTGCTTCACGTGCTCGAGCTGGCTACTGGGGATTTGGTTGGTTCGGTCCTTCCCTGTTGCTCATGCTACACCTGGCTGTCGTGGACTAGCTTGACTCGGCTGTGCAAGGCTGCTCTGATTGTACCTTCATGCTGTGTGGTGTTTCATTGTACGCGGGCAGCGCGCCAGTATCACTGGGATGATGTCGTAACGCTCTGGGGGTGAGGAGGGGGGAGGCGCGCGGTCGACCTTTCGTGGAAGAAGAGCTACGATATTCGCCGCTCGATGGCCCGATCTCTTGAACGATAACTTCGCAACATACGCGCGCTGGACTTGCAGCGCGTGGAATCAAGGGAGGTCGGCCCCCTAAACTTACACCGTGCAAGGAGACCCCAAAACCTCAAGCAGAGGATCGACCACAGAATCGTTTTACCCCAGAAGTGATCCGCCCGTCGAATCTACGACAAGTACGTGGAACGCCCCGTAAATCTACGGAGCGTTCTACACCTGCTCGTGGACCCGACGAAGACACCCAAGTTCGGGGCACACCGTGCATTCTGCCGTCGATGCCCCCCTCGAAAACGGCAGCGCTGCACACCCGCACTCAGCCACGCATAGCCACGCGCAGAGGGGGGTGGGGGGAGGGGGGAGGGCTTCTTAGAAGCACCCCTGCTTCTTATAAGGCGCGGGCCTTATCTATAGACGTAAGGCCGAGGCCTTCTAAGAAGCAGCCTGCTTCTAAGAAGCCTTTCCCCCTCCCCCCACCCCCCTCTGCGCGCCGCCAACGCACCCAGCGTGGCGTGCCCGGCGTGGGGCGTGGCCGCAGGCCGCAGGGAGGCGAGCGCACGGCGCGCGGCGGCGGCGCGCGGCAGCGGCCGCGGCACCGCGGCACGCTTCTTTTGTGTGTGTGTGTGTGTCTGTGTGTGTGTGTGTGCGTGTGTGTGTGTGTGTTGTGTGTGTTGTGTGTGTTGTGTGTGTGTGTGTGTTGTGTGTGTGTTGTGTGTGTGTTGTGTGTGTTGTGTGTGTTGTGTGTGTGTGTGCGTGTGTGTGTGTTGTGTGTGTTGTGTGTGTTGTGTGTGTTGTGTGTGTTGTGTGTGTGTGTGTGTGCGTGCGTGTGTGTGTGTGTGGTGTTGTGTGTGTTGTGTGTGTGTGTGGTGCGTGTGTGGGTTGTGTGTGTTGTGTGTGTTGTCGTGTGTTGTGTGTGTTGTGTGTGTTGGGTGTGTTGTGTGGTGTGTGCGTGCGTGTGTGCGGGTGGTGTGTGTGTTGTGTGGATTGTGTTGTGAGTGTGCTGTGTGTGTTGTGTGTGTTGTGTGTGCTGTGTGTGGTGCGTGTGTGGTGTGTTGTGTGTGTTGCGTGTGTTGTGTGTTGTGTGTGCGTGTTGTGTGTTGTGTGTGTTGTGTGTGCTGTGTGGGTTGTGTATTATGTGTGTTGTGTCGTGTGTGTTGTGTGTTCTGTGAGTGTGTGTGTATTGTGGTGTGTTGTGTTGTGTGTGTTGTGTGTGGTGTGTGTTGTGTGTGTTGTAATGTGTGATGTGTGTGTGTTGTGTGTGTTGTGTTTGTTATGTGTGCTGTGTGTGTTGTGTGTTGTGTGTGGTGTGTGTG
>CAUYUJ010000276.1:47466-115977 GCA_963575745.1 Prorocentrum cordatum
CGTGCGTGCGTGCGTGCGTGTGTGTGTGTGTGTGTGCGTGTGTGTGCGTGCGTGCGTGCGTGCGTGCGTGCGTGCGTGCGTGTGTGTGTGTGTGTGTGCGTGTGTGTGTGTGTGTGCGTGTGTGTTCGCGCGCCGGAGCTCGGGCGCGGCATGGCACGCGGGCACGGCACGGCCTTAGTGGGCCCTGGAAACGACAGGGCCGTTTTTTTACCGGTTCCGTTCTGCCGTTTTTCTGCCGGTTCCGACGCCGTTTTTTTACCGGTTCCGTCGCGGTTTTTTGACCGGTTCCGGCTCCGGTTCCAATCCTGGAGCCGTTTTTTGTTGCCGTTTCCGGTCGCCGTTTTTTTGCCGTTTCCATTTTCTAGGGACATTTTTTTGGGAAACGGTGAAAAAACGGCCCTGCCGTTTCCAGGGCCCACAAAGGGCACGGCACGCTGGAGGCCCGGAAGTCCAGCACCACAACACCAACACAGGGGGGTGCGTCCACGGGGGGGGGATGGTCATAGCTGTCCGGTCGCAAATCATGGGGGCCTGGGCTGCCCTCGCTGTTTTTTGTCTTCGCGTCGACTGGCGCCGGCTAGCGTCCGGGAGTCGATGAGGTAGCGCTGATTCAGCGTCGGCTAGCGTCGATTAGCGTCGATTTAGCGTCGATTGGCGTCCATTTAGCGTCGACCAGCGTCGATTCGCAAGAGCCGACAAGATGGTGTGGGAGGCTCCCATGACTGAGTCGCCACCGAACAGCATCAACACAGGGGGAGGGGGCATCCACGGGGGGAGGATGATCATAGTGTTTGGTGTTGGTGGTGATATTTCGGCCACTTAGGAAGCTCGAGACTTACCACCATCACCGGGATCACGATCATCTTCCCTCGGTGGAGGCACACCGCCGATACTGGTTTTGGTGCCACCGACCTCCAGGCATGTGCGAGTGGGTCCACGAGCGAGCCCGTGCGGTGGCCCTGCGAAGGGCCCCGAACGTCATTCCTTTTTGTACGATCGTGCGTCTTCCGGGCGGCGTCTCCCACGAAATTCATCGAATTGACCCGAACCCCGGATGCGCAACAAAATGCCTTTGAAATCCGTGGCGAACCTGGAATCCGGCGCATTCCCAACGAGAAGGAGGAGGACCAATGTGCACAGCGCGAAGCGCCAACGTAGTCTTGTATATACGTAGCACCCCGCAGTCGCGGATAAGGGTGAGGGGGCGGCGGGGACGTCGGCAGTCTGCGAGGCTGGACTTCTTTTAAGACGCTTTACGTCAAAAGTGAGGCTCCCGCTCGAGACATCCTCGAAAAAGTGAGATATCCAGGGATCTCGCGAATTCGTCGAAATCTTAAAAATGAGGCTCTCGCTCGAGACATCCTCGAAAAAATGGGATAGTGGACGGGCTGCTTCGAGACGTCTTCAGTTCAAAATGGGGGAGGGGAGGGGCGGGGAAGGGTGGAAGGGCAAGCTGGGTGCGCTCGCGTCATACCTGATGTCCGACTCCTCCCACCATCCTTCTCAATTGCGCGGATTGTTTTTCTCCATCCGCCACGGGCGTCATAGCGGACGTGGACCCCCCGAAATGACCCCATCACGTTGCGCGCTCTGAAAATGGGAACTGTGTGCGTTGGAGGAGAAGGGGGTGGCGAATAATGAGGAGGATTAGCATGACGAAGAGGATGAGGATGAGGAAGGAGGACGAGGCGGAACAGCAGCAGCAGGAGCGCGAGGAACGGGAGGAGCAGCAGGACCAGGGGAAGGCGGAGGAGGGGACATTAGCGGGGCGAGAACGACGAGGAAGGACTTGAATCCAGAATTGTTGCCCACGCTGGGGCGAGAGCGCCATTCTGAACGACGGGAGCACCGCGCCGATCCAAAAATGATGCCACCGCTGCAGTGGGAACACCGTATTGAAACACAGAAAACGTTCCGGTTGAAAGAAACTAGATGGACAATCAGCGTTTGAATTCCTGGGCTCGGGTTGGATCCGGTGAGAGAGGAGAGTCAGAGGGAGTGGTGGGGACCCCCCTCCTCTCACCCCCCACCTGCCCATCTCATCTTCCGTCTGCAGATGTCGATAACCTTTTGTCTAGGCGGTCTCGCCCAGCTGGCAGGGAAGCGTGCAAGAGCGCACGGTGGAGAGCTCTGGCCGAGGAGCAGGAGGAGGACGAGGAGGAGCAGGCAGAGGAGGAGTAGGAGCAGGGAGGCGGGCTTCGCCAACATCGAGTCTTTTCTTTCGCTGTGCATGTCTGAGCTGTGCACCCTCCCCTCCGCCACATCAGCCGCGACCCGCACTCCGCCCCGCGACCCGAGGCAGTGCGCCCGCACCTGCCGCGTGAGGGGCTGTAGGCTCCTGCCCGTGCGCAACTAGGCACGCCCCTGATCTCTTTGCCGCAGCGCTTTGCCCCAAGATGGATTTACCAAAGTACTGCGATAATCGGCGGCGAGCGAGGGGGGGGAATGAGAAGGAGAAGGCGTTCTCAGAAGGCGGGGGGACTTCTCAGAAGCTCTCGCGCCTTCTGAGAGGTTGTTCCTGTCTTCGGGGAAGGCTTAGAAAACTTATCAGAAGGCCAGGTGACCTTTCAACCTTCTGAGAAGGCCTTCTCCTTCTCGCTTCCGCCCTCGCTCGCCGCCGAGAGAAGAGGAGGAGGACGGAGCGCGCAGGACGGCAGCAGTGATGACCAAAACGGTGGACTCGGCCACGCTCGGCCACCACCCTTCGGAGGGGCAGGAGGAGCAGCTGCAGCCACGCGCTGCTCACTTTGAGGGGTTTCTTGCGAGCTCGAGGCAGCCGTGGCAATGGTGGCCCTGACTCCTGATCCGCCCTACTTTGGGCGATTTCGAAAGTAGGGCGGAAATTTCCGCCCTACTTTTAAGGCCCCTTTGAGCGTCGATTTCCGCCCTTGAGGCTCCTTTGGCGTCGATTTCCGACACAATTTTAGGTCGGAAAATCATCCAAAGTACGGCGGATCAGGAGCCAGGGGGCAGGGCGCGAGCGGGCTGGCAGAACATCCGAAGAGGCTGGCAACTTCTTCTCTCACGCCGACCCCCTGTCGACGCGCAGCGGCCGGCATCCCGCTCGACCGACTTGCGATCGTGGCCCGCACGCCGCGCACTAGTTTTTTTACCGGCGCGAGAGGATCCCGGTGGCAGACATCAGAGAGACAGCGCGACCGACGGACGAGCGACGGGCGACGGACGACGGACGGCGGAGGGCAAGGCGGGGGGGGGGGGGGGCGGAGAGGAGGCCAGGGGATTGTGGAGCCCCTCGGGGTTCCAGAGGAGTCCTGCCAGTTTTCACCCTTCTCTTCATCATTATCCTAATCTTCTCTCTCCCCCCTCTCTCGCGCTCTCTCACTATCCTTCTCTGTCTCCACCGTTCTCGCGGAGAAGGGGAGGGAGGGAGGGCAGCGCGCGCCCGCACGCGCGCGCAGCCACCCCGCCAAGGCCCGCGCGGCACGGCTCGCGGCCCCTGGTCTCCGGGGCACGACGCAGCGCTTGGACATCGTCGTCGTCGTCGTCGACGGACTCTCCTCCGAGGGGGCATTCCCGCCCTTAGGGGGGCGGCGCCACCGCTCGCACTGCTGCTCGGCTGACCTGCTCCCGAGCTCCGGCGGCCATCGGAAGGGCGCGAGAGAGAGAGAGAGCCGAGGGCGAGCAGAGCCAGACTCCTCCTCCTCCTCCTCCTCCTCCTCCTCCTCCTCCTCCTCCTCCTCCTCCTCCTCCCACCTCCTCCACATTCGCACCTCCTCCTCCTCATATTCGCACCTCCTCCTCCTCCTCCTCCTCCTCCTCCTCTCTCCTCCTCCTCCTCCCCCTCCTCCTGTTCCACAACCAGGCCTGGCTCAGGGTAGCGGGCGGCTCGCCACCCCGGCGGAAGGCGCCCGCCGCCCGACGACGAGTGATCCGAGGCGGAAGCACCATCGGACAGGTTCTGCCAAGACCTCGGAGCCTAAGAGACGGGGGTCAATGCAGACGGGGGTCAGCCAGGGCACCGGATCCTGCAGGATCCTGCGAAGACCCCCTCTGGCTGACCCGGGTTAGCGAGCCGCTCTTGGCCGCGAGGCGGCCGCGCCAATTGGCCGACCCGGGTTTGCGAAGACCTGCGTTGCAGTTCTTTGTTCCTGCATTGCAGGTTTTAGTTTCTTGCTGACCCGGGTTTGGATTGACCCGGGTCAGAAGATCCCCAGAGACCAGTGTCGTGCGACTGGCCAGCGGCGCCATCACCGTCGGAGCCCGCGTGCCAGGCGTGCCACCTCGATCGCTCCGCGCACTCCGCTGGCCCGCGCTGTATCGCTGTCGCTATCTGTTGGTGTGCTCGTGGCGAGCGATGAGGAGGATGAGGAGGAGGAGGAGGAGGAGGAGGAGGAGGAGGAGCAGGAGCAGGAGCAGGAGCAGGAGCAGGAGCAGGAGCAGGAGCAGGAGCAGGAGCAGGAGCAGGAGCAGGAGCAGGAGCAGGAGCAGGAGCAGGAGCAGGAGGGAGGAGGAGGAGGAGGGAGGCGAGGAGGAGCAGACGCTACGGCCCACGCTGACCTCAGTCTGCCTAATGTCAGAAAGGAGGAGAGGAGCAGGAGAAGGAGGAGGAGGAGGAGGAGGAGCCATCTCGGTTGCTTGTTGGGCACTCTTTTGGCCAGGCGGGGCCGTGGACAGGATGCCTCTTCGAGAGGCTTCTTGGTGTTTTTTTTTTCGGGAGGCGTCACGGAGCCTGGCCCGACATCTCATCATCATCATCATCATCATCATCATCATCATCATCATCATCATCATCATCATCATCATCATCATCATCATTATCATCACCACCACCACCATCATCAGCAGCATCATCATCATCATCACCACCATCATCATCATCATCATCATCATCATCATCATGATCATCATCATCAAAAACAGCATCATCACCATCATCAGAATCATCAGACTAATCAAAATAATCAAAACCAGCATCAGCAACATCATCATCAACATCATCGTCATCAGCAGCATCATCAGCAGCATCAGCATCAGCATCAGCATCAGCATAATCAGCATCATCGTCATCATCGTCATCAGCAGCATCATCATCCTCATCATCAACATCGTCATCATCATCACCAGCAGCATCATCATCACCAGCAGCATCATCATCACCATCAGCTTCATCACCATCATCATCAACAACATCATCGTAATCATCGTCGTCGTCATCATCATCGTCATCATCATCACCATCATCATCACCAGCAGCATCAGCATCACCAGCATCGAGAACAAAATCTCAGCGGCCAGCGAGGGGGAGAAGCGAGAAGGAGAAGGCCTTCTCAGAAGGCGGCGGGGCTTCTCAGAAGCCGTCGGGCGTTCTGAGAGGTTTTCTGCGTCTCCACGGAAGGTCTGAGAGACCTTCGATAGGTCGATCAGGGTGATCATCAAGACACCCATGCAACTGAAAGGCGAGACAAAAGGGGGGGGCAGCAGCAGCAGGGCGAGGCACACAGATGGCGAGGCGATACAAACGGCTCGTCAGGCGCACTGCCCGCCCCTGTGGGCTCGTCAGTGTGCGAGTCACACACCAAACACGGACGTCCAGGCAAGAGGGGGGGGGTCCTCATCGGCCACGCGCAGAGGGGAGGTGGGTCGGCCACGCGCAGAGGGAGGTATGGGGAAGGGGGGAAGGCTTCTTAGAAGCACCCCTGCTTCTGAGACGGTGCCAGCCTTCTCGATGGATGCAAGGCCAGCGCCTTCCAAGAAGATCTAAGAAGCACCCCTGCTTCTCAGGAGCCTTCCCCCCTCCCCCTACCCCCTTGGGCGCGCCACAAGATGTCGGATGCTAGGTGGGGCACGTGCTGCGCGTAGTAGTTGCTGCATCTCGCGACCCCGTACCTGCGGTGTGTCAGTAGCCTCTGTCGAGCAGAGTACCGCGTCTTGCCGCGCTTGCACGCGCTGCCTCGCGCCCTGCTGGCTATGCCGTCTCGCTGCGGGCGGTTCTCGGGACCATGTGCCTTCCGTCGAGCCTCGGGCCTCCTCCCCCTGCCCCCCTCGGGCCCCCCGCCCGCCGCCCTCTGCTCTTCCCTGCGCCCCGCCCCGCTCGTCCTGCCGCGCCGCGCCGCGCGCCGCGCGCCGCCGAGCGGAGGCCGAGCGGGGGCCGAGCGGGGGCGGCCTTAAGGGTCTCGAGCCTCGAGCCTCGAGCCTCGGGCCTCCCTCCTCGGGCCTCGGGCTCTTGGCGCGGACCGGACACGAAGAGCGGCGCCTGTGGCGTCCAGGGGGGCCTCGAGGAAGAAAAGAGCGCCGACCCAGGCCGGGGCAGACAGACTATAAAGCAGCCGCCGGTGCGGGTGTGGGAGTGAAGGAAGCTGCGGAAAAGGAGTGGGCCTGTGAGGGCATAGAGTAGCCAAGCGAGCTGCGGCTGGGAGGGAGAGAACAATCTACATATACCCGGGGTCCAGGGCCGGGGTCCTCGAGGGCAGACTCCAGGTCCCCATGCCGGCGGCGGGGATCTTGGGCCTCGCCGAGACGGCAACAACAAAATCCTCGAGCTTCGAGCCTCCCTCCTCGAGCCTCGGGCCTCGCCCAGAGGCCTCGAGCCTCGAACCTCGGGCCCCCCTCCTCGAGCCTCGGGCCTCGGGCCTCCTCCTCCCCCTGCGCGCGCCGCCAAGCCTGGCAGGACAGACCTCGGGAGGGGTCCCAGGGATGGGCTCCCAGTGGGCTCTGACTTTGCCTCGGGCAGGGCCCGTCTGGCCTGCAGGTCGCCGCGCGCACTGCGCGGCCTGGGCAGGGGGTGGGGGGAAGGCTGCCCCTCCCTCGGCGCCGATGACGACGACGCCGCCGTCGACGACGAGGACGACGCCTCGCCAGGTGGGCGGGCCCTGCTCCTCCTCCTCCTCCTCCTCCTCCTCCTCCTCCTCCTCCTCCTCCTCCTCCTCCTCCTCCTCTCCTCCTCTCCTCCCCTCCCATCACCATCCCCCTGCCCCTCCCTCTCCTCCCCCTCCCCTGTGCTCCCCCCGCCGCCCAAAGTGGGGAAGTGGGGGGGCCATGCTGGGCGAGGAGGTCTCCGGAGGGGGTCGCGTTGCGCGGCGCGGCGCACGCGGGGCAGGCGCGCGGGCCGATGCCGCGGGGGCACAGGGGAGGCCCGCCCCGCGTCGTCGTCGCCGTTCGCCAGGAGAGGAGAGGAGGAGTAGGAGGAGGAGGAGGAGAAGGAGGGGGAGGAGGTGGATGAGGAGGAGGGGAAGGGGAAGGGGAGGGGGAGGAGGAGGGAGGAGGAGGAGGGGTAACACAACAGCTTCGTCGCTCCAGTTTGCCCAACGGGAAAAAAATGAAGGACGGGGAGGAGGAAGGGAGGAAGGAGGAGGAGGAGGAGGAGGAGGGAGGAGGAGGAGGAGGAGGAGGAGGGGGAGGGGGTGGATGACAAGCTAGGTGCGCTCGCGTCATATCTGACATCCTACCCCTCCCTCCCATCCCTTACCATGGCGTAGATCCCCTCTCTACTCGCACAGTCGGATGTCGAGCAGGGCAATGATCCCGAAAGCTTACGCGATGCATTGTAGAGCACGGCATAGCATGGCGTAGAAGAGCACCGCAAAGCGTAGTATGTCACAGCATGGCGTGGCGTGGCGTAGTGAAGAATTGCATCACAAAGCTTTGCAACACAGAGCATGGCATCGCACAGTGGCCCCGAACATAACATTGCATAGCATGGCGTTGAAGATCAAAGCTTAGCATGGCATAGCACGACGTGGCGCTTAAGCACTGCATATCACAGCTTCAGCTGAAGGCATGGCATCGCGCAGCGGAACGCGACCTAGCATTGCATTGCATGCCGTGGCATGGCACGGGAAATGACGCCAGCGCTGCAGCGGAAGCACGACTCGGAACGAGCGGAAGCGCGGAAATGAGGCCAGCGCTGCAGCGGGAGCACGATTCGGAACGAGCGGAAGCACGGAAATGAGGCCAGCGCTGCAGCGGGAGCACGATTCGGAACGAGCGGGAGCGCGGAAATGAGGCCAGCGCTGCAGCGGGAACACGATTCGGAAGGAGCGGGAGCCCGAAAATTAGGCCAGCGCCTCAGCGAGAGCAGCATTTTAGAAAAAGACACAAGCGAAAACCCAACTCCAGGGAATCCTGTGTGTAAAAAAACAGTACGCGGGGGGGGCCGAACATCTTCCGGACGCCATCAGGGGAAGTGGGAGAGTAGTATTCATATTGTGTAATTGTGGAGGAGTGGGAAGGGGGAAGGGGGAGGGGGAGGGGGAGGGGAATACAACAGCTTCGTCGCTCATGTTTGCCCAACGGGAAACATGAAGGAAGTGGAGGAGGAGAGGGAGGAGGAGGGAGGAGGAGGAGAGGAGGAGGAGGAGGAGGAGTAGGAGGAGGAGGAGGAGAAGGAGGGGGAGGAGGTGGATGAGGAGGAGTGGGAAGGGGGAAGGGGGAGGGGGAGGAGGAGGGGAGGAGGAGGAGGGGTAACACAACAGCTTCGTCGCTCATGTTTGCCCAACGGGAAAAATGAAGGACGTGGAGGAGGAGAGGGAGGATGAGGAGGAGGAGGAGGACGAGGAGGGGGAGTGGGAGGGGGAGGAGGAGGAGGAGGAGGAGGAGGAGGAGGAGGAGGAGGAGGAGGAGGAGGAGAGAGGAGAGGAAGAGGAGGGAGGAGGAGGAGGAGGAGGAGGAGGAGGAGGAGAATGGAAGGGCCCTCCCTCCACCCTCCCCCCTTGGTGTCCCAGCAGAATCGTTGTATCGCTCATATTCCGCGAGTTGCGAGCCGGCCTCTGCTGACAGGCTCACTGCTTCGTCAGCGTCGAGATCTCAAATCACCCCCTCCCTCTCATTCACCCCGCTCGCTCACTGGAGTCGTCTCAAACATCCTCGCGCCCTGAGGCGGCGGGCCGCGGGGCCCGTGTCCGCGGTGGCCGCTGCGGCGCCTGGCGCTGCTGATCTGGGCGCTCCCGGCGCTCCAGGCCCCTTCGGGTGAAGAGTTGGGAAGTTGGAGGGAAAGGATGAGAGAGAGTGGAGTAGGATGTGGAAGATGATGTGGAGGAGGAGGAGGTGGAGGAGGAGGAGGAGGAGGAGGAGGAGGAGGAGGAGGAGGAGGAGGAGGATAGAAACAAACAAGGATAAGGGAGAACTAAGAGGAGCAGAAGGAGGAGGAAGAGGAGGAGGGCCGGGGAGGTGCGAGGGTGTGAGAAGGAGGGGGAGGGCGGCAATGAGGTTCCAGGGAAGTGGAGGAGAGGTGGGAGGAGGGGAAGATGAGGCAACGGAGACGGAGGAGGAGGAGGAGGAAGAGGGGAGGAGGAGGAGGAGAGGAGGTGGAGGAGAGGAGGAGGAGGAGGAGGAGGAGAAGAAGAGGAGGAGGAGGAGGAGGAGGAGGAGGGGCGGGGGAGGAGAGGAGGGACGGGGGGAGGAGGAGGAGGAGGAGGAGGAGGAGGAGGAGGAGGAGGAGGAGAGGAGAAGGAGGAGGCGTGGGAGGAGGAGGAGGAGGAGGAGGACTTGGAGGAGGAGGAGGAGGGGAGGAGGAGAGGAGGGAGGAGAGGAGGAGGAGGAGAGAGGAGGAGGAGGAGGAGGAGGAGGAGGAGGAGGAGGAGGAGGAGGAGAGGTAAGGGAGGAGGAGGAGGGGGGGGAAGGGGGGGGGGGGGGGACGGATGGAGGAGGAGGAGGAGCAGGAGCAGGAGGGGAGGAGGAGGATGCGAGGAGGAGGAGGAGGAGAGGAGGAGGAGGAGAGAGGAGGAGGAGGAGGGAGGTGGTGAAGGAGGAGGAGGAGGATGAGGATGAGGAGGAGGAGGAGGAGGAGGAGGAGGGAGGAGGATTTGGAGGAGGATTTGGAGGAGGATTTGGAGGGGGAGGAGGAGGAGCAGGAGGAGGAGGAGGAGAAGGAGGAGGGAGATACTGAAGGAGGAGGAGGAGGAGGAGGAGGAGGAGGAGGAGGAGGGTAGGAGGGGGAGGAGGAGGAGCAGGAGCAGGAGGAGGAGGAGGAGGAGATCGTGCTTCCTCACTGGGAGCTTGAACAGAAGCGTGCCTACTTCCCCCAAGGGGGCGTTCTGCCTGACAAGATCCTCCAACATGTGCGCGAACGGACCCCTTTCGCAGCCCCTGGTGAATCTCTCTTGGAAGGCACGAGTGTGGTGCCTGCAGCAGGTCCAAGCACAGTGACTCTGAGTACGGGTGAGTCTGAGTGCGAGAGGCTGGGTCTGAGTCGGTCTAAGTATGAGTGGGTCTGAGTGTGAGCCAGTCTGAGTGCGATCGACTGAGCATGAGAGATAAAGCGTGAGCCATCACAGCCAACAGTTAGTATGTCAGTGAAGGGTGAGGGGACGGGAAGGACGGACGGAAGGAATGAGGGTGAGGCGGGGCGTATCGTTGATAGCAAGATGCCCCTGAGTCAGGACTGGAGGTTGGGAGGCGCCCCCCACCTGGAGATCGATGTCGTGTCGTGCGTGATGTGCGGGCGGGCGAGGTGAAGCTCCGCGAGAGCGAGACAGGCCTTGCCCGAGTTAGGAGTGGCTCACGTCAGACTGCTTCGCCCCCGTGAGCGTGCCAGGGGGCCCGGGATGTCACGGGCTGGTCCCGTGGGATGTCCCGATGGATCTCCCGCGGTTGTCCCGTGGTTGTCCTGCGGTTGTCCCACGGTTGTCTCACGGCAGTCCCACGGTAGGTGCCCCACCGTGGTTGTCCCACGGTTGGTAGAACCATGACTAGGCAGTGAGTTTAGTTGTTGGATGGTGGGACTTGTAGATAGATAGTGAGGTCAACTCATAGCCAGAGCGATGGATAGATGGTGACATCGAAGGATACACTGTGCGACAGGCAGCAGTGGGCTCGGTAAGTCGTGATATCGATAGTTCAGGCCTCGCAGAGGGGGGTCGAGCAGATGGGGTCGGAGGATCGCGCCACATCGCCGATGCATCGGCGATGCGGCTCGATGTGGGGCCCGATGTTCTTCACGCCGGCAGCGCCGACGCATCGCCGACGTCGCCAATGCATCACCGACATGTATCGGCGATGCATCGGCGATGCGGCACGATCTTCCGACCCCATCTTCTTGGACGCGAGGGGGGGACTCTTAGATATATAGGTTGATAGTGATATCATGTGATATCGGCCCAACGGGATATCGATAGAGATCGAAGATACCTACGGCGAACCACCACGGCTGTTGGCCGACGTGCTCCCCAGCCGTTGTGGAACCCCTTGGGGGGAGCACTTGGGAGAAGAGGAGGAGGAGGAGGAGGACAGGGATGAGAAGTTGGAGGAGGAGGAGGAGGAGGAGGAGGAGGAGGAGGAGGAGGAGGAGGAGGAAGAGGAGGAGGAGGAAGAGGAGGAGGAGGGGGAGGGGGAGGGGGAGGAAGAGGAGGAGGAGGAGGAGGAGGAGGAGGAGGAGGAGGAGGAGGAGGAGGAGGAGGAGGCCGAGAAGGAGGAGGAGGAGGAAGAAGAAGAAGAATCGGAAGCCTCCGCTGCGGCGCGCGCTCCGTCCTCTCGCTGCCTCTCTCTTCCCGCTTCATTGTTTGTTTGTTCTTCCTCGTATGGCCAGCAGCGCAAGAAACTGCAGCTAGCGGCAAGCACTGCCCCCCAGGATCAGACGCCCCTGAGAGCCCCCCTCCGACGCGGCCCCAAACGACCTCGTCAGTTTCGCCCCCGTCCTCCCCCCCCAAAAAAAAACGTCCCCGTCAGTGTTCTCCCCTCCCCTACTCTGCCCCTCGCCGCGCTTCCCGCGGCGGCGCCTTGCAAAAACACGGCCATGCGAGCACGACTAAAACTTGGGGGGGGGAGGGGGGGGGAGGGGGGGGGGGGGGGCACAAATCCTGGTCTCAGGGGGGCGAGGAGAGGGGATCAGGGAAAGGGGGGACGGGGGTGGTCGGACTGGGAGCTCGGTGCCGGACCCCAAGGAGCGCCAATGCTCCCCGAGACAGTTCCGCCGTGTCCTGTACGGGAGGAAGGCGCTCGACGAGGCTCGCGCCCACGACGACGCTTCTCCTCCCCTCCTCCTCCTCCTCCTTTCACCCTCCTCCCCTCATCCTCCTCCTCCTCCATCCTCCTCTCTCCTCCTCCTCATCCTCCTCATCCTCCTCATCCTCCTCCTCCTTCCTCTCCTCCCTCCGTCCTCCTCCTCCTCCTCCTTCTCCCCACCGGATCCTCGTTTGCCTCACGTCCCTCCTCCTCCCACTCTCCCTCCCATTTCCCTGGACCTTAGTTGGTTCGCTCCCCCAACCTCCTTCCCGTTCCTCCTCCCCCTCCCCCTCATCCGCCTCTCCTCCTCATCTCTCCTCCTTCCTCCTCCTCCTCCTCCTCCTCCTCCTCCTCCCCCTCCTCCTCCTCCCTCCTCTCTCCTCCTCTCATCCTCCTCCCTCCTCCTCCTCCTCCTCCTCTCCTCCTCCTCATCCCTCCTCCCTCCCTCCTCATCCTCTCCCTCCTCCTCCTCCTCCTCCTCATCCTCCTCCTCATCCTCCTCATCCTCCTCCTCCTCCTCCTCCTCCTCCTCCTCCTCTCCTCCTCCTCCTCCTCCTCCTCCTCCTCCTCCTCCTCCTCCCCTCCTATCGCCCTGTTGCGGGGCAAACCCCTTCTGTGCACCCCGGGCAATGATCCATCAGAAGGTGGGGCGCGCCCCTGCGCCCTCCCAGGGCATCGAGACGATAGCACGGGCGGCATGGATGACGGCCTGGATGCTGGCATGGAGTTGGCATGGTGTCGGCGTGACCGTGGTGCGATAGATTTGCACAATGAAAGCTATTGTTTCATGGCGCGTGGCAAATTTGCCGCCGCAGATCTGTCATGCACATGGTTTCGCGGTCGCCAGGCCACCCAGAGCGCCCCCCCGACACTTGTCCATGCCGCACCGCGGCCCCCCTGCAGGTCTCAGGCGAACGCGCGACGAATTGCCGCCACCCTCGCCCACCCCTGCGCCTGGTTGGCCAAATCAGCCTCGCACCGCTGAAACTCAGGCGTATCCCTGCAAGACTGCCTATCCCCAGGGGCCCGGCGCCTGAGGAGACCGCGGCTTAAAATCCCACCCGTGCATAAGATCTTGGATCTCGAGAAGCAAAGCCGTAGCCGGGACCCTTGGGCCCTGGCATGCAGCCTCTTCAACGGCGCGGGCAGCTTCTCTGCGTGCGTGAGTCACTTGGCCTTCGCCGCGCCAGTGTGTCGCGCGCGCGAGCCTGCTCTGGCGCAGCCAGCGCGAGCCTCAATCTGGCCCCATTGCGGATCGCTGCGAGCGCGATCGCTTGAGCATGCTTCGCGCGAACTTCAGTACCTAGCGCGCTTATGTTGTCATTGGCAAAATGCGCTCGCCCCGACGCGGGCGCCTGCGCTTGCCCTGCCCGATTCGGTGGGCCGATATGTCGCAGGTTTACGAGTTTTTATGGCTGCTCGTCGGCTCGGTTTCTTTGGGCTCTTTGCGCGCGCAGGCACCCAGGGGGACCGCCCTCGAGATGCCGGCGGGGCGCGCCACCATCCGTTTAACCCTGTTCTTTGAAGGCCTTCAAGAACGGGAGCTCCCTTTCTTGCAGCGAAAAGAGCTCCTTCCCCCCTCCCCCGCTCGCCCCGCTGCCCTGCTTCCCTCCCGTGGCGATCGGCCCCCCCCTCCGAGAACCGGTCCCGCGCTGCGCGCCCACTGAGCGAACGCTCCAGCAGCCTGCGCGCCCCCTGGGCCTCTTTGGGGGCCCTCGCGGGGAGGCCCTGGCCAGCATCGAGCAGACAAAACGGCGTGTTCGTCGATGGCCGCCCGCGTCTGACGGCGCCAAACACATCAACTCTGAGGGTTTCCTCGGGGCTCCCGGTGCGCCGCGGGGGGGCCGGAAAGAACGTCGGGATTATGGTTGGGCCCTTTTGGGGGTTCGTCTGTGCGGTGTCGAAGCAAAAGTGAGGCCCCGTGTCTCGTCTCCATCTTCTCGACCCTCTTTGTCTCGTCTTCCAGTCTCCTCGACACCACTCCTTGCCCGTCCCCCTTGTCTCGCCCCTTCATATCCTCGACCCGCCTCCGCCCTCCTCGTCTTCATCTCTTTAGCCTTGTTCCGTCTTCGCGCGTTCGTGTCACTCCGCCCCGCCGTCGCCCCCGCGGTCCTTGTGCCTCGCCCTTTCCCCTCGCCCCCTTTGATCCGCCCCATCCCAAAACCTCGCCCGCTTTCCTCGCCTTCCTCTTCCCTCGTCGCCCGGGCGCCCTCCAGACCCCGCGCCCTTCTTATCCTCCTCGCCCCTCCGTCGCCGCCGACCGTGGGCCATTGGCAAGACCCGGCACGCTGTGGGGGGACACACTTGTGCCCGAGTAGCTTTTCGGCACCCGGCTTTGCCTCGGCTGTCCCGCGGCCGCCCCGCGGGTGCCCCGCGGCTGTCTCGCGGCCGCCGTCCGCCGCTGCCCCGCGGCGGCCCCGCGCCGCCGCCGCCCGACGGCCCGCTCTGCCTCGGCTGTCCCGCGGCCGCCCCGCGGCCGCCCCGCGGCCGTCCCGCGCTTGCCCCGCCGCCGTTCGGCGCTGTGCTGGCGCGGTTCGGCGCTGTGCCGGACATCTGCTCGGGCGTTTTTCTGGCGCGACGAAATATCGCAAGTTGTACGAGCTACCACTGGGGACAACACCACGTCGTGATTGGATGTTGCTGGAGACCGGACATTGTGGTAAAACGACGCGAAGATCGGGACAAAATCGGATCGGGATAACTCGAAATCTCTGAGAATCGGCGGGTTTGGAGGATGTATTGGGCGCCGCGGCCGCTCCAGAGCGTTCCGGAACGCTCTGAGAGCGCTCCGGAACGCTCTGGAGCGATTTATCCAGATCCTAGCCCTGTTTTATGTGGAACAATTGGGAGAAGGATTACCTTGCACACGCGCACATCTGGCCGGGCCCCGGCCCGCCCGCGCCGCTCCTAAGGGGCCCGCCTGCCGGCGGACACGCGCGTCTCGCCGCCGTCAGGCGTCTTTCTGGTTCTCATGCCCGGCGGCCCGCAGGACTTTGCGCTGCCGCGGCCGACCATCACCAGTACAAGTCTTCCGAGGTGCAATAATCGGCCAGCGCTCCAGTGCATATAGGCCCCTTTCTGTTCTTTCTCCTTCTCCTGTTCCCCGTCCCACCCCTTTGCTCGCCCCGGTGTTGTTCCCCGGTCCCCGTTCTCTTCCGCTTTCGTTCGCCCCTTGCCCCTCCTCCTCCTCCTCCTCCTCCTCCTCCTCCTCCTCCTCCTCCTCCTCCTCCTCCTCCTCCTCCTCTAACCCCCTATAGTGAGGAATCGCGAATCGTCGAACCCCCGGTCGCCCGTCACGTGAGACGACAGAAATCCCACGAGCCTTCGGCGCGCAGGCGGTTCAGGGCTGAGTTCGTCATGCCCCTTGCTCCTTTCGGGCAGGGGCGCGCCCCGTCGCTGCCCCCCCCCAGGGGCGCGGACCGAGGAATCGTTCGGGTGCCGTGATGTCCGTCTTGGCCCAGGACGGTTCCAAAAGTGTTCTCGGTGCCCCAACGCGGCCTTGAAGACGGTGCAACATTAACCCCAATTGGATCGAGATTGCTTCTAGCGTGCCAGTTGAAAAACGACCGGGCGGCTCCGAAGCAGCTCAACGTGGCCAAGGGCCCCTCCTGGATGCCTCCGAAGGCCCAACATGTTTGAATGGTGCAACGTGTTTCAATGCTTTGGGTTGTTTCTCCGTTTCATGTCATTCTTGACCGTGGCCCGACAAAGGATCAGAGCAATGATGCATTCTCTGTGCACGGGCCTGCACACTGTAGCAATACTTGTTGGTTTTTGCGAGTGTATGTGCATGCTTCCGCGCGTTTGCGTTCGCGCGCGCGCGCATTCGCTCGCACCTGCAAAGGCGCTGGCCACTCTGCCCACGAGCCCCCTCTTCGCCCAGGCGCGAGTGCGATGGAACAAATGCGTGCTTTCTTGTATACGTACACAGCGTTACGGACCCCGCCGATCCCTGCACCTGCTTGCTCATCGGTCATCGGTGGCACCCACCTGCGCGTGCCCGTTCCGCGCCAGCTTGGCACGCGCCGGCCCGTGCCTGCCTGTCCGTCCTCTGCCGCCGGAGCGCACCCTGCCGCGGCCTCCCTCCGCGCCTCTGCCCCCGCGGCGTCGCCCAGCTCCGTGTCCGCGCCCGACTGCGTCCGGAGCCGCTGCCCCACGGCTGTACAGCATCGTCCTGATGTGAGCCTGCCGCTGGGCTGCAGGCGCGCTGCCGCCGCGCTGCCGCCCCCAGCCGCCGGTCCCGCGGTGGCCCCTCCCTCCGTTCGCTCCGGAGGCGTGGCCGCGCCGCTGTCCCGCGGCCGTCCGCGGCAGTGCCGCCCGCCGCTTTCAGTGCGCGGGGGGTCGCCTCGACGGGCGCAAGCGGCGGCCTCCTCGCCCGCGCCCCCGCTGAACGCCTCCACGCGGAAAAAAAATTACGGGCGCCGGTGGCACCAAACGCGGGCCACGACGGAGGCGCGGCGATCGGCATCCGCCGCTGCGCCGAAGGCGCGGGCGCCGCGCCCCCGAGCGCCTGGGTCGCAGATCCCGACCGACGGCGACAAAAGCTTGAAAGGCTGGAAGCCCCCCCCCTCCCGATGGAAAGTTCCACCGACGGCCCCCGGCTTTACCCCCACAGCCGCTCAGCCACTTCAGGGGCATCGGGCCCGCGAGCGCGACTCGGGTCGGCCTCCGTGCGTTCCCTTTGCGCGGTCTGCCAGGCAGCCCCGCGGGGCTCAGGCAGGGGCGGGCGCTAACCGCTCCTCCAAGACGTTCCAACTATCGCGCTCGCCGCCCTCCAGACGTCCCAGACGGCCCAACAGGCCTCCAAAACCGCCTCGATGCAGGCTTCGCGCCAGCACGTCGGGCCTAATAAGTTCCCCAAATGGCCCAGGAGATGCCCCGAAAGGGAACTCGATGGAACTGCGGACCCCCCCCTAGCGAGGCCCAGCAAGGCTCAGCAGACCCCCCGAATATTCGCGCCGAGCTGCAACGAACTGGCCAGCGGGCGCAGTGAGTCTGGATGCATTGCCTCGGCAATTTCTGTTCATTCGTTCCGGTCCGCCTATGAATGGCCTATTGGACGTTGCATTCCAAGTTGCCTGGGCGCGTTCGTCGTTGTGCCTATGGCGCTGCCTCCGTAAGCTGGTCGCAGCGTGTATTCTGGAATCCCGTAGCCGTCATATTTGTCCAATGATGAGCGCGCGCTCGAGAACAGCTTCTAGTCGCCGCAGCCTTCCGGCCAGCCAACAACATGCGAAATAGGTTCGTAAAGCGTATGTTTCTGCATGCGCTTCCTCTGGGGGCCGGCGGGGGCCTGCGCTTGTCTCGCAGCCTCCCCAGCGAATTTGCCGCCGCTTCGCTTGGATGATCATATCCATCGGCCGCCAGACGCTGGAGTGTTTCCAGCGTTCTCGACAAAACTATTCCGCTGATCCTGGCCATCATCCTGAGCACCATCCTGATACCATCACGCACGTTGATCTAACATGATCGTCCAATAATGCCTAGATCACCATGAGACGATCCTGATACCATAATCGACAGATGTCGTCTGCTCCTAAAAGGCATCGTCACCATCGTCAGGCGTCCCCCCTCCAGCAGCAGCACTGACGGTAACATCAGGAGCAGCAGCGATACCGTTCAGCACCAGGTAGTTCAGCACCACGCAGCACCACCTAGCAAAGTTAGAACGACGACCGGTACCCCCACCATCATCAACAACATCAGCATCACCGTCAGCAGCGTCGGCGTCCTCACACATGGTCCATATATCTACCTTGGCTCACGTCCGCGGTAGCACCATACTTTCGAGAATTGAGGACCCTGCTGCTTCACGTAGCCGAGCAGGGAGGTTACACATGGGCCCAATGTACCACATTGTGGCCATGATGATACTTGAACGGGTTCACGACCTGCGTCAAACACTCGAGGTCGTGTCCATTACAGCTGCAAAACGTGGCGACGTGTGCCTGGGGTGTTCCCTCGCATTCGGGGCTTCCCCAGGACTTGCGTCCTGCCAGCTTGAGCAAAACTTGGCGACATGGCCTGAGGTGTTCCCACGCATTCGGGGCTTCCTCGAGGACCGTGCGATGATGCAGCTGAGCCCAGCATGGCTCGCAATTACCAGAATAAGATTTGATCAACTTCACGGCCTGCGTCAAACACTCAAGGCCGTAGTAAGTATAAGATTGTGCAACTTCACGACCTGCGTCAAACACTCAAGGCCGTGGGGGATGTGGTAGTGCGATATGCTATCGTCCCGAGCAGATGGCTGCACAGAACTCGAAAAACTTCCTCTTGGCAGACTGCTTGGAACACTTCATACACTCGAGCTCCTGGCCAACACGTGCTTGTCGGAAAGGAAGTAGGACATGGCATCGGTTACCTGGTGTCTCGGTGCGTCTGTTGTGTTCCACGATCAACTGATTATAATCATCTGGTGTCCGCTTTTGGCCACATTGATGTGGCCCTGACGGCATAACTCCAGGTGTGCAAAGAAGGCGAGGCCACGTACTGAAGCGTCCAATACCCGCTGTGGTGAACTTACACTGGATGCAGTACAAGTGCGGGTCTTGGTCCCGCCTGGCTCCAGTGAGCGGGCCAAGCACATGATATCCTTGCTGTCGGGCCTCTCGGTTGTGGAGAAGACGTTTCTGTTCATCAATGAGAGCTCGTCCTTGAAGGCCTTGAAACTCTCGCTCCTCGTCTGGCGTCCAGGTAATCACGTTGCGTAACTTCTGGACAGATACAACATTCCTAGTGTGGGTGCCTCTCTCCGCGAGCGCTGCCACAGATTGCATAGCCCGTGTAGAGAGATCACTGTCTCGAACAGTCTTGGCGATGTTGTCCTGGAGACATGGGACGTTCCAGATCGGTTTCGGAGGCGAGCACCAATCAGGACGAACGTCTAGGCTGCCTTTGCGGTCTGTGGAGGCGAGGGCCAAGGCGTAGATCACCTTCATCGTGTGCTGGTGGGCCACGAATGCCGCTCGACATTTGAACCCTGGAGCCTTCCGAAGTCCAAGAGGTATCAGAGCACTTATCTCGGCGTGGGTCTCGCGTGGGGCCAGTTTGCACTTGCAAAGTTGAGCCATTGTCGTTGCTGCAGTGCTGAAATATCTGGCCATGCGCACAATCTTCGCATCACTGGCATTCTCTTGTGGAGTGACGAGAGGGAGGCCAGTTACAATAGTGAAGTCAATGGCGAGCTCGACCCAGGACACAGACATTGGAGCCCGCACCGCATCGTCGGCTTCCCACTGCAGTTGTGAAAAATACCATACCACTGCTGGAAATAGGGATTGCTGGTAGTACCAAGCTCGATTAGCAACCGTCTCAGGTAGTATCGGCTTGAACTTCCACTCGTGCATGTTCGGCTGGATTGGACCCCATTGGTAACCTGGAAAGGCAGCCTTCGGGGACCAGTTCGTCGGGTTCGTGATAGATTGATCCAGGGCCAGTCACTGCCTCCTGTGGCCTCGCTCTCGATGACGAGCTGGGCCCCCAGGGAGTAGTAGCTGCTTGGTCTGCTTCTGGAGGTACTTTGCGTAGTAGTCGGCGCCGTCGTAGAGGTGGCAGGGCCGATGGTGCTGGCTGGGGTGGTGGCGAGGAGGCCCGTCGTGGCGGTGGCTGGGGTTGCTCGTCGTCCGAGTCCATGCCCAGATGCGCCCACGGGTCCTCTTCGTTGTCCTCATCAGGTTGCACATGCGGTTGACCGTCAAGCTCGGCTCGCTCCATAGCTTGGGCCTGCTCGCACCTGGCATGATGCGAGTCCCTTCCCATCTCTTGCAGCTCCTTGGCTCGGTGCATGAGGATGACCGTCGCAGTGTGCTGGAGGAGATAACATAATTTCTGTTCTTGTCGATGTTGTTGCCGAATCGCATCTGGTAGGCCGTGGGACCTTGCCGCGCGTACAGCTATGTGAATGGTTTCCATCCTTTTTATTCTTTTTTTTTTTTTTTTCCTTTTGTTAACTACGATTCTTAAGTACTGTATTGATAATTTGTTTTGTTTATTTTTTTTTTTTTTTTTTTTTTTTTTGAGATGGATCTTATTGTTTCTATCATTCTTATCTTTTTTTTACTGTTCTTGTTATTTTTTTTTTTCATTCTTATTTCTTTTTTTTCGTTCTTATGGTTTTGTTTGATTTTTTCTCTTTTGTCTTTTTCCTTTGATTTTTTTCTTCTATGCTTTTTTATTATTTTTTTTCTTATGTTTTTTCTCTTAGGTATTTTTTTTACTTATTTTTTTTTTTATTTTATTTTTATTTTTTTTCTTTTCCTCAGCGTCAGCTTGATTGTTCAGCCCCCACAGGTGTCGTTCATCTTCTGGAATGTCCCGCTCCCGTCGGTGAGCTTTGACCTTCTGCATCCGAAATAGCTCTCGTCCTTTGGCATTGAGTCCAGTCTCTATGGCCTGCCAGAGGTCGGTATGCTGCTTGGTGTGCAATGCTTCCCCTCTGAGAAGTGCTGAAAAATTGCGAACACAATAACTGCTGTCAGTCAAGTAGATCTGCTCGCCTCAACTCCATGCTACGAAATGGCGGAGTGCTGCGACCTCGGCGCGCTGAGCACCTTGGGCCACGCTGCGTAGGGGTACTTCAATGTTGCAAGGATGCCCCCTGCCGTAGTATAGTGAATACCCCGACCTGCGAAGGCGCAAGTCGGACGCCTGGCCAGGACATGACCCGTCACCTGCTACCACAGTGAAACCATCAATCTTGGTAAGAATGCCATCTTCATTGTCTCCCACTTCGTACTCGCCATCAGCGTGATGTGGCGGTGCATGTAGTGGAGGATCATCTGGAAGTAGTTCGCATGCGAAAGCATCGTATTCTGGCTTGTCTGGAAGTTGACCACAGCACAAAAGGCACGTCGGTAGCGCAAGAAGGTCCTCTCTCGTGTAGCTGTCCAGGAGTGCTTTTCGTTGTGGTTCCCATCTGGGGCAGTCCAATATGATGCGCTCCATGGTCTCGTCGGGGGCAAGGCAGAACGGGCACTTCATGTGGGCTGGGTTCTTAGTGATGTAATGCAGTCTGTGTCCAGTGATGGTGCCACCTTGTAGATAAGCACGCAAGAAAGGAACCTGCTTGGTAGTCAATTTGGGTACTGGTATGTCCGAAGATCCAAGTAGCAGCGGTGGCTGCTCCTTCGGCTCGTCGTCTACGTCCTCGTCGTCAGGCTTGGTGATGCGGTCAGCCTTGCGCAGGATGGACGTGGGCACATGGTAGTTTAGGCCAGCAGAGCAGCCCTTCATATCTTTACGTTCTTGCAACTGGAGGTCGGTTCGCCACACGAAGCGTCGAAGATCCTCTCTCAGTGTATGCTGCCACCAGCCCATGGGGTGCTTGGTGAGGTAAACTCTTTGATGATTTGCCCTCTCAAAGTAGTCGAAGGCTGGCCATGTCCATTGTAGATCTTTCAAGACTGAGCGGATTCTGTTGATTGGCCCAGTGTCGTTATCCTTCACGTTACATGTCACTCGATGCTGCAAAATGCCCCAACACTGCTTCGCACGTCGCAGTAGTCGTGGTGCACTTGGGCTGGAGAAGAGTCGCCTTGCTATCACCAGCGGTTGGGCAGTGGCGATCTGCACAGGGTCAAGCAGGTGACCTCGAGTAACAAGAGTTAGAGTCATGGCTGGGGAACGTCACGCTCTCCCTCTTTGCCACATGCTTTTTATCACCGCCGATCTGAAATTAAGATGATTGTGTTTCGGCAGTCGTCGGTATTCCATCCCTGGCGCAAGGCGTGGCAAGGCTGCTGTGGCCAAGAGACGCTGCTTTCCCTGAAGTCCAAGTGGGGCTGCTCCAGTGCGTTGTGTCACACGATATGCTGAAGTGTACCGTCGGCGTCTCTCGGCCTGCGGGCACATGCCCAGCGTACATATCTCTCCTCCCACCAGGGTAAAATTACGTACAATCGATGCTTGGTCATGTCCTTGGGCGTGGAGATGGTTCCGAAGCTCCTTTTCTGCCTTGATCGATGTGGCAAAGTGCTTGGTTTTGTCAACATTGGTTTGAGTACATGAATGCCGATCAAATTCAACTGAAGTAGTCGTTGCGTTGGCGGTCCGAATGGCATGATTGGGTCCTTCTGCTCTGAAATTCCCATCGTCAATGAAGGAAGTAACTTTGACCTCCGCTTCCTTCTCCAAGGCGTGGCTCCATATCGACATCAAAGCAAGTGCTTGCTGCAGGGACCAGGAGTCACCTTGGATAAAACCGTTGCTACGCTTAGTCTCAGGGCCTACTGCACGTGCTACCTTCCACCTCGCTCGGAGGTCCTCATAGAAGATGGTGGACGCGTGCATGACTCCGTCTGGGCAGCCCAGCGCTTTCATCAGCCTGTTGCCGATCTCGTACTCAAGGAGATCGAAGAATTTTCGGCGGTCCGCTGAACATCCTGAGGTCGGGGTGCCTGTGATGTGGGCGTACTCTATGTCCAGCGCCAGCTCCCAAGATACAGCTTGGTAGCGGTACCCTTTCCTCGCCCCAATAGCGCCGTCATGAAGCCAAAGTTCGCGCCAGGGGGCCATTTGGGTGAATCTATCGCCTGTGACGGCGGTGTAGATTGGGCTCAAGTTGGTGATAGGCCTCGTGTCTGAAATAGATGCTGTCCACACATTGTCTGGCTCTATCTCCGCGGCAAGATCGGCCTCCTGATCTCATTTCGGGAGGCAGCTCGTTATTCCAAGGGTCATCGCACGTGGCCAACGTAACCAGGCATCCTCCACTCCCTTGCAGAGGGCGGCAAAGAGGTCACACATGCAGGGTGGCAAGAGACGAAGCTCAGCAACTCTCCATCCGTCAGCAGCAGCAGCACGATGTACATTCATTTTGCAGAACTGTTGGTGAAGTCGATGGCCTGTGATGTCCTCGATCTCGCACGGGTGTTGCTTGGTGTACTTGCCGAAGCGGGCCTCAAACCTGTCCCACGTCTTCAGCTCGCCCTATTGAAGATCCTGCTCCAAAGAAGATCTATCTTTTGTAGCATTTCCGTTCTGCGTGTGTGAATCCGAGCAGGGTCTGCATGTCCACGTACTGCATGAATGGTTTGGTATTGGCGTTGTTTGATCCAAGCATAGACCTCACGGCCGCCAGAATATCGTAGAGATTCTCTCAAGGTCTTGCGCCAGCTGTCAATCCTCGCCAGCTTGCGCTCCTTGACATGTTTGCTGCGTTTGTTATCCAGGCTTGTGTTCCATTCCCCAATCTGAGCAGAACACGGCAATCCAATGGGTAGACCAGCTGGAGGTAGATGTAGTTCGCGTTGAAGTGGTCCTCGTATCTTACGCCACAGCGCTTGGGACCGCAAAGTTGCCTGGAAGCTGGGATGTGTAGCTCCACGATGCAGTTGCAGTGCAAGCTCGGCTAGACGGCTGATGAGGTTCTCCAAGCGTCGTAAAATAGTCGCTGTGGGTCCCTCCTTCAGCTTGTCTCGCCCTGCAGGTGGTGCCGTACTCTCCCAGGTAGTGAGTTCAGGCTCTTGGCTTCGACCATGATACGCAGCTCCGAAGGTGATACCGGTATGATCAAGCCTCTTCTCCAGATGAAGTTCTCCAATCTTTCCGACAAGGGCCCAAGCATCTTCGGCCCGTTCGTCTACAAGCGCTTGCTCGAAAGCTTCATAGCGTGCTTCTATGCATTGTCGTCCAAGGGCGTCGCTCTCCTCGGCACTTGTTTTGATGACGGAATCAACTGGATAGGCTCGTGGGATCCTGATGCTGTCAAACGTGTTCGTCAGCTGCACAACGTTCAGCACCATCTCGAGCCCCAAGTGACTTTTGATACCCAGGTCGCGACGTAGTCGAAACGTTTTGATCGCATCCCTGGCCGCCGTGTTGACTATGATGAGGTCTGGGCGACTCACATTCGTACCAGGTGTAGATTTGTCCCATGTAGGGTCCACTCCGTATGTCGGTTCAGCTCCATACATAGCTCCCACGTCGTGCCAGCGGCCCGTGGCAAGAATAGCAGCCAGCGTTGAGGAGTGCCCCGTAGTGGTGTTCGCGTCCATGCAGATGACCACGGCTTGGTCGCCAAGGCTCTCAGCATCCTCAAAAGTGCAATGCAGGTTCCGATCATTTCGGGTCCTGATCATGTTGTCGTGGCCAGCCTCGTTGTAGAGATTGACGAAGTGGATGGGACGTGAGCCAAAGAGCGCTACAACTCGCAGCCAGCGGGTCGTCGCAAACATCTCTTTGGCAGCCCCATACTTTCGCCCGCCTGGAAGCGTGACCAGCGATCGTTTGGCAATAGTGGCAACACCGCCTTGCTGTGTACGGTGATATTTATATCCAAGACATTTCTGAGCTCTGAGCGGGTGTCCGAAAGTGGCTTCATATCCGTGAGCCTGGCAAGCCTTCGAGCACCCCATCTGTTGTTTGTAATCCAATCGCGTCTCTTGCAATAGAAGTAAGTCGGCGTCCATGGTGTCCATGCGGCCCACAAACGAATTCCAGGATGTGACATTTGCTGATAAGATTGTGGCCAAAACTGGGATCTCTCCCTCAGCCGCCGCCGTAGGAGGTGGCGGCTGCTTGCCTCGCATGCGTCGCGAGGCCATCATTGTTCCACCTTCATTTCCAAGGACGTCTTGAGCTTCTTTGTGAACTCCTCAAGCTCGGCCTTCCGTTTGCGTTCTTCATCAGTGACCAGAGTAGCTGTCGATGGCGAGGGTGGTGCAGCGGTAGTAGCTGGGCCAATCATCATGTCCAGACACCGTGCAAGTCCTTGACCTTGAAGGTGCAGCTGTGATAATATTGCTGAGTTGTGGCTTCCAACTGCGGCTCCGATAGCTGATGTTAGAAATTCACGAAATTCTGATGATAGCCCTGCACTTGCTTCTGGCTGTTGAGCTTGCGGTTGTGCTCGAGGTGGCATCTGTACATCTTGAGCCTGTGCCGTCGGATTCGGTCGAGTCAATTGCGCAGCAATGCTCTTTCTGGCTGTCGCAGGCGGTGTAGACGCACTCGTAGAATATTGCGTGACAAGCTCGGCCCACGTAGGTGCTGTGGTAGGAGCTTCAGTAGTCTTCTCAACTTTTGGATTGATCGTAGCCTGACATCCTCCAATAGATATATCGCGACTGGCAGGGACTGATTCAGCACGCACACGTACCACTGGGACGCGTCGTTTGCCATTGCCACGTTGTCGTACACTCACAAATTCAGATTGCCATCCCAGCTGCGTCTTGAGCTGGTCGCACAAAGATTTACCGTCGATTAAAGCTGGCAAGGGAGAGATCTCATAGATCGTGGCCGCTGGAGGCGCTCTTTGCTGGAGCGCCTGCCATGCTGCTGCCGCACTTTGCTTTTTGACACGAAGAAAGAGGTTGAGCGACTTGAAGTGATAGCCAAGCCCACATGCACCTTCCAGGGAGGCTGTCAACTCGATCGCCTCGGTGATAGTTTTGCCACGCTGGAAGGGCACAAACTCCTCATCTTGTTTCTCCTGCTTGAGTACTGCTCCGTCGCTGACAATGTTGGATCTCTGAAAGAATACTCCATCAGGGCCTGACACTTCACGAAGCTGCGGAACTCGATTTGCTGGTATACGAAATAAAGCTGACAATACACGACGACCTGTATCATCCTCATTGAACATCCGCCCACTGTAACATGTGATATCCAAATCAGTGGGGACGAGTTTGGTCTTCACGATGTTGGCCATATCGGCGCCGAGGACACGCCAGGGTGGCATCTCATTGAACTTTTTGCGTGGGCCTCCACCACCTGCTTAAGCACGCTTGTCGCGGGCTGCTGTCGCTTGACGATGAAGACGCACTAATTCTTTGAATAACTTTTCCGATGAGTGCTCCTCCAATACCGCCACAGACATTAGAACTTCTGACTGGCATTCAATCTTTGTGGGAACGCGTGTAGGTTTGATATCCGTGCCCTGCTCGCCAACGTGCTGCCACACGAATAGCTTGCGTAGTTCACGGCGACCGTCTGGATGAACCAACGGTACACTCAGTAGGGAAATACGGTCCGTCAGTCCACGTTGGGCACACTGAAGAACGAGATCTTTGGGTAGACTGTCTGGTGGCTGTGCTAGAACAAATCCAAATGGGTCACTCGAGGGCGCTTTGTTCCAGAAGTCTTTATCTGCAAGTAACTGCGACATCTCACTCACGGTAACCAGATGGATCCGCTTCATGCCATCATACTGTTGAGGTAGTCCACGCGTGGTGGGCAGCGACCAGTCCGCATCATCGAGCTTGGTCATCATCTGCCAGCTCGGCGGAGTAGTGGCTGTGGTAGTTTTCTTATTGTTGAGTTTCTTCTTCTTGGGTTCCTTATCCGCTGCTGGAGGTGTCGAACCAATCGGCCTCTCCTTCAACCACTTGGTGATCTCTGGAAAGATTTTGTCCGCCTCCATCCGTGAAATTTCTGCCATTCGTTCTTTACTCACGTTCCTGAGGTGATCGTAGGTCTTCTGAGCTTGAGGCATATCTTTCATCTCGAGCACCGTCATGACCCGAGATGCCATCATTGCAGGAGTGTTGGCCAACTTCGCCAATCTCTTGCGCAGCGCGACCTTTGCCCCACGGTCTGGTCCATTGCCATGGAGCGCATGTTGAAGTCGATTCCATGCTTGGTGGGTTATCAACCACCTGTATCCGTACGAATATTCCCGATCACCAGGAAAGACGAAGCCCCAACAACATCCTTCCTCAAAACTGATACCAATATTCTGAAGAACAATCATGTGAACGTACTTCGCAACGTCGTCGAAAGCGTCGTGCCCCAACTCCGTTGTCATGACAACCGAGAGCTCGAAGTTGGAGCCCAGAAGGTTGTACGTCTCGGTGGAGCTGTCCCAGGAGCTCATGATCAAGCCCCTCTGGTCATACTCCACTATGTCACTGCGTCGGCGTCCTCATTCCGACGCTCTTGGTTCTCACTCCGCTGCTGCTACTGTCCAGAGCCCCGTGGCCGTTCGAGTCAAGCGGGGGCGACAAGTTCCGGGCAGCCTGCCTCTGCGGGGCTCTTCAGCTCGCTTGCGCGGTGCTCTGCAGCATGCCTGTGCTGTGTATTCTGCTTGTGCGGCGCTCGTCAGCCTGCTTGCGCAGCACTCCACACGGAAAGGCTTCGAGCCCGAGAAGGGGGCAAACCATCGGAACATACGTAAAACCATTATATTCGAGCCACAGTAGAGGGGCAATATACGGAAACACACCGAGGACCACCACAACCATCATCACCATAAGCAGCATCAGCAATATCATACTCATCGCTTGCATCTGTGGGGCATCCAGAAATCTACACACCTGAGTTGCTATTCGGGCGACTTGCTGGAATAAGGTTATACAGCAAGAGTTGCCTAAGGTCTGGCACGCCGTGCACCCCTGTGGCAAGCCAGCAGGGGGCGGCGGATCGAAAACGCCCACGGCGAATCATTACCGCCGCTTGCTTTTTAGAATACGCTTACGCGGCCAAACGTTGGGTCAAACACTGGCCACGTCATTGGGACAATGCGTTCCCGCAACCGTTGTGGAACCCCTTCGAGGAACACGTGGGGGAGGGAGATGATGATGAAGAAAGGGAGGGCGAGGAGAGGAAGGAGATGAAGAATTAGGTGATTTCTTGGGAGATGCTGGCGTCATTCTTGACGCCTCTTCGAGGTTTCCTGGGGGCCTCTTCGAAGCCTCTTCGGGGCCTGATTGGGCCTCTTGGAGGCGTTTGGGGGCTTCGTGGGGGCCTCTTGGGCCGTCTTGGGGGCTTGGGGAAGCCGTTTGGAAGCCCTTTTGGGCCGTCCTGGGGCCTCCTTGGAGGCCTATTGGGCGATTTGGCAATCTTGGGGACTTCTCGAGCCGTCGGAGGGCCGTTCTGAAGCAAATGCGAAAATCCGCTAAAACAGCCCAAGGAAATCAATCGTGTTGGCCTCTTTGGGCCTTCCTGGCGGCCATTTTGGATGCGTCCTGGGCCATCTTCGGGGCCTTTTGGCGCGTTTCGTGGATCGTCTCGGGCTCTCTTGGACCATCTTGGCGGTCTTGGATGCATTGTGGGACCGTCTTGGAGGCCACCTTGAGGTCATCTTCGGTTCTCTTGGGGCCATCTTGCCCGTTTTGGAGGCATCTTGGAGAGGCCGTCTTGGGCCATCTTGGTCTTGGAGGCGATGTAGGCAATGGGTGGGCTTTTGATTTCGAGGGGCTTTTCGAGTGGCCGGCGGGTTGGGCCGACACCCCAGTGGGAGTTCTTTGAAAAGAACCAAGCAACACCAAACATTCAGCATGCCGTGGACCCCTTCAGAAAGCCACCGGGGTCGGCGGTTCTAGTGCCCATCCCGCCACCGCTCCTGGGTTGCAGGTCGGAGACATTTTGGATGCCTGTTGACATCTCTTGGCAGGTTTCTTGGGAGCCTCTTGAAGGCAGTTTTGGTTTGTATTTGGGCCCCTTGGGGGCCTGCTGGCGGTCTCGGGGCAGCGGGCTTGACATATCAGTTTGTGTTTCCCCTCTTGGGGCGCGTTGTCGGCCTTTTGGCCTCTCTAAGGCTGTCTTGGAGCCCTCTTGCGGGCCTCGTGGGCCGTCTTGGGGCGATCCCGGGATCCTGTGAGGCCGTGTCAGAGCGTCGGGATCCCGAGAAGGCGAGACCGCCACAGTCCTTCAAAAGCCATTGAAATATCAATGATGTTTGCCTCTTGGGGGCCCTTTCGTGGATCCTCTTAGAGCCCTCTAGGGGCGTCCTGGTGCTTCTTGGGCCGTCTTGCAGGCGGTTCGGATTGCTCTGCGGCCATCGTGGACCCTCTTGGAACGACTTGGCGGCCTTTGAGGACGCTCTTGGGCGGTCTTTTCATTTTCTGGCCCTTGGGAAAGTCATGCGACAGTGCCCCGAGAGCGCCTGAAATTCGGGCTTGTGGGCTCCCGGTAGAACATGCTCACACTATCCAATACTCAATGCTGAGGGTCCTGAAGGACCTCAGGGCACTCCACTGCGTGCGGGTATTGTTAGCGAGATCGATGGATATATAGCCAGTGCGGTAGATGATGAGACCATTGTATGCACGTGCATATATGTATAGCTCCAGATTCCCCCATCAGAGCTTGCCTCTGTAGGGGTTCCAGCGGATTCATATGGTTAGGCGAGGTGTGTCACCGACTTCCGCGGCCCGCCCGGGTGCCTGGGTGCTTTATAGCCCTGTAGCTCCATAGCCAGATAGCCTTATAGCCCTATAGCCCTATAGCTTTGTAGCCCTATTGCCCCATAGCCCTGTAGCCAAATAGCGCTATAGCCTTACAGCCTTATAACCTTGTTGCCCTAGAGCCCTAGATCCCTAGAGCCCTATAGTTCTATAGCTCTATAGCCCTATGGCCCTATAGCCCTATAGCCTTGTAGCCCTATAACCCTAGAGCCCAATAGTCCTATAACCCCTTACCTATACGACCACCCTTCGGGTGATAAGGAGGTTCGGGGGGGAGGGGACAAAGTCGCACTCGATCGATCTCACTATCGATCTCACTCGATCGATCTCACTCGATCAATCTCACTATCGATCTCACAATCGATCTCATCATCGATCTCACTCGCCTGGTCTCACTCTCGATATCACCATCGATCTCACAACCGATCTCACTATCGATCCCACTGTCGGTCTCACTATCGATCTCACTTTCGATCTCACTCGATGGATCTCACTGATCTCACACTCGATCTCACTATCCCTCCAACTATCGATCTCAGTCGATTTGCATGTAGATTCGCATGTAGATTTGCATGTAGATTTGCATGTAGATTTGCATTGTCGATTGGCATTTCGATTTGCATGTCGAATTGCATTTCGATTTGCACTTTCCAATTGCATTCTCGATTTGCATGTTGATTTGCATGTCGATTTGCATTAGATTTGCATGTCGGTTTGAATGTTCGATTTGCACTGTCGATTTGCATTGTCGATTTGCATGTCGAGTTCCATGTCGGTCTGCATTTCGATATGCATGTCGATTTTCATTTTCAATTTGCATGTCGGTTTGCATTTCGATTTGCATGTCGATTTGCATTTCGATTGCAGTTCGATTTTCATTTCGATTTGCATTTTCGATTTGCATTTTCGATTTGCATTTATATTTGCATTTCGATTTGCATTGTCGATTTACATTTCGATTTGCATGTCGATTTGGAATTCGATTTGCATTTAGATTTGCATGCCGATTTGCATTGTCGATTTGCATTGTCGATTTGCATGTCGATTTGCATGTCGATTTGCATGTCGAGTTGCAGTTCGATTTGCATGCCGATTTGCATGCCGATTTGCATTTCGGGACACCAGCGGGACACCGGCGGGACACCGCGGGGCCCCGGCCGCCCGGAAGGGAATCATTTGGTCCGGCCGCGCCTCAGCCACACAGGACACCAGCGGGACACAGGCGGGACACCGCGGGCCCCCGCCCGCCCGGAAGGGAGACATTTGGTCCGGCCGCGCCTCAGCGACAGAGGGACACTTTTCTCGCCCGCCCACGCAGCTTCGCCTCGCCCGCACGCACGGCACGCACGAACACGAAACCGAAATCGATTTCCCGGTAGGGGGCTCTCCGTTCCACTTCGATCTCGCCCCCTCACCTCCGATCGCCTATAGCCGAATAGCCCTATAGCCCTATATACCTATAGCCCTATAGCCCTATGGTCCTATAGCCCTATAGCCCTGTAGACTCATTGTCCTATGGCCCTATAGCCCTCCAGCCCCATAGCCCCAGAGCCTCATAGCCCTACAGCCCTATAACCCTATGGCCCTAGAGTCCTATAGCCCTATGACCATATAGACCTATAGCCCTATGGCCATATAGGCCTATAGCCCCATAGCCCTATAGCCCCATAGCCCCATCGCCATATAGCCCAATAGCCCCGTAGCGCCTTAAAAAGACGTTGATTGGGGCTTTTCTCCGGTGCCATATGTATATATATACATATATATATATATATATAGATATTATGTTATAGGGATTTGTTGCGAAAACGGTTCGGCGCCAATCGCAAGCCGAAAGTTGCACCCATCCACCCCCGACGTCCTTATCACCCGAAGTGTGGTCTTGTTGGCATGATGAGGACCGAGCTGGGATCAATCGCGGATCTCCACGAGCTGACGGCTCTGGGGATGTGTCGGGCGCCGCGACCATTCCTTGAGCGCTGCGGCGCGTTCTTTGGGCAGTCTGGGCCGTTCTGCAACGATGTATGTTCTATCACCGCCTCAGGCCTGCCCGAGAGGGGCAGGTGGCCATGTTCTGCCCACCCGCCGCGCAAGACCCTCAACCCAAGGGAGCGCGCTGCAACGAGCCGCAAGTGAGTGTCCATGGGCGCTGTTAGATTTAAGGCGACGAGCTAGCGACCTGCCTCGCACACCCTGCACTGCAGGCCGCGGGCGCCAGGCCCAGTGTTCCCGTGCTCCCTGGGGGCCCCGCCTCGCGTCGACGAGTGGCGACTGCATGCCCCGCAGCCGCCAGGGCCTCAAGGTTGCCGGTGCGCCTTGGGGAGCCCGCCTCGCGCTCTCATCGCTCGAACTTGGCATCGCCCGGACGTGTGCACTGCTCCCCGGCGAGGGCCACGGAGGAGCCTGTTGGATCAACCGGCGACAGGATGCACGCACGGGGTCGAGAGGTGGACGGGGCATGGACGTCCGAGCGACGGCGAGTCGAAGCGAACCGAGTCGGCTTTTCGCCGCTGGGGATGCCTCGTGTTTTTTTGTTGGGGGGGGCTTTCGACCAGGGGGGGGGGGTGCAGCGGCGTGCGGCAGGATCAGGAGGCGGGGGCGGGCGAGGCGGCGGGGGCGGGGGCGGCGGCGGAGGCCAGGAGGAAGGGGAGGAGGGGGAAGAGGAGGGCGAGCAGGAGGAGCCCAGGAGGGGAGCCCAGGAGGGGAGCCCCAGGAGGGGGCCCCCGGGGAGGGGGGCCCCAGGAGGGGACCCGAGAAGGAGCCCAGGAGGGGCCCCCGGAGGGGCCCCCCGGGCAGGAGCCCCGGGGGGGCTTCGCAGGAGGGAGCCCGAACACGCGGCCGCACGCCCAGCGTGCTCGGCAGTGCTCCGCGGCTCTCGCCCTCTGCTGCGTGGCGCCGCCCGGCCCCCCGTCGGATGAGCATAGGACGAGTATCGACTAGACGTACCTCCTCCTCCTCCTCCTCCTCCTCCTCCTCCTCTCTCTCCTCCCAACTCTTCCTCCAAACTCCTCTTTCTCTCCCCCCCATCCTCTCCAACTCACCTCCTCTCTTCTCCTCCTCCTCTTCTTTATCCCTCCTCCTCCTCTCCTCCTTCCAAACTCCATCTCCAACTCCAACTCCAACTCCAATGCGCCAAACTCAAACTCCAAACTCCTCCTCCTCCTCCTCCTCCTCCTCCTCCTCCTCCTCCTCCTCCTCCTCCTCCTCCTCCTCCTCCTCTTCTCATCCTCCTCCTCATCAGTGGCTCTTCGCCGGAGTGACCTGTGGTGCGGGCCCAATGGGGCCCCCCGATCGCCGAACGCGATTGCGGTAGTCGCGTTTTGCGCGCTCGTGTGTTGGTTCCCCCGCGGCCTCCAAAAAGCCTTCGCACCAAAGGTCGCTCTTACCCAGGGTCACTCTCGCGTGGAGTCGAGAGGACAAAGCCGTTCCAGAGCGCTCCAGAGCGTTCCGGGAACGCTCTGAGACGGCCGCGGCGCCCGAGGCATCCTCCAGAGTTGCGGGATCTCAGAGCTTCTCGATGGATCCTCACCCGATCTAACTAGTCCTCGCCCTGGCTTCCTCTCAACCCGGCGCGGCTCGCTGCTGCGCTCCCCGCGCAGGCCGAGGCGCCCAGCGGCGCCTGTCCGGCGGCCTCGGGCGGCGCGGGGTGCCCGGAGCTCGGGGGAGGGAGGGGTGGTGGCGCCGCTGCCGGTCCGAGGTGTTTCGCCCCGTTGGGGGTCTCCCGGGAGGCCCTCGTCGCCACGGCCAGGCTCGCCCCGAAGCTCTGGTCGGAGCGCACCCCGCAATTTCTCTGCGGGGAAAACATACAAAGAAACACACAAAAATTATCCCGGCGAAGCAACCTAACAGCGATGTGTAGGAGCATATCTGGAAGCATTCCCCTTCAGATTCAGATGAGAATCCAGTTGTAGAATTCTGCTGTTCTCGCAGTCGTAGTCGCATTCGCGATGCAGTCGTCGTGGCAACGGCAGTCGCAGTCACAGCCTCAGCCTCAGCCTGCCTCAGCCTCAGCCTCAGCCTGCCTCAGCTCAGCTGCCTCTGCCTCAGCCTCAGCTGCTCAGCCTCAAGCCTCAGTCTGGCTTCTAGCCTCGGCCTCAGCCTCAGCCTGGCATCAGCCTCCAGCCGCATCAGCCTCAGCCTCAGCCTCAGCCTGCCTCAGCATCTGCCTCCTCAGCCTCAGCCTCAGCCGTGCCTTGCCTCCTGCCTCAGTCTGCTTCAGCCTCAGCCTCAGTCTGCCTTCAGCCTCGGCCTCAGCCTCAGCCTGCTAGCTCAGCCTGCCTCGGCCGCTGCATCAGCCTTGCCTCAGACATTCAAAATGTGCCCAGGATGAGAATCTGGGTTCTGGGAAACTAGAAGAACACGAGGTTGGCCTACAGTTGGCTCGGGCATTCAAAATCATGCCAGGAATGGAGTTCTGGAAACTTGAAGGAGCACGATAGTGGCACTATCGTTGGCTCCCGGGCATTCAAAATGTTGGGCCCTCGGGTGGATATGGAGTTCTGGGAACTCGAAGACCGAATTGGCTACCAGTTTGGTTCCGGGAATCCAAAATGTTCGCCGGGAATGGAGTTCTGGGAACTCGAAGACCACGAAGTGGCCTACAGTTGGCTCCGGGCATCCAAAATGTACGCCGGGAATGGAGTTCTAGGAACTCGAAGACCACGAAGTGGCCTACAGTTGGTTCCGGGCATCCCAATGTACGCCGGTTCCGGGCATCCCAATGTACGCCGGGAATGGAGTTCTAGCAGCGCCAAGAGCGATTTGCGAGGATGTCCCAAGCGATTGGGGCTTCGACGGCAGCCGCGCCGGGTCCCGCCCCGGGTCCCGCCCCGACCCCCCTGAGGAGTCATGATGCTCTCTTTTGACCCCACTAGAAACCTATCAGTCTTCGCTGTTAAATAAAAAAACACACACTGTGGGAAAAAAGCACGAGCAAAAAACATAAACACACACACACACACAGTGTATGTGTGTGTGTGTTTTTCCTACAGATCCGCCGTGAGGCACCCTAGACGATGCGCAGAGGTATGGCGGCGACGTCAGCCTCGGAAGAGGTCCAGGTGAGATTTCCGTGAAGGCATGGCGGACACAGCGACGGCAAGGTAGGGCTGACATCGGAATCGAAGGATCTTGAAAAGCTGGGCGATCATTCCCCCCCTACTTACGAGATCGCCCAAAGTACGGCGGATCCGAAGTCAGGGTAGCAGCATCGGTACGCTGCTGCTCCCCCAGGAGCCCAAGCACGCGGCTTGCGACTCGGAGGCGGCGAGGGTACGAGTCTTGGTGACGGGCGCGACGGGCATGATCGGCAGCAACGTCGCCCGGGCGCTCGCGCAGGAGCCGTGCACGGAGATCTTCATCCTGACGCGACGGCCCCAGCGGGTGCCCCCTGACTCTGGATCCTCTGTGCTCTGGGGCACGAGGCGAGGCGGGTCGCGGAGGAGCCAAGCAATCACGTACAGGCACAGGCGGAAAGGAATCGCAGTGCGGCCGCCTGCTTCGGCGACTTTTGAGAGTTCCACATGCTCACACACACAAACAAACAAACGAGCAAACAAACAAACAAACAAACAAACACGCAGGACGTCCACCGACGCATGCATGGCGGCGGTCTGCCTAGTAGCGTTCCCGCTGTCACTCCCCCTCGTGTCCTGGGGGCGCCTCTCGCCTGAGTGGCGCGTGTTGCCCAGCATCGCGGAGACCACGAGCAACACACGCAGGACGTCCGTGGACGGCAGGTCTACGGGCGATCTCGAGCACTGCCCACGGTCGCCTTCTGCCCCCCCAGACCCAGCTCCCCGCAATCCCTGGGCGGCTGCCTTCGGCGCCCTCCGCGGAGCAGAGCGACGCGCCATCCGCCTGCTGGGCATGGCGTGTCGCTGGGGCCACCCTGGGGACACGCTGAGCAAAAAATCTCGACCGCACGGGAGGGGGTCCAGCGCCGTCGGAGCTCCGCCGTGCGCGGACAACCGAAGTTTCTGTTCGTATGCTGCGCGCGACCACTCCGCGTGGCTCCTCCTGGAGCCCGGGGCCGCCACCACAGCGCGCGAGCTGCTGCATGCTCTGGGCGCGGCCTGCTCCCTTGTCCTCCTCCTCCTCCTCCTCCTCCTCCTCCTCCTCCTCCTCCTCCTCCTCCTCCTCCTCCTCCTCCTCCGTTGGCACGGGTGCACACCCTGCTCTGCCGCGCCCCGGCTGCTGCCACACGGCGCGCCCCGGCGAGGGCCTCGCCGTCGAGGCATCGACGGCGTTGGCACCGCGTCCTCGGCGGAAGACCGGCAGAGGGCGGCGGCAGCAGCACGAGGGCGGCCCCGCCGGCGCGGGCCGGCAGAAGTCAGAGCCGCACCCCCACGAGATGACAGTGTCGGGGGGCTCGGGGCTGCCGAGGCCGGCCACGCGGTGGGTGCCCTCGCGTCGCCGCCGGCAGCAAGGCCTGTCGTGTGCCCCAGCCGCCCTCGCGATGCCGGGGGCCGGCCAGGCAGCCCCTCGCTTCGCAGGGGTCCAGCAGCACGTTGCGGTCACCGTATGGGGCAGCATGGCAAGATTCAGTACCGTTTCACCGATCCCCATCCCCATCCCGATCCCCAGCGTCCCACCGCCCCAGTTGGGGATATGCCCCTCGAAACCCGAAGGGAACAGCCTGTGTTCCTATCTAGGGGGGTAAATCGGCCAGTGGGGCCCAGGCCACGCCAGTGGGGATGGGTATCGGTGAATCGATGCGCAGAGATGGAATATGAACCGTCCACGGCACGTGCACGAGCTTAGCACCATCACCCTTGAGGCCTATCTAGACCTCGACCCCTCACACGGCACATGCGATATGACTGGGCAGAGGTATCATTTTTCCCCCCCAGCACGCGGTCGGGATCCGTCCCCCAGCGACGGGGCGAGGCCGAGCACGAGCGAGAGCAGGCATGCGAGGGGCGCACCCGATGCGCCACGATGCGCCGCTGTCGGCTGCTGCCTCCCGCGAAGCGGCGGGCCCGCGCACCCACATCGCGTGTCGCGCCGCGGGCTCTGGCCCGCCACGCTGCGGCGCGACACGCTATCCACTTCCCGGTCCCGAGGCGTCACTGTCCCGAGCTGGTCCCCAGCCTCCTCCTCCTCCTCCTCCTCCTCCTCCTCCTCCTCCTCCTCCTCCTCCTCCTCCTCAGGGCCCCGCCCCGCGGAGCGGAGCGGCACGATATATCCGCTCGCAGGGCACAGCGTGTCGCCGAGGCCGCCGTGCCGTGGCGACACGCTGTCCAAGAGTTCCCGACCGTACAGTGCCGTTTTTAATGCATGTTCCGCGTGCGGATCATGTATTCAAAATGCGGTGATTTAACACAAAAAATAACGATGAGTTTATGCATTAATTCATTCCTAAATTAGTCATGTATTAAAATCCTATATTTAAAAAATCCACGTCGGTCGGCTCGGCGAGAGCTTCCTTGATAGGGGTCGGCACCCGCGAGCTGCCCGAGCTCGGTCATCGACAGGGGTCAGCGAAGATTTCAGGGACCCGTCTACTGTTCAGTCGGGCATAGTCAGAAATAGTAGAAAATGATATGGGGACGATTTCTTTATATGTTCGACTATGTTTCAATATGTTTTGAGTCGTTGTTCTGCCCAAAATCCCTCTGTAGGGGGACATGCCCGACCGAAGTCCACTGTGTGTCAGTACTGCTGGCATGTCGGGCGATCACGGAGCCTTGGTCGAGCACGCCACGCCGGTGGCTATGGTCTCCTGCACCGAGTGCCTGGACATGCAGATCGCAGCCTGCACGTTCCTCCCCAAAGGCTTAAGTCGGGCCTGTCCCTTCATAGGAGGAACATTCAAAAATTGTCAAAGCATCGTCTCGGGACGATATGTTGATTATCTTATGGGCTATTCGGGAATCCGTTTTGAGTCTGTTTACTTTTTCGTCGCCCAAACCCGCCCGTAGGAGGACATGCCCGACCTAACCCAATGCTCTGGATAAGACTCAGTGAGGAGGTCCGTCGCACTCGTGGCCAGGGCCACGCCATGTCCCTCAGCGCGACAACGCCGGCACAGGCGATGGCCCAACCATCGAGGTCACACGGCGCCGGTAATGCTCGGAGGGCCTCGGGGGCCTCCTGCCCGAAGGCGGTGCTGCACGCCGACGCCGCGCCGCCACCCGGCGGCGAGCCGGGGCGGGCCTTCTCGAGAAGGCTCGGAGGGCCTCGGGAGCCTCCTGCGCGGAGGCGGTGCTGCATGCCGACGTCGCCGCCACTCGGCGGCGAGCCGGGGGCGGGGGCGGGGAGCGATCGCGCGGGGGCGGGCCTCCAGGAGGGCCTCGCGCCCGAGGAGGCATGCCGAGACTGCCCGGGAGGCCGGAGGGCGTCCGCGGCGTCCTGCCCGCCTCCCGCTGGGGAGGCCTGTCCCCGCCCGCGCCCCCCCTCCTCCTTCTCGCTCCTCCTCCTCCTCCTCCTCCTCCCTCCTCCTCCTCCTCTCCTCCTCCTCCCCCTCCTCCTCCTCCCCCTCCTCCTCATCCGCCCTCCTCCTCCCTCTTCCTCCTTTTTCTTATTATGTTGCTTCATATGTTTCTTCCGATGTTTATAAGTATTGGTATTATCATTATTAGTATGAATTATTATTATTATTATTATTATTATTATTATTATTATTATATTTATTATTATTATTATATTTATTATTATTATCAGTATTATTATTGTGATTATTATTAATATTATTGTTATTATTATTATTAGTAGTAATATTAATAGTTTTATTATTATTAGTAGTTATATTAGTATTGTGATTATTATTGTTATTATTATTAGAAGTATTAGTATTATTATCATTATTATTGTTATTCTCATTATTAGTATTATTAGTAGTAGTCGCATTAGTATTATTATTGTTTATTGTTATTACTATTACTCATATTATTAGTTTCATTTTAAAATTAGTATTAATATTATGAATGTTATTATTAGTATTAGTATTCTGAGTATTATGACTATGTTTAGTAGTATCATTAATATTAGTGTGGTGCTTATTCATAATACTACTATGATTATGTTTCATTTGTAGTATTACCATTATTGTTGTTGCTACTATTATTATTTTTATTATTATTATTAGTATGAGTATTGTTGTTGGTATTAGTATTAGTATCAGTATGAGTACTATTAATATGATTTGTAGCATCATTCGTATCATTCGTATTATTATACTATTGTTAGTTGTATTACTAGTATCAGTATTATTAGTGTTACTTTTCTTAATAAGTTTTGTTCTTCTACGTCTTCCTCCTCATCGCGGGGGCGGCCTCGTGCCGAGGGGCCGCAGAGCAGCCCCTTGGCCCAGCCCCCGACGTCCGCCAGCAGGAGCTGCTCGAGCCGCGGCCCCACGGGTCCCGACCGCCTCCCCCGGGGGGGGTGTCTCTGCGTCCCGGCGCCGTGCTCGATGGTCCTGCCGGACGAGGAGCTCTTTCGGGGGCGGCAAAGAGGGGGGTGATGACTAGGGGGGGGGACATCATGGCGGGGGCCATGACATTTCCTCAGATTTCATGGCGCCTCTTCTTATTCCCTCACGTCCCTGGCCCCCCCGCTGGGCCGCGCACATGCCGCCGGCCATGATTTGCACCCCCCCCTCTCTTGGACATCCCCCTCCTGGCCGCTCCCGAGAGGAGCTCTTCCGCGCCCGAGCGCTCTTCCCTCCCCCTCCCCTTCGCGCGGCTTCCCTCGTCCTTGTCCCTCCCGTGCACCCCCGAGCTGCCGCACGCTGGTAGGGGACTGCACCTGCCTCGCCGCCGACGCAGAACGAGTGCTTGCTGCTCCTGGGGGCACGAGGAGGGCCCCCCCGAGGGGCGAAGTCGAGACTCGCAGCGCCGGTTGACAAAGCCAAATCGCCAGAGGTTTTTGCGGACTGCCACGGATGGGGAGGAGGGCGAGGACGAGGGCGACGGGGACGTGGTGGCTTTCAGTTCCCGCTTCGGTTCCTGACTTCTCCCCTGGGCCCCTGGAGGCCTGAGGGGACCCCGCGAGTTCCAGTGGCCAAGTAGAGGCTAAGCACGCCCTCGATGTTCCGAATCACGGTCACAAGCGTCCCCCCCTCCATCCTCGAGTGCAAGGGGGCAAAGTTCAGCGCGAGGAGGGCATGGAGAAACCGAGGCGGTGGCGTTCGAATCTGCACAACCTGCAGGGGCTGATTGGCAGAATGACCCTCGTGCAGGGGGACCTGACAGACGCGTTCCGGATCCGCGACCTCGTCCGGCAGGAGAGACTTTTTGCGGTTGTGCTTTGCTCGTCGAGGAGAGCGCGAGGCAGGAGAAAAGAGTACGTAAGGGATGCCGCGTCGCAGTCGTGAGAAAGAGAGAGAGAGAGAGGGAAACGTGGGAGGGATACTGTCGGGGGGGGGGGCAAGCGAGGTAAGAGAGGAGGTGGAAGACAAGGAGGAGGAGGAGGAGGAGGAGGAGGAGGAGGAGGAGGGCTGACATACGGGGGGGGAGGGATCGGGGGCATTCCCTTCACCACACAGGTAGAGCCCGACGAGATCTACCACTTCGGTGGCCAGGCCATCAACAACGTCGGCTTCGATTCGCCACACGTCACCCTCACGGTGAATGTCCTAGGCGCCCAACGGGAGCAGGAGGCTGGGAGGGGGGATGCGGAGCAGCAGGAGGATTTAGAGGGAGGATGGAGGAGGGAGAATGAGGAGGAGGTAGATGAGGAGGAGCAGGTATCGTAGGGACTCCATGAGGAGGAGCCGGGAGGAACGAGGAGGCGCAGGCAAGAAGCAGAGGGAGGACGAGGAGCGCTGCGCCCGCCCCAGGCCAGCGCGCGCCTTGCCAGACGTGCGGCCGAGAAGGGGGGCATTGGGCAGCAGGAGGAGGGCAATCACGACGACGATGGCGACGACGCCGACGAGGACGAGGACGACGACGACGACGACACCGACGACAACGACGACGGCGCCGGCGCCGACGACGACAACGACGCCGACAACGACGACGACGACGTCTATGACGCCGACGACGACGACGACGACGACGACGACGACGACGACGAAGGCCGCGAAGCCGACGACGACGACGACGCGTTGACGCCGACGGCGGCGGCGGCGGCGACGACGACGACGAGCCAACGATCTCATGACCCAGTCACGGGACAACCTGCTGGCCCCCCTCCCAGGCCAGAAGTGGAAGCCAGGGGACAGCCGCGGGACAACCCGCCGTGGCCCAGTCGCTGACCGGAAGAGGAGACAAAACTACCGATTTTGCTACGTTTGGTCAGGGCCGTTCCTCGCCTTTCGCCAGCACGCGCTGCTTTGCCCAGCTCTCACGCACAACGTGAATCGGGCCGAGACCGAAACCGATTTCCCGGTAGGGTCTCTCTCCGTTTTATTTTGATCCCGCCCTAAATTTCCGATCGACGACCATCAGTGACCTTAGGGCATTCCATTACCTGCCGTAGGCACAGTGGCGGACATTGCGAGTGAGTTCATTTCCGATCTGTGGGTCCCCTTTCCCCCTTCATTTGTCTTCCCCGTTCATTGTATATATATATATATACCCGTTCCTCCCTCACCTTTCCTCTGTTCTCTTCATCATCCTCTTATTCGCCTCGGCTATGCTGCCCCTTCTCGTGGCCAGCCTCCTGGACCCACACGAGGCACCCTGAACATCCTCGAGGCCGTCAGGGACGCGGGGCTGACCAATCGCACCCGCATCTTGCTTGCGGGTAGCTCCACTGAGTACGGCAAGACGGGCGATGATTGGGAGGGTCCCATCCCAGCGGTGGTCTTAGAAGCCGTTCTGCGCGGAGGGTTGACGTTGTGGCAGAACATCCGACTCCTGCGCCCAGCTCACTGCTCTTTCTCTTCATTCCTCATGATATGTCCTCCTCCACTCTGCGACGAGGAGATGACAACATGACCAGAATGAATTGGAGGAGGTCCGTGAGGAAAGGGATGAGCAGGATGATAAGGATGACGACGACGACGTCGGCGGCGAATGCGATGGCGAGGAGGATATCGAGGGCGCCGGCGACGACAACGACGAGGTGGAGGAGGACGACGCGCAGTTGGCAGCCCCCAAGGGGAGCCGCAAGGTCTAGTTTGGATGTGTGTCGGACACCTCTGTGCTCGACCTCCCAGGAGCCCACGAAAGCGGCGACAGTTGTGCGGGTGACAACCCACATGAAGCCGCGAGGTCTAGTCTGGATGTGCGTACGACACCACTCCGCTCGATCTCCCACGAGCCCAAGAAAGTGGCGACAGTTGCGCACGTGGCAGCCCCCCGTGCGCCACGAGGTCTAGCCTGGACGCGCGTAGGACACCACTCCGCTCGATCTCCCATGAGCCCAAGAAAGTGGCGACAGTTGCGCACGTGCCAGCCCCCCAGTGCGCCACGAGGTCTTAGTCTTTGCGTGTGTCTGACACCACTCCCTCCTCCTCCTCCTCCTCCTCCTCCTTCTCCTCCTCCTCCTCCTTCTTGACATCGCAGGACCCCGCACGAAAGTGGCGACTGTGGCGCAGGAGGCCGTCCCCCAAGGAGAGCCGCTGTAGTCTGGATGTGTGCTGGACACCCCTCCGCTCGATGTGCCTGGAGCCCATGGGAGTGGAGACTGTTGCGCAGGTGACCCCCCCCCCAGGGGCGAGCGCGAGAGGACAGGAAGCAGGGATGCAGTCGGAGCAGGCTGGCCCCCCCCCCTCCCCCCCAAGGACGAGCGCGAGAGAACAGGAAGCGGGAAGCAGTGATGCAGTCGGAGCGGGCGGGAGGAGGAGGAGGAGGAGGAGGAGAAGGAGAAGGTCGCGCAAGCAGCGGTCTGTCGAAAGCAAGAGTCTCAACGACACGGGGGTGGGGAAACATCACAGTGACGGGAGGGGCAACAGGACAAAGAGGGGATGGGAGGAGGGAACCAGGAAGGATGGAAGATGACGGATGACGTAATAGGGATGAGTGAAGAGGATGAGGAGAAGCAGGAGGACATCTAGTGAGGGGAGGAGGCGGAGGAGAACATGACGGAAGACGCGGAGGCGGAGGAAGAGGAGGAAGAGAAATGAGGAGTGAGCAGTTGAGGGCGGAAGTGAGCGACGCGGGTGAGGGAATAGGGGGAGGGCTAGGTTGCGGCCGTCACATTGGCGCAGTAACAAACTGAGTAATCTTGATTCCCGACTGACCCTGGGCCTTCCAATTACCATGTTCCCCAAATAGTGTTTGCACCTAGGGATTCTTATTTGTTTTCTCATGAACTGGGCCTGCGTGTTGATCCGGCGGCTATGTCGCCGCCGTCGACGCCTCGTCGCCGCCCGCTGTTTGGTCCTGCGTGTTGCGCCTGGCGGCTATGTCGCCGCCGTCGCCGCTCCGTCGCCTCCTCGTCGCCACCCGTTGTCTGAGCCTGCGTGTTGTTTCGGCGGCTATGTCGTCGCCGTCGCCGGTCCGGCGGCGCCTCGTCGCCTGCCGTTATCTGGGCCGGTCTGTCGGTTTGGCGGAAATGTTGTCGCCGTCGCCGCCCCGTCACCGCCGTCGCCGCTCGTCGCCGCCGTTTGCCTACACCACATAGATTGCCTGGCGACTCTTTGCATTGTGTTTCATTGCTCTGCGCTGCTTAGCAGCGCTTGGCATTGCTTTGCATAGCTTTGTCTTGCATCGGTTTGCATTGCGTTTCATTGCATTGCTTTGCTTTTCATTGCATTGCTTTGCGCTGCTTTGCATTACTTTGCGTTACTTTGCACTGCCTCGCGCCATTGCGTTGCAATCGTACTGCTTTGCAGTCGTATTGCAGTGTGCTGCTTTACCTTGATGTGGTTTGCATGGCCTTGCATTGGATTGATTTGCAGTGTAATGGGCTGCGTTGCTTTGCGTTTCGTTGCATTTCGGAACATCGCCTAGCTTTGCTTTGCATTGTTTTGCATTGCGTTGCTGTGCCCTGCGTTGTCTTTCATTGTGTTGCTTTGCGAAGCGTTGCATGACATTGTTTCGTGTTGATTTGCGTTGGTTTGTGTTGCTTGGCTTTGCTGTGCTTTGCTTGGTCTTGCTTTGCATTGCTTTGCAGTGCTTTTCAGTGCGTTGTTTTGTCTTGCATTGTTTTGCATTGCTTTACATGTATTGGTATTGTATTACAATGCTTTGTGTTGTTTTGCGTTGCATTGCATTGCGTTGCTTTGCCTTGCTCTGGCTTGCGCTGCGTTCTTACTGGGGCGCGTTCAGTCTTCAATCGGAGTACAATCGAGATATATTCCCAAACCACATCTTGCACCTGCGGGCTCTTAGCTCGTTCTCTCGTTTTCTCAAGAACTGGGCCTGCGGGCCGCTCTGGCCGCCACGTCGCCGCCTCGTCGCCGCCCGTCGCCGCCCGTCGCCTCGGCCTGCGGGCCGCTCTGGCCGCCACGTCGCCGCCGTCGCGGCCTCGTCGCCGCACGTCGCCGCCCGTCGCCTGGACCTGCGGGCCGCTCCGATCGCCCAGTGGCCGTCGTCTCCGCAAAGCTCTCCGCCTCGTCGCCGCCCGCCGCCTCGTCGCCGCCCGCTTGGTTTTGCTTCGCATTGTTCTGCGCTGCCTGGCGTGTCTTTGCATGGCTCTGCTTGGCACTGCTTGGCACGGCGCTGCATTGCTCTGCGTTGTATTGCACTACTTTGCACCACTGTAGTGGTTCACCTTGATGTGGTCTGCATTGCTGTGCATTGCTGTGTCGCGCTTTGCATTGCTCTGCGTTGGTTGGCGTTGCTTTGCGTTGCGTTGCAGGAGATGGCTACGCCTTGCTTTACAATACTTTGCGTTGCATTGCATGGCTTTACATTGGTTCGCACTGCTTCACAATGCTTCGCATTGCTTTGCATTGCCTTGCATTGTGCTGCCTTGCTTAGCTTTGTTCTGAATTGCTGTGTATTGCTTTGCATTGTTCTTTTCACATCTTTTCACTACATAGCTTGGACCACACGGATTGCACCATCTAGATTGTATCCCATTGACTGCACAACCCAGTTTGCTCCGCATGGACTGCAAGAAACCACTGTTTGGGGTCCACGCTGGCTAACGTTTTATTTGTCGTTGTGCGATTGCCTCTTCTGCCCAGTATCAGTCTTCCCCCCCTCCCCCCTCCTGCTTCTGGCGCTCCTCCTGATCATCTGAGCTCTCCTCCTCCTCCTCTGCCGGTGGCCCGGGACCCGTCGATCAGGACCCGGTTGGGCCGCCGGACCCGCCCGACTTGTCGGGATCGGGATCGGGATCGGGGCAGTCGGTCTGGCCCTCGATCGGCAGGGCGCTGCGTGTCCCTGCTGCTTTGGGCGAGGGGCCCGCGGTAGCCATTCTCGAGTGGTCTTCGGCCCATCCCGCCTCGTTGAGCTCAGCCACGGGGGCACGCGGGAAGCTCCGGCAGATCTCGGAATCGGGGGTCTGGGCCCCAGGACGGAGGACCGAGGCTCCAGGGATGTGGCACAGGACCTGAGGACACGCCCACTCGGTGTCCAGAGGCACGGTGGCGGATGTATTCGACAATGGCCAGTTGTATGCAGGGTGACGCTTCCGCGAGGCATAGTTGGAGCCAACGACGCCTGCTCAGTGGACCGTCCGCCAACGCGTCGCAACGCGAGCGAAACCATGTGCAGCAGGCTGCGAAGGGGAGGGGATGGCGGAGGAGGATGCGAGGTCGATGAGAGGAGGTGGAGGAGGATTGGCCCCCCGTGGCCATGGGGCGTGACTGTGCGCCCTCCGATGGCAGAACGGTTTATGGCGCTGCTGAGCGTTGTTGGGTGGGCCTTGTGGGGACGAGAGCCGCCCAAAGACACCCGCCAATGCCGAGGTTCGAGTCGACACAGACCGACACCCTCCCGATGCGACGGCTCGGGTCAGCAGGTAGCCGCGAAGCGGACGGGTTTATGCATGGTTCCCTCAGGCGCGGGCTTCAGAAGCAGACGACTCGGAACATTCATGAACCAATCTGCTGCATCAACCGCTCCCTGGGTTTTCGCATTGGCGTGCCCAGAAGCAGAGACGCCCTGCCATCCACCGCTGTGAAACAAGACCAGCGCGCATCCATTGTGCCAAGATTTCGTCGGCCCATCCGCGGCGGAAAGCGTACGTCCCCCATCTGGAAAAAACGGGGAGGAAAGTCAAAACGCCGCACGCAACCTTCAGAGATGCGAGTGCGCTCCACTATGAGAAATTAGCACAAGGCGCCATTCGCGGGGACGGCGTTTCAGCGCGCAAACCCAGCAATGAGGCGGCGCTTGCAATTCGCAAGCACATCGCCGTGTGACGGCAACAGACTGCTGTCTTGTGAAACCATACTTTCGCCTCCCAGCGCCCGTCCTTTGCTCCGACATGCACGGAAGAGTGGCTGCTCTCTTCAGTCAAGGGAATGATTTCCGACCCGTAGCGGAAGCAACATTGACGCGCAACTACGAAGCTATCAGCCAATTATGTTTGTTCCCGCTGTGGCACAAGTTGCCAAAGCACTTCGTCTGATTTGCGGACGCTCTCGGGCCGAAGCGCTCGTTGTGGTTCGCCTGGCCCGCCCCGCGGGCTGGTCCGACAGTGTTCGCCAAGCGACCCAAATCTGCATCCGGAGCACAGGCCGCACTTGTCCACAATATGTCAAGGGAGCCTGCCATTTGGAGCAGCAGCGACCAGTGCACCCAGTACGCCATCGCTGGGCGGCCAAGGGTCGAAGGACAGTTTCTCTGAGAATTCCCCCCCCACAGTTGTTCGGTAGCAAACCATGGGAGCCTGGTATACCCTCTTAATTCCGTCTTCAGCGTCGAATAGCGTCTGGAGGTCGATGATATGTGCCGATTTAGCGCAGGCTAGCGTCGACCAGCGTCGATTCGCAAGAACCGACAAGATGGCATGGAAGGCTCCCATGACCTGCTACCGAACAGCCGAACTGGACACACGCACTTGGTGCGGCTTGTGTGCCAGCTCTGACACTCCCGCCGTGCCGATGCACAGAGTGCACACATCGCCTGCAGCTCGGCGCGCCGCGCGTCCTGTGGGCTCCACGACGACTCCATACTTGGTGCGGCTGCGGCTTGCGCGCCAGCTTTGACACTCCCGCCGGACCTTACCACTCCCGCCGCACCGAGTCACCGCGCGTCCTCTTGGCCCCCCCTGGCCGTTTCGCAGCGAGGCCTCGGCCCCCTCGCGGCCAGAGCCGAGCCCCGTCTGCCGGAGTGCGGGCCACGGCCTGCCGGCACCTGCCGGTGCGCGCGGCTACGGACCCTGACCCGCCACGAGGACTCAGCGGAGGCCCATGCCAAGAAGCACCCTGCTTGCCTCCAGGGTGCCCTGGGCTTCTTGGGTTCCGAGGGTTTTGCGATGGAGAGCGCGGCATTCCCACACCAGAAATCATGGCTGGGGTCTCAGGGTGGGGTTTCTAGTGGAAGGTCTCTTGTGGACCGGCCTCCACTGTACAGTCGAGCATTTGCTTTGGACACCTCCTTCTGGAAAGCTGGGCCAGCGCTTCTGAAACAAGACATGCCAGAAAGCAGGCCCAGTTTCTGGAGCACGTTCGCTCCCCCAGCGTTAACAGCAGAGATTGACCTGGGCTTATTTCGAGACTTTGTTTGGAAGCTGGCCCAGCATCTGTGAGTCATCCTTTTCTTTATCACACTTTCGCTCCACCAGCCTTGCCTGCAGGACTTCCTCCGAGCACGTCGCCCGGCCAGCAGCGGCGTCAGCGCCGGGGCCGCTGGCCGAGTGGAGCACCCAAAGCGGCTAGACTTCTGCCGCGGCTGGCGGGGAGCATGGAGGCGGCACAGTGCGACGATGAGGTTTTGCAAGACCCCGCGCAGCGGCCAGCAGCCACACCTCGCGAGTTTCCGATGCCGCGCTTTGGCTTGCGACCAGGGGCCCCTGATAGAAGAAGGATGAGCCGTCATAAACATAAAACTGTTGGCGCTCCGCGCGGATTTCTTGGCTCCGCGCCAGGCCCTCCTCCTTGGCGAGCGGAGCGCGCCGGGGGCGGCGCCAGAGGCGCCGCCAGGGGGCCCCAGCGCGGATTCAAGAACTCCGCGGGGAGCGCCAACAAATTTCTGGTTATGGCGTTGTTTCTTCTTCTGCCGGAGGCGCACCGGACAGAGCGCACAGCGCTAATGAACGATCCCTTTTTCCTTTTGTTTGCCTTCGCGCGACCGCCACACATGCACAGAGACTGCCTGCCCCACGACGTGCCCGCCGGCCCTGTGCCGGGCGATGCTCTTGGAACCCCGTCGGTTGCCGATCGAAGCTCGACCACCACCCTGGCCAGGGTGCCTTTAATTCGGTGGCAGATCCTCGGATCCGTGTCTACCCTCGCAATTCCGTCTTTAGCGTCGGTAAGCGTCGACGAGCGTCTGGGAGTCGATGATGTGTGCCGCTTCAGCGCCAGCTTGCGTCGATGATCGTCGATGTAGCTTCGATGCGCGTCGATATCGCTTCGACCAGCGTCGACTTGCAAGAGCCGACAAGATGGTATGGGAGGCTCCCATGAGCTGCCACCGAATTTGAACGGGAGGAAAACCACCCAGGCCCGATGCTTGACGTTTGCGAAACGGCCCTGGGCGTTCACTGAGCAGCCCTGCCCTGTCTGATCCCTTCTTCGCGTGCGTCTGCTGAACATACTCGCGTGTCGGGGTGATTAAGATGAGGGTGGCTTTTCTGCTCTCAATGCCCGGCTGAGAGCAGGCCAGCCACAACTGGGGGAGCTGTGGTCCTTACCCCCTTGGAGGACCCATCGATTTCGACACCCCTCTCGAGAGATCGTCGATGCGATGGGTGCCTCCAGGGGGGTAAGGACCACAGCTCCCCCAATTATGGCTGGTCGGGAGGGTTGCACCCCGCCCCAGCCAGGCGGCTCTGCCGGGCCAGCGCACACAGCCCACCGGCACGACGGCACGGCGGCACGGCACGGCACCACGTCGCGGTGAGTGGCGGCACGCTGCCGGCTGCCCATCGGAGCTCGACCACCGCCTCGGCCAGGGTGCCCGGCTGCAGCCCGCACCGCCTGGCCAGCGCACAGTTTTTTTTTTTTTGATCCGCGGGTCGAGAGCGCACCTCTTCCGGTCGAAGCTAAGCGGGCCGCGCGAAGCTTGAATCGGGCGGAGAAGAGGACAGGGCCAGCGCACAGCCGACCTGCACGGCGGCGCGGCCCAAGGGGCCACGGGCACGGCACGGCACCACGGCCTGGGCGAGGCACGGCACCGCGGCAGATCACGGCAGGGCGGCCTGGCTCCACGTGACGGCACGGCACCACGGCGCCACGGTTCTGCGTTTTCTCGAGAGAGGCCGCGAGCCGCCGCCTTCCAGGAAGGCGTAATGAGCTAAATTCGAAGAAGAAGGAGAAGAAGACGAAGAAAGCAAAATCATAATATAAAACTGTGAACATAAACGTTTGGCGCTCCGCGCGGATTTCTTGGATCCGCGCTGGGCCCCCCCGGCGGCGCCTCTGGCGCCGCCGCTGGCGCGCTCCGCTCGCCACGGAGGGGGGTCCAGCGCAGATCCAAGAACTTCGCCGGGAGCGCCAAGAGCTGATGTTTATGCTTTTTTCTTCTGCTAGGAACGCATACTGGGCTAAATGACTACAATTGCAGCCGCCGCCACTGCTGCCAGTCCTCCTGCCGCTACTTCACGAATGTGGCTCAAGCGGAGACACGTGGCAAGCACGAGAAGGAAACGGAGCAGTCCAGACGAGAAGAAGCAGGATAAGCAGCAAGACGTTGAGGAGATGATGATGGCAAGGAGGGCAGGAGGGAGAGGGAGGAGGATCAGGAGGATGAGGAGGAGGAGGACGAGGAGGAGGAGGGGGGCGGACGATCCCAAGGAGAGAGACAAGAAAGGATGAGCACGTGGAGTAAAGGCCTGCGGGATGGCAGGATACAAATGGTACTGCTAAGGAGGCGGCGCCGCTGGTTCCCGTCAGCCCCTACGGAGTGAGCAAGGCATCGGCGGAAATGCTGGCAACACAGTATCTGCAGAGCCTGGCGGCATGGCCCTCATACCCGTCCTTGGTCAGACGTTGCTGGTGTTTCCTACCGTCGTTCTCATCGCCCCCCTCCTCATCGCTTCTCGCCCCCCTCCCCTCACTTCCTCTGGTCGTGGACAGAAATCACGACGAGCAGTTTTTCGCTGTTGTCGACTTCCAGGTGGCGCTCACCAGTCCCCGGGACCGCACAAAAGATTTCAGCCACGCGCAGAGGGGGGTGGGGGCAGGGGGGAGGGCTTCTTAGAAGCACCCCTGCTTCTCAGAAGGCGCGGGTCTTATCTACAGATGGAAGGCAGGCGCCTTCTAAGAAGCAGCCTCCTTCCAAGAAGTCTTCCACCCTCCCCAGAGGTCCGACGTCATGATTTGTTCAATACGAGGTCCCCAGAGGTCCCGGGGCCCGGCGAGGGCCCCTTGAGGCCGAAAATTCGGAAAAACCTGCGTCTTGACTTTTTCAAGACGTTGGATCTCAGGGTCCCTCCACCCCCTTGTGCGCACCGCCAGAGAACAGCAAACACCGCTCCCGGAGAGGGGGTCCCGTCCTCTGGGGGACGACGCTGCGAAGCACACGCGACGTCGGAAGCACGGGTGCCTCCTCGCCCCCTCTCCCCAGTGGCAGCGTGTGCCTCCACTCTCGGATGACTGCCCGAGCTCGTCTTGCCTGCCTGGCCTGCCTCCTGCTTCCTCGCCTCGGGTATGGCCGGGACCCCAGCGGAGGGGGCCCAGAGACCCAACGCATTGGCAAAAAAGCCAAGGCGCAGGCCTCTCGCCCTGCTCGGCCTCGCCGGTCCCTGGGGAAGGGGCCGAGACCTCCGGGGACCCCGCACTGAAGAAATCATGACGTCGGATCTCTGGGGCAGGGCCCCAGGGCCGCTACACTGGCCAGGATCACCAAACCGGGTCTGCCGCAGCTGGTGCTTTTTCGGGCGACGGCAGCTCCTGTCAGTGGAACGGGGCGGGGGGGGGGGGGGCGTCCCCCAGGACGCATCACTAAACCAGGTCCCGCTAAACCCAGTTCTGCCAACGCCCGATCGTCTTCTTCCGACCACAGACGTGCCTGGCCCAAATTCATGTGACCGTTTTTTATTCGGCGTTTCGACATTGGGCGGAAGGGGGGGGAGTGGAGGGGGGTCTGGCTCCGGACCTCTGCTTAGTGCGGCTGTTTGCGACAGTGCGTCCTACGGGGGAGGCTCCACTTGCTCGAAACAGGCGCCAAAAACAGCCAAGATCTACTCCACGGGGGAGGGGGGGGGGTGCGAGGGCCCGCGTCGATCGGCAAAACACTGAATAAGAAAACGATCACCAGCCTCCCCCCACTCGCCTTCTCGCCCACGCGCCTCTGCACCCCGCCCGATATCCCCCGCGAGGAGTTCGCTCTCGGGGTAAGCAGTGCGCTCACTAAGTAACTAATCCCTTCACCGGGCGCAGATTCAAGGCCACGGTGCAAGAGGCTCGTTCTCCGGTAACGCTGACTACGAAGCCAACATGGTGTGTCGTCCTCCCTGGAATCCAGTGCGAATCCCATCAGGCGATGCAGAGGATCCTGAGCGCTCTTATTGCCATCCTATGTGTGGCGATGGCGCTGGTGACCGAGAGGAAGACGAGCACGAGCGCGCGCAGGAAACACAACAGCGCACACGACAAGTTGCTGCGCGATTCCTTCTGACGATGGGGCGCGTTGCACCTGCTGGGAACGAATGAGTCCTCCACGGGAAGCTCCGATGGCGGAGGAGGTAGCGAGGGAAGGCGAGGACTCTCGGGCGTTCTTGGAGGCCTCCTGGAAGCTTTTCAGAAGCCCCGCGGCAGCTCCTCAATCTCCTCTCAGAGGGCCTCCCGGAAGCCGGTCTCAGGCTGCCTCGTGTCACACGCAGCTCGAGTCGCTTCCCGGGGCCCGGCGCAGGGCCGCGCGCGGCCCGTGGAGGCGGGTGCTCCGCTGCGGCCGCGGGCTGCGGCCACGGGGTTCTGCAGGCGCGCGCTGCCTCCGTCCCTCGCACGCGACACGCGCAGCAGCGCACCGGGGATTGGGCGTGGGAGCACGGAGCTCGGATGCGTCCAGAGGAGGCGGGGCCCAGAGGAGAGAGGGTAAGACGCAGCGGGCACTGGCTGCCGTCGCGGGCACTGATGTTGCGGTCAGGAGCTTGGGCTCCGCGCGTCGTGCCGCGGGCGGGCCCATGGCGTCCCGGACTCCAGGCCTCAGCGCTCCGAGCCTTGCTCAGCGTCCCGCATCGTGGAGCGGAGCGAGATGTACGCTGTCCGCTTGCATGGCTGCAGGGCATGGCCCGTAGTCGAGGGCGCCGCCGTGGCACGCAAAGCAAAAGTTCCTGACTGCAGGCAGGGCCTCAGGTGGGGGCGGACATCTGGGCAGTTATCAGAAGCACCCGAGCTTGGAGCACGCGCGCTGCAGAGCCATCCCTGTTCGGACTGGGCCCTGGCGTCTGTCAACCAAGGTGGACAATTTTTTACCCCTAGCCAGCATCATCAAAATCACGGTCATCACCAACCATGCTAGAATATGTTGGGGGGGCTGGCATTATCATGCACAGAAAGTTGCAGTTGATGACCGTTTCATCAAAGTGGGGAACGCACGCAACGGTGGCATGGTCACTGTTGTCGCGATAACGGTCGTTCTGAGGGCGCCAGGAAAATGGCGCGACGAACCGTATTCCAAGTTTCGTACAGTGGGGGCGCGTATAAAGAAACCGGATGTTTTTCGTCAGGGCATCTTGGGTTTCTTCGCTCCGCGCGGCCCGCGATGGTTTCCCGCGGGCGTCAAGAAACGCTCGCGTTCAGGAAACCCTGGGTTTCCTCCCGATTCCACCTCGCGGACACAACGACCCGCCACCGAAGAAACCTCGCTGCGCCGAAGGGACCTTGAATTTCTTGCGTCCGCGCGGAGTCGGAGGGCCAATCGCGAAATGGTTAGAAAGCCCCGACGCCGAAGAAGCCTCACTGCGCCGAGGGTACGTTGAAGTTCTTGCATCCGCGCGGATTCGGAGAGCCAGCAGCGAAATTGCTAGAATGCCCCACCACCGAAGAAACCACGCTGCGCCGAAGGGACCTTGAATTTCTTGCGGCCGCGCGGAATCGGAGGGCCAACAGCGAAATTGCTAAAGAGGCCCGCCACCGAAGAGACCCCGCTGCGCCGAAGGTACCTTGAATATCTTGCATCCGCGCGGATTCGGAGGGCCAACAGCGAAATTGTTTGAATGCCCCGCCACCAAAGAAACCCTACTGCGCCGATGGTACCTTGACTTACTTGCCTCTCCGCGGAGTCGGGCGGGGGGGGGGGCAACAGCGAAATTGCTAGAACGCCCCGCCACAAAGAATCCCCGCTGGACCGAAGGTATCTTGAATTTCTTGCAACCGCGCGGAGTCGGACGGCCAACAACGAAATTGCCAGAGTGCTCCGCCACCGAAGAACCCCGCTGCACCGAAGGTACTTTGAATATCTTGTGTCCGCGCGGAGTCGGAGGGCCAACAGCGCAATTGCTAGAGTGCCCCGCCACCGAAGAATTCCCGCTTCGCCGAAGGTACCTTGAATTTCTTGCATCCGCGCGGAGTCGGAGGGCCAATCGCGAAATTGTTAGAAAGCCCCGACGCCGAAGAAGCCTCACTGCGCCGAGGGTACCTTGAATTTCTTGCATTCGCGCGGATTCGGAGGGCCAACAGCGAAATTATTATTCGCGCATTTTCCTAGCGCGACCCGCGAAGAAGCTCCTCGGGCCAGGGTTCCCTGGGTTTCTCCGCTCTGAGCCCCTGGCCAAGAAACCCAGACCTTGGGCAAGAAACCTTGTGAATCTTCAGGGTTGGGTCTCTTGCGACGGTGTATTGCGGCCGTGCGCCCGCTGTAATAAAAGGGAGGGGGTCGCAGCCTTCCCGGACAAGCGTCTTCAGACCCCCCCGAGACCAGCCATGAAAGGGCGGCCTTCTGCCCAGTCCCCACTGGAACCCTCCAAGGGAGCTCCAATCAGACCCCCTCCCAAATCGGACCCCCCCCCCTTTCATATGGTGAAATCCGGAGTACTCCGAATGCGCGGCGGAGCCACTCGAGGCCCGTCGCGCCAGGCAAAAGACCGAGCCAAGACGGGAATGGCAGGAAGGGGACGGGGGAGGAGCGAACCCCGGGCCCCCAAAAGCGGCCCCGCCGCAGACCAAGGCAGCCCCGAGACGGCCAAGGTAGACTTCAGGAGAGGCCTTCAAGCAGCAGGAGCGAGACAGGTGCGACGTGCTACGCCCTCCCGGGCGGCGCTTGTGAAGAGTCACGGCACTCGGGTCCTCAATGATTGATGGGTAGAATTGCGGTGTGCGCAGGGCTTGGGTGCGTGTGCCGTCTGGGTGTCCAGGCTTCCACTGCGCTCCAGTGCTCCAGTGCGTGTGCTGTCTGGGCGTCCGCGGTGTAAGGGCGCGTGCTGTTCGGTGTGCGTGTGGCGTCTGGGACAGAGAATCTCGAGTGGAATCGAAGAGGGGAGCCTGCAGAAATCCGAGGGAGGGCTTCGCCCGGGGAACGAGCCCTTTTGCACAGGGCCATCAGGGCTCCGTCAGCTCACCCGCAGAGCGAAGCCTGGAGAACGAACACTCTACCCGGCGAGCGTCCTTTCTGCCCCAACGCCCTTTCCCCAATCTACCTTTTTTGTTGTTCTCCTGCGCCCCCTTGTTTTTCATCCCGTGCTTCTACCCGCCCCGTTAAGTCTAACAAGGCTGCCGAGTCCTGGATGAACACCGAGAGGGTAAAGCGGGCGGGCCAGGCGAGCAAGCCCTTGCGGAACACACACCAGCGGCCTGCGAGCCGCGGCCCCTGACCCGGGCCAGAGGAAGACAGGCCTCTGATGGCAAGACCCCCACTTCACCCTGGAGGCGTCCAGACAGGTCCGAGAGAAGCCTCCGAAGGTCCCCGGAGGCCTCCCGATGTTTCCAGCGGCACCAGAAGCGCCAAAGACGTTTGCAGTTAAGTCGGGCCTGCCCCTTCACAGGAGGAATCTTCAAACATAGTCAAAACAGAGACTGGGTTTCTATGTTATCTTATGTGCTTACTATTTTGGGGCATGTTTTGAGTATTGTTAATTTCGTCGCCCGCAATCCGCATGTAGGGGACACGCCGACACGCCCGACCGAAGTCTACAACTGCCGGCGCCGTCGATTCTCCTCCGGCTCCCTCCCCTCCGCAGCGGACCCCGCGCCGCCAGAGAGCGCTGACCTGCGCGCCCTCGGGCGAGGCCCCGCCGGGGGTGGCCCGCCGGACTTCCTCGCCTACGGGGTGCGCACCGTGACCGCGCGCATCTTCATCCACGTGGCTCCAGGAGGGCGCCGCGCGCCCTCGGGAGGCCCGAGGCAAAGGAAGTGTCGCTGGCGCCGCTCGGAGTCTGGACTTGCCCGTGGAGGGTTTTTAGGTTGGCGCGGGGCGCGGAGGGAGAGGAGGTGGGGCGGGAGGGGGGGAGGGGGAGGAGGAGGGTGGACGAGGATGGGGGGGCAGAGTAGCCTGTGAAGGAGAAGGGAGGGGATGGCGGGGAGCTGCATGGTGGCGGGGAGGAGGCGCAGGGGGAGGGGAAGGAGGAAAAGGAGTAATTCGGAGGAGGAGGGGGAGGAAGAGGGAGATGAAAGGGAGGAGGAGCAGCGGGAGGAGGGGAAGGAGGAAAAGGAGGAGGAAGAGGATGAGGAGGAGGAGGAGGAGCAGCAGGAGGAGGAGGGGGAGAAGGAGAGGGAGGAGGAGGAGCAGGAGGAGGGGGAGGCAGGGCGTCCACCCTGGCTGGGTCGGCCTCTGCCTTCCCTGGGCGGCCGTGAGACGCAGGGAGGGGGAGGCAGCATCAGCATCAGCACCACTATCAGCATCAACATCGTCATCATCACCACCACCATAATCGTCACCACCATCATCAGCATCATCAGCAGCATCAGCATCACCCTTAACGTTATAGTTAGTTACCATTATCCTTTATCATTATCATCATCTTGATCATGCGTGTTACCATTATAATCACCATCAGCATGGTAATCACCATCAGCATGGTAATCATACTCCTAATCATCAGTTTCCTCCTCCTCCTCCTCCTCCTCCGCCTCCTCCTCCTCCTCCTTCTCCTCCTCCTCTCTCCTTTCTCCTTCTGGAAGAGCGGGGATTGCGGAAGGGACGCTTCCGCAGTGAGACGGAATGTGAGTAGGGTCTTGAGATCAGGGATTTCGAACAGAAGGGTACGTTGCAGCATCGTTGATGCATCGTGGGTTTATTCTGGTCCTCTTCTTCCTTCCTCCTTCCTCCCTCCTCCTCATAGAGGAGTGCGGAAGCTGGACGAGGGCGGCAGGATGGGAAGCAATAGCACATACCCCGACGCCGACTCCAGATATGAATGCGCACGTGTCGCCGCATTGCCTGTGTGGCCTGCCCTGAATTCAGAATGATACGTGTACACAGCACACGGGCGTCCATGGGGGGCGAGTTGCGCAAGCTTACCGAACAGGACAGGTCGATGGTCTACGTGTGCAGCACGAAGCGTTGCAGCGCGACAGGGCCGCCACTCCGACCTCCCGGCCCAGCACGCGCGGAAGATCAAGGAGTTGGAGGATGCTTCGGCTTCGGCGGCTCCGCAGCAGCATCCTCCTTCGCTGGCGGATGCGAGCTTCGACCGCGTACCCGACGGCATCATCCTACGCGTCTGCGTTGAGGCTATCGTTCCTCGCGACACCGTCCTGCAGCTCCTCACCTCATATTTGGTGGAGTTCGGAACTGCCGCGGAGAGGTTTGAGTTCAAGGGGCCCCAGGTGGCCGGGCAGGTCACCGCTCAGTGCAAGGACCAGCTTGGCGTTGCTGGGCGTCTGGTCCTTCGTGTCCTCGGCTCTCTTCGTCTTAACGACAGCTGGGTCGCCTTCGCCGTCCCGCTGCCCACGCGTGGCACTGCGAGGCTTCACATCTCCGCTGACAAGCCTCGGAGGCGGGTCTCCACCTGGACGGCCTGCAAGCGTGCGGAGGCCTGCCTCGAGCACGCCAACCCTGGAGAAGCCTGCGCCGACCGCGAGCGGGGGGTCATCATGTACCAGGACTTGGAGATTTGCCGCTTGGAGCCCACGCCCAGCCAAGGACCCACGGGCGTCGAATGGAACGGCGACTTCTTCCAGCAATCTACTCTTCACCACGATGGAGGAGGTGTCTGCTCCGATGGCCCCCGCTTTAGCTGGCCGACCTGGGTCCAATCGGCGGCGGTCTTGACGGGTTCTGCGGCGTGTCACTTCGGCATGATGTGGAACCAGCCAGAGGTATTCCGCTTCCTCCTTCATGTCCTCGTGCTCCGTCATCTCCCAAGTCTCCTATCCCTACGTCGTCTTCTGCATGTGCGTCTGCATGGACGGGAGTGCCTCGCCCGAGGCTGATCAGCTGGAGTGCCCAGGCACTGCTGCAACGGCAAGGGGCTCCTAGTCGTGTCGAGTTCTATTACCCAGAGCATTGCCTCAAGGGCGGAAAAACCACCCGGACCGGACAATTGGCGTTCACTGAACGGCCCTGGGCGTTGACTAAGCAGCCCTGCCCTGTTCGATTCTTCAATTGGGCGCGTTTACGAAATGACTTCGAGTGTCGGGGTGGTTATTATGGGGGTGGATTATTTGACTTCTACAGTCGGGGCCTTGAAGAAGGAACCCTTTTCGTTGGGAAGGGGCTCCGCGTTCCTTAAGTGTTTCACAGCTTGCCTCAGGCTTTCCTTATGCTTTCGACAGGAAATCGAAGGTTAACTTATAGAAAAAAGGGGCCTCGTTCCTGAGTTAGGGTTCCTTAGGTCAACGCCCCGACTGTATTGCCGGCCGGAAGATGCATTTGCCTGCTCTGCAGGAGGCGCACCAAGGCCAGGCGCAGCTGCAAGAAGCTTCACGGGCAGAGCGGCGGTCCACCAGTTCCGTGTGCCGGCGCCCCGGTGGTGCCACCGGCGGTGGTGTCGCAGCGGCGGTGCCTTCGTGGCGCACTCCACTTCCTATTGATATCAGGTGGGGCATGTTCGATGGGGCCCACCCAACGGATCTGTTCGACTCAGGTTCGACTCAAGTTCGACTGAGGTTCGACTCAGGTTCGACTCAGATTCGACTCAGGTTCGACTCAGGTTCGACGCAGCTTCGACGCACGAGTGGAGCGAGTGGCTCCAGGAAGGTCCCCAGAATGAGCATGCAAGGCATGTCCCCCTACAGGCGGATTTCGAACGAAAAATTCAAGCATACCCAACACATGTTCAAAACTAGTCAAGAATCGTCCTCGGATTATTTGTGGACTGTTTTTGAATGTTCCCCCTGTTGAGGGACATGCCCGACTTGATGTTGATAAGCTGGTTCCAAAGCGTGCTCTTAACCTTGTACTGCGTTGCCCGACCAGTGCCAGGTTCTACCACTACAACGCGCACAACCACAAGCTTACCGCGGCACAGGTCCTGCTGTTGTGCTCCACGATGGACGCCGACGTCTTGGAGGCGAGCAATCTGCCAGACAGGAACGCGATGTTTGCGATAGGCGACCTCCAACTTCTCCGCGCATGACAAGCTTTTCCTTCGGGCGCCGGCCGCTGCCTAACGGAAACATGTGGCGTCTGCGCCGCGCTGACCGGCAACATTGGATCGCATGCTCGAGCTCGACTCCACTGAACCCGTACCCTGCCAACGTGCCAGCGGCACGCTTTTGTGCATCGACCGCTGTTGGACGTCGGGCGTTGACAGAACGTCCCCCAGACGCGGCGACTGAGGAAATCTGCGCGGGTTCATTCGACATTGGGCATTCGAGTGCTTTGGCTCAGTCCCCGGTCGGTTTCGCTAGTCGACGCGCGTTTCGCCAGATGCATCCTGACACATCCGGTTGTTTTTGGACGTCGATTGGCTTCCCCGCGGGGGGGGCACTCGGCGGAATGCGGTGCCGTGCGCCCGCGGAGTGCCGCTGGCGGCTTCCGCTGCAGGGCGTGCTGCGAGAAAAGGAGGGGACATCTCTGCCCCCCCCCCGAGCACGGGCCGCCGCCTCCTCCTCCTCATCATCCCCCCCCTCCTCCTCCTCCTCCCCCTCCTCCTCCTCCTCCTCCTCCTCCCCCTCCTCCTCCTCCTCCGAGGAGGAGGAGGAGGAGGACCCGAGGAGGACGGGAACCCGGGGGAACGCGCGGCGCCGTGCCGTGGCGCGCGGAGGTGGGGGCGCGAGGCTCCCCCTGCGGCGCGGCAGCGCTCGGGCGGTGCGAGCCCTCTCACGGCACGAGGCCCCGAGGAGCAGTGCCGGGCCCTCGCGCGGAGCAGCGCGCGCGCACGGAGCAGAGGCAGCGCCCGAAGGAGCGGGCGCCCGAGCGGAGGGCGAGGAGGCGCGGCATCGCTCGGGCGGTGCGAGCCCTCTCTCGGCAAGAAGCCTCGAGGAGCAGCGCCAGGCCCTCGCGCGGAGCAGCACGCGCGCACGGAGCAGAGGCAGCGCCCGAGGGAGCGGGCGCCCGAGCGGGGACGGCGAGGAGGAGCTGGCGCGCCGGAGGGTGCACGGCCGCGCAGGCGCCTGGCGACCTCCCTGCGGCCGCGGCGTGCCCGAGGTGTCGCCCGCCCTGCGGGCCTCCCGCGAGGTCGGCGGGTCGCCGCCGTCTGCCGAGGCGCTCGAGGCCTGCGTGTAAGCCGTGCGTGTCCCTCTGCAGCAGGGGTGTTCAAGAACAGTCCAGAAGAATCGTGTGCGGGGGCGATCTTTCTCGTACTCTTGCGGCGAGTGGGGAGTTTTTTTCTCTGGGGGGGTATTTTTCAATTCTTGTCCTCCAGAATCCCCCTGTGGGAGGACCTGCCCGACTCGAGGCCTGCGGCCGGGAGCTTGTGGGCAGCGCTTCTCGCTCCGCCGGGTCTGGCCCCGCCGCGCCCCGGCGCCACGCGCTACCACGGTGGGGGCGTTCGCTGAGGAGTGGGCCCAGGAGGCCTTAGGCCCTGGGGCGGTTCCTTCTCTGACGAGGGCGGCGGTGAGATCCAGGGCCCATCCACGATTGGCGTTCCACTGGCGTCCAGACCCTGGATTCCTCGTCGAAGGCTTCCTTACCCAATGCCACCACCGTAGGTGACCACGTCTCAAGGTCCCGAGGCGTCAGTCAGCGACTCTTCCGAGCCGCCCGCCCCGCGGGGCGGAGCGGCGCGCCATTCCCTCTTGCAGGGCCCGCCGTGTCGGCCGGGGCCGCCGCTGTGTGTCCCAGGGCCCCTTCCCGCATCTCCCCTTCGTCGACCCCGAGGCGGTGTCGCCCGCATTGGGTTTGGGCTGCTACAAGGGCTTGTGGCGCGAATCTGCTCGTCCGACTCGCGATCGCCCGGCCTTTGCTTCGCCGAGCGCGCCTCACACCCGACAGCAGCTCGCCCGTGGCATCGCGCGAGTTGCGAGAAGGCGAGATGCGGCATCTGCGCTCCGCCTTCGACTGTCGCGCCCCCGTGCCTCTGACCTCCTGCTCGTGGATGGCTTGGCAGTAGTATCGCTCACCAGCCCATCCTCCTCCACGCGCTGGGCGGGCGACGCGCATCTTGCTCCCCATGGGCGCCGCCGTGCGCGATTTTTTGGTCGGGCATGTCCTCCTACAGGCAGATCTTGGACGAGCCAAAAAAAATAGTCAAACAAATATCCCAAAATAGTCAAACACAGTCGAAAAGTCGTCCCCATATTATTTTTTGACTATGTTTGAGCACTCCTCCTGTAGAGGGGCACGCCCAACGTAACGCGACCTGCGTGCTGCTGCTGACGCAGACCCCCGACTCACCGCCGGCGGCGCCTGCTCGCACCACTGCGGGCCGCTGAGCGCGTCGGGCCCCTCGTTTGGGCCCTTGGGCCGTCTTGGAGCCTTCTTCGGGGGCCTCTCGTGCCGTCTTGGGGTGGTCTGGGGGGCCTCCCGGGCCGTCTTCGAGCGTCGGAAGCCCGAAAAGGCGAGAAAGCCAAAAGCCTTGAAAAAAAAAGTGAACATCGGCGACGTTGGCCTTCGTGCTGCTGCTGACGCCGACCCCCGGCTCACCGCCGGCGGCGCCTGCTCGCACAACCTGCGGGCCGCGGAGCGCGTGGGGCCCCTCGTTTCGCCGAGCGCGTTCCACTACTCGCAGAGTGCCGACCCGAAAAGTGCCCACGTTCGCCTCGATGCGATCTACCGTAAACCCCCACGGCGGATCCAGGCCATTTGCGAGTGGTGGCTTTGCGAGTAGCGGAACGCGCGTGCCCCTCGTTGGGCCCCTCGGCGCAGTGCCCCCCTCTTCGCCTCGCGCGCCGGCGGGCAGGCCGCCGCGCGGGCGCTGGCAGACAGTCAGGCCGCACGGTGAGGGCAAGTCGGGCCCGGCCCTCCACAGGAGGAAGGTTCAAAAGTGGGAAGGAGCGCGCTCTGTGGTCGCTTGGAGGGGGCGGGGGGGTCTGGAACCGGACCCCCCCCCCGGGCCCACCCCCTCCCTGGATGGAGGGGGGAGGGGGTTCGAACCCCCCCCCCCTCCCGTGACGGAGGGGGAGGGAGTTCGAACCTCCCCCTCCCCCCCGAAAGTAGCCACAGAATAGCCTGGGGACGATTTGTGGACTATCTTTGTCTATGGTCGAGTCCTTTTCGGCTCTTGCCTTATTGTTCGTCCAACATCCGCCTGTAGGAGCACATGCCCCACCGAATGGTAAGGATGGACACCCTTCCCAAGGGTACCCCTTGCACACTTGCCTCCTCGGTCCATCTTTGGCCACTTTCGCTAGCCGCGCCCCGCTCCAAAAAGAATTTCGACAGGGGCGTCCAAAGCCCTTGCCTCCTTATCGCGCATTGCCTCCTTATCGCGCATCCTTGTGATGCGGCCGACTGTCTCCGAGCCTGCTGCCACGCTCGCATGTGGCATGACTGCTGGCGTCCCGTACTTGCGGGGTGTGTGGGCTGATCTGCTGGTCGGCGAGTCTCGTGTGGGCCGTTTCTTCGCGCCCGTGGATTTCTCGGCGGTCTCACGGCGCCGTCGAAGGGCGCGATGACTCGCACCTCTGCCATCTCGAATTTACCAAAATGGTGTAATGGTGTAGTGGTGCAGGTTTCAGCTCTTAGATCCAGAGCGCCCGCACGCTGAGATGTTCCTCCCTTCGACGCTGGCTCCTCCTCCTCTTCCTTCTCCTCCACTTCCCTCTCTCCTCCTCCTCCGTCGTCCGTCCTCGTGCTTCCTCTCCTCATTCCTTTATCCTCCTCCTCCTCCTCCTCCTCCTCCTCCTCCTCCTCCTCCTCCTCCTCCTCCTCCTCCTCCTTCCTCCCCCTCTGTCTTTCTCTTCCCGCCTTCCCAGAGCTCCTTTTCTTCCTCCTCCTCCTCCTCCTCCTCCTCCTCCTCCTCCTCCTCCTCCCCCAGAACTTCGACGTCGTGATTTTGTTCTCAGGGTCGACCCCCGGAGGTCTGGACCCCTTCCACGGGACCAGTCTTCTGTCCTGGGCCGTTGTTCGACTGCCCCGGGGCCCGGTGGGGGCTCCCATGGGGGCCGTGAAGAGTCGAAACTTTGCCGTCGTGGTTTTTTACCAGGAGAGGATGTGGGGATCCTTCTCCTCCGCCCTCCGCCCTCCTCCTCCCTCCGGCTCCGCCCAGCAGGGCGGCATGCATATGGTTTCCTGCCGGAATTGCTCTGGAGCAGCTTGCTCCCGCCCAGTGACCCCCCACCGAGGGGGGCCCAGACGGCACTGTGATTCTCGACGTTCCCTCCTGTCGAGCCGATCCGATCCTCCAGCTCCGCCCGCTGTGCAGCCCCGGGGCCGCGTGCCCGAGGAGGCACGGAGCACCTGGCCGTCCAGGAGTTCAGCCGTCAGATTGCCATGATCGAGCGCGGGCTCCAGGACGACTTGTCGCCGTCGGGGGAGGAGGAGGAGGAGGAGGAGGAGGAGGAGGAGGAGGAGGAGGAGGAGAGGAGGAGGAGGAGGAGGAGGAGGAGGAGGAGGAGGGGAGAGGAGGAGGAGGAGGAGTAGGAGGAGGGAGAGAGGAGGAGGAGGGGGAGGAGGAGGATGGAGGAGGAGGGGAGGAGGAGAGGAGGAGGAGGAGGAGGAGGAGAGATTGAGGAGAGGAGGAGGAGGAGGGGGAGAGGGAGGAGGAGGAGGAGGAGGAGGAGGAGGAGGAGGAGGAGGGACGAGGAGAGAAGAGGAGGAGGAGGCGGAGAAGGAGGGACGAGGAGAGAAGAGGAGGAGGAGTAGGAGGAGGAGGACAAGTATAAACTCAAGACGCATTCCTTCCATGTTGCCTCCTCACAGACTCCCACAATGGATTGTGCTGAGTGCGAGAAGTTCCCCCTTGGAAGAAGAACGTCTGATAATCCGACATCGGGCCGAAGCAGAGTTCCTGGGACTGCAGCACCGCGAATCAAAGGGAATGTTGCGTCCTGACAATCCTACGTCAATTGCGCTAGGACGCGACTCCTGTGACTGTAAAGCCGCGAATCCACGTGATTGTCGCGCCCTGACGATCCCAACTCGTGCCTGAACACCATTCCTGGGATGTCACCACTACAAGTCCTCTAAGCGGTTGCAAGCTGTTGAAACAAATGTGCGCGGCGGTAAGGCGAGAGCCACGTTTCGAGAAGCAACCGTGTTCCATCGTTGAACCGACTGCCTACTTTGAAGACGAATGTGCGCGGCGCAAAGGCGAGATCCGCATTTTGACAAGCACCCGCTCTACATCCTTCAAGCTGCTGCAAACCTTTAACGCGTGCGCGGTGCTCAGGCGAGAGCCACATGTTGAAAACCACGCGCCCTCCATTTGTGAAACTCTGGCAAACTGTTAAGACGAAGGTGCTTGGCGCTAAGGCGAGAGCAGCAGCTTGAAAAGCACCACCTCTCCACCCGAGAATCTGGCGCAAACGGTTGAGGCGAATGCGCACGGCGCTATGGCGAGAGCAGCGCGACTGCGCCAATGGAAGACCGAGAGGGGGTCAGACTGGGGAGGAGTGAGGCAGGGGACTCAAGATGACCAAATGCAGGTGTCAAACATCCCATGTGGCTCCCTCCTCGTCCGAACCGCCCGTCATCCAGCCATCCTGCAGCCCAGGCTGCCGAGGGCTGGCGATCACCCGCCCGCGTGGCGCCCGCTTGTTGCGAGGGTAGTAGGGCCGTCACACGACTTCGCAAGAGAGAGAGAGAGAGAGAGAAAAAAAAAAAAAAAATATATATATATATACATATACATATATACATATATATGGAAGGGGGACAAGAAGGAGTGAGGCAGGAGGCAGGGGACAAACCTGCGCCTTGTGTGCGTCTGGAGGGAAGGTGAGACAACCAGAATCCTCCTTCTCCCCCCTCATGTTGGGTCTCGAGGGCCGCTCGTGTCAGGAGCCCGTGCTGCTCCACGGCAACTTGGACGCGCTCCGAGACATGACAGACGTGCGCGACTCGGCGCCCGTCTTCCTCCAGCTGCTCCGCAAAGGGGCTCCGGGCGAGGCCTACAACGTCGGGTCAGCCCAGACTTACAGCACGCAGGCGGTTTGGGGGGGGACAGTAAGGAGAGAAATGGAAGTGTAAGCAGCCATATCATGACGCAATATAAAGGGAACGAACTAAGCAACCAAGCTTCTGGCACGTATCGAGGGGAACAGGGGGTCGGGGAGGCCTGCGGAGGGCTCGAGGAAGGATGGGAAGGAAGACAGATGAGGTAGGCAGGCAGGAAGGAAAAGGAAGGAGAAGGACGATAAATACAGACCTCGGAAAAAATAGCGAACACTCATGCCACAATCATCGGTCAACGCCTCCCCCTCCCCCCAATGTTCAAAGTTGGCGGTGGGTCTGATGACTTAAATTTCGACCGTAGTGTCCTCCGCGCGTGCTAACTTTGAGTTTTGGGGAGAGTGGGAGTGTCCACGAATTGTTTCTCTCTACCGTAGTAGTAGTCTGACGTTGTCGAGATGGACAGAGCATGGGGGGGAGGGGGGGATGAGGTGGTGGATGTGCCTAGAGGATGACCAGGATAATGAGGAGGCCCAGGAGGACGAGCAAGAGGAGATATGAGCGAGGAGGTGGTGGCGGGAAAGGAGGATGACGAGGATGATGGGGAGCCGGGGGATACGTTACAACCAAAGTAGGAACATGAGTAGGACCATGGGTCCGTTGAGTGATGAGCTAATAAGGCACAAGCATGAACGTTTGAGAACTGACGATGACAGTTCGAGGGGCGTTGCGTCCGGCGCGGGTCAGCGAATTGGTCACATCGCGCCAGGCGTGCGGTCGAGTACCGTCTGAGATGCTGCGTATTTAGCATGCGAACACGCCAGGGGGCGAGACAATACCGTCAGCTTCCCCGAGGTGTGCTCCTCGTGTCTGGGCCCTTCATCTCTGAATGCTCCTCGTCGGGAAGTGCCTCCATGAGTGGCTGGGCCTTCGGCGATTGCACTCGTGCGGTTGACCCTGCGCCCTCCTGGCCGCGCGTCGGCGGTTGTGCGACGCGTTCAGGCCGGTACTCGTGTCTCCGAGGCTCGGCGGTACGCCGCGGGAGGGGGGAGAGTGAGAGGTGCAGGCTTTCTCAGAAGGAGAAGGATGGAGAAGGGGAAGGATGGAGAAGGAGAAGAAGAAGGAGGAGGAGGAGGATGGAGAAGGAGAAGGAGGAGGAGGAGGATGGAGAAGGAGGAGGAGGAGGAGGAGGAGGAGGAGGGAGAAGGGGAAGGAGGAGGAGGAGGAGGAGGAGAAGTAAGAGGAGAAGGTGAGAGGGAGACGGCGGAAGAGGAGGGAGGGAGGGAGGAGGAGGAGGCGAGGAGGAGGCGGAGGAGGAGGTGGAGAAGGGAGGGTGCGCACCTCCCGCCGACTATCCGATGGGGGATGGCGGGAAGCGACGAGGGGTGGGAGGCAGGGCAGGGAGACGGCGAAGGCTGGAGGGGGGGGTCAGGAGGGAGGGAGAGGAAGAGGAAAGAGGCAGTGAGTGATGAGGAGCCTGGAGGAGGGGGAGGAAGGGGGAGGCGAATGGAAGAGGGGGAGGAGGAGGATGGGAGGAGGAGAGAGGAGGAGGTAGAGGAGGATGAAAAAAGGAGGGGAGGAGGAAGGAGGAGAGGAGAAAGAAGTAAAAAGGAGGAACGACGACGAGGAAGAGGGGCGGGGAGGAGCAGCATCAGAAGGAGCAGTCAGGAGGAGGAGGAGGAGGAGGAGGAGGAGGAGGAGGAGGAGGCTGGGCTTCTCAGGAGCCCTCCGGCCTCTGAGAAGCCGTCAGCGTCTTCGAAGCAGGTTCGGAAAGCTTGTCAGAAGGCCGGACTCCTCCTGCGCCTCCTGGGGAGGCCCGCCCCATCTGCCTTCCCCCCCCCCCACCGGGCGTGCCGCCGAGGGGCGCAGTGCCAAACCTTGGCCCTGGCGCCTGCCGACCTGGTGCTGTCACTCCGCGGCCCCGGAGGCTCCGACCGCTTCCCTGGCACCTGCTCTTCGTCCCGGATGTCCGCTTTCGGGGGGCTGCCCCCCTCGGGGGCCCGGCGCGAGGGCCCCCGAGGGCCGAAGGGAGGTCGAGGAAGAGGCCGCGGGCCGACGAGAGTCACGTCGCCGGAGGGCTGGTGCCCTCGGGCGCAGAGCACGATGCACGCGCGCCGGCCCTTGCCAGGCCCAGCCTTGGGCCCAGGATCGGTGCACGCGCCCTCCTGGCCGAGGCAGGAGGGCGTGTGCACCGATCCTGGGCTCAGGATGGACCTGGCCAGAAACGGTGTTTTCTCCCTCCTCCTCCTCCTCCTCCTCCTCCTCCTCCTCCTACTCCTCCTCCTCCGCCTCCTCCTCCTCCTCCCTCCTCCTCCTCCATCCTCCTGCCTCCTCCTCCTCCTCCTCCTTCCTTCCTTCCTCCCTCCTCTCCTCCTCCTCCTCGTCCTCTCTCCTCCTCCTCCGCCTACCCTCCTCCTCCTCCTTCCTCCTTCCTCCTCCTCCTCCTCTTCTCCTCCTCCTCCTCCCTCCTCCCTCCTCCCTCCTCCCTCCTCCTCGATGGGCACAGTCCTGCTGCCTCTGTGCCCAGAACATCCTCGACCTGGCCATCGGCCACGCCCGCGTGAAGGTCGAGGCGAGGAGGGACCCGAGCCGCTACAGGCCTTTCGACGAGAAGGCGCGCCTCCGCGCGCGCGCGCGCGGGCGGGGGCCCGCTCGTCGGCCGCCCCTTGGCGCACGTCGTCGCGGCTGGAGGCGCCCCCCTGGGGGGCAAGCCTTCGGAGGAGGAAAAGGTACCCATACCCCTACCCTTCCCTCGTTTTCCCTTCTTGGGCCTCCTGGGAGGCCCTCGTCGCCACCGCTGGATTCGCCGCGAAATCCTTGTCAGAACGCACACCGGGAGAGGTCTGGAGGGTAGCGGTATCGGTACCTTTTGGTTTCCCCAAGCCTGGAGCAGGGGCAGTGCTACTCGGCCACGCGCAGAAGGGGGGTAGGGGGAGGGGGGGAGGCTTCGTAGCAGCACCCTTGCCTCTCAGGAGGCGCGGGCCTCGTCTAGTTATGGACGGAAGGCCCGCGCCGGAGCAGCCTCGTTCTAAGGAGCCTTCCCCCCTCTCCCCTACCCCCTTGTGCGCGCCGACAGGCTACGGGGGGTAGGGCTAAGGGGGAGTGTGCATCGACCCCGAGTCGCCCATTCATCGCTGGGCTCGGGCGAGGGGCAATGGGGGGTGACCCAAATGGGGGTTGAAGAAGGGGGTCCTGAAGGGACCCTTGGCCCTTGAGGGCCCCTGCAGGGCACTCACTGGCTCCGAAAGCGGCCCTGAAGGGCCCCTTTAGGGCCCTTCTTCACCCCCTGTGTGGGCCACCCCCCGTTTGCCACCCGCCAGAGGGGCCCGATGGCCCACCCCGCGCCCAGGAACGTCCAGTTTAGCTATCGGGGGCAGGGGGCAAGGTATATCAGCTCAGCGATGCATCGCCGACTCCAGGCCGACGGCCGACGCTTCCCCCTCTGCGCCCGTCAGTCTATCAACCCAGCGATGCAGCGCCGATTCCAGGCCGACGTTTCCCCCTCTGCGCCGGTCCCCCCCCTGAACGTACCCCCTCAGGCGCAGTTGGAGGATGGTCGGGGGCAAGCCTCGGGCCGCAGGCCCGCCAGAAAACGGCCCAGGACCAGCAGCCAGTCCCGGGCAAGGGCTCCAGACCTTTCGGGGTCGACGCTGCGAAAAAAAAAACACGACGCCGGAGTTCTGGGAAGCCTGGAACTCGGAGTGGAGGGGGGGGGTAAAGGATCGAGGTCATTCCTGGCATCGCTCGGGCGTGGGAGCTGTTCCTCCCGCAAGAGCCATCGAGGAGCACTCGTGGCCACCTCGCGACAAGCTGTGCGCACGGAGCCGGCAGATGCACGAGCGTCCGAGCGTCCCAGCGCGTGGCGAGTCGGGGGTGCTTCCGTGCCCTCGCTGGTCTCGTCGGGCTCCCCCTCAAGGTTCGGGAGGGAAAAAAGCACACGGACACGAGGGGTCGTCGATCCCCCCGAACATATGGGAAGACATGGGAAGTGGAGGGGGAGACGAGAACCCGGAAAATGTGGGGAGAGTGGGGGATCTGGCTACGTGTGTCTGCTTCTTTGTGTGCCCCAGAGGGCCCCTTCGAAGATCCTGGCCAGCAGGGGCCGCGGCAGGCGCCCCCATGGGGGCGGGCTCTCTCGGCTGCCGGGCCCTTTTTTTTGTTGTTGCTTCTCCGGCACGAAGCGGCGGCCAGAGTTTTTCTGGAGCGTGGGGCCTCTGGACTCGGTCTGCTGGCTGTCGTTTCTGGGCAAGTAGGGGCCCTTCCTTCTCCTCCTCCTCCTCCTCCTCCTCCTCCTCCTCCTCCTCCTCCTCCTCCTCCTCCTCCCTCCTCTCCTCCTCCTCCCCTTTCCTCCTGCTCCCCCTCCTCCTCTCCCCCTCCTTCCGTCCTCCTTTCCCCCTCCTCCTCCCCCTCCTCCTCCTCCTCCTCCTCCTCCTCCTCCTCCTCCCCCTCCTCCTCCTCCCGGCGCCCCGCGAGGGGCAGCTCGTTTCGGGTTAAGTCGGGCCTGTCCCTCTACAGGAGGAGTATTCAAAAAGAGTCCAACAAGAGTCTGGGGACGATTTGTTTGACCATTTTTGCCCATTCGAGGGGTATTGTTCGAGTATCTTTTGTTTTTCGCCCAAAATTTCCCTCGAGGGGGGCAGGCCCGACCTAACTCTGGAGCATCGTTTCGGGCAGGCCCTTGGGCGAGAATTGACGGGGTGCGATAACAAATGAAGGGGACGTCGTCAACTTTCAGCCCCCGGCCCCGCAGTTCCGCCTCCCCCGGGGGCCGTTCTGGCGCGCGTCGGGGCCAGCAGGCAGCAGCGCGCGACGGCAGACGGGCCCCCGGGCAGGGGCCGAGGAGTGGAGGACCCCGCGCCGAGAGGGTGACGGTCGCTGCTGCTGTTCCTGCCCCCCCTCTCCCCCTCTTCGTCGTGCTCCGCTCTTGCTTGGTGTTGGCGTCTTTCTCTCCGTTGCCGTTCATCATCGTTCCCTGGTTGTCTCGTCTGCCTTCCTTAGCTTCCCACATTCGTCCGCCCCCCCTGGCCCTTCTCTCTCAGCGCTGAGCGCCGGCGCGCTTGGCCGTCGGGGTGGCGCGGCGTGATCGCGCACCGCTCTCCTGCGCCACCTCCTCTTCCTCCGCATGCTCCTCCTCACCATCCTTCCACCTCGACCTCATCCTCTCCTTCCGCTCTCGATTCTGATGTTAGGGGGCCACATGCGAACCCTACCCCTACCCCCCA